>CM063509.1:19618011-19645511 GCA_032207245.1 Pardosa pseudoannulata | reverse complement strand
ATATATTTATAAATATAAAAATTATATATAATTATATATTAGTTATTATAATTTTGTCTATAATTAAAAATATAATTTTAATTAACATAATTAAAAAATATATATTTATGCTATTATATATATATTTATATATATTAATTATTATAAAGAATTATAAAGAAAATTATATATATTTATAATATTTAGAATATATATAATATAAAATATATATTTTTAATAATATATATATATATTATAATGATATATTAGTTATATATTTATATATATATATATTATATTTATATATATTTTTATATATATATTTTATATATATATATATATATATATATATATTATATATATATATATAATATATATATATATATATATATATATATATATATATATATATATTTATATATTTCTATATATATATATATATATATATATATATATATATATATATGTGTGTGTGTGTGTGTGTTTATATATTTCAATATAAAATAAGAAAAGTTGTTTAAAAAATTAAATAATTTTCGATCTATTGAGATTTAACTGAATAACTAAGTTAAAGCGGAAAACGCCCGATCCCGGTACAATC
The DNA here is from genome assembly GCA_032207245.1 of Pardosa pseudoannulata. NCBI lineage: Eukaryota > Metazoa > Arthropoda > Arachnida > Araneae > Lycosidae > Pardosa > Pardosa pseudoannulata. The sequence goes on along the minus strand of CM063509.1, from coordinate 19,644,931 downwards.
ACGCTGCGAAATGTACCTGCAGACAATTTGTTAAAAGGTGTTTCTCATCTTTAATATAATCTCCAATGTTTCTAAACGGTTTTCTAAACAATTACGGTACCCTGCAGCTATTATTCTGCTAAAATGGGCTGCATTATTGTGCACAGGAACAAGATAAGAACATACCTTGTATCTCATTCAATGTAGCCAAAATAGAAAAATATCTTTGGCTTAATATTTTATGATATTTCCTTGAATCCTGAGCATGTTCGCCTTTTATTAACCGATAAAAGAGCTTCAGGAAATTGCACATAAACGGGAAGTTTGATAATTATGCTTACTAAAATTCTGCAAATAAAGATATAATATTTGAACTTATTTATATCTAGGTAGTGATATGACAATCAGTCATAATTTAAATGAGATAAACATATCTTGAATATCTAGGAAATTTTAAAGTTTCATTCTAAATTTTTCTAACCTAATACAGATAAAATTCAATAATAATAACAGATGTGGCCAAGCATCTTGATAGTCGAGTCATTTTTCAAAATTTGAAATTTTTCGCAAGCCTTAATGATATACTTATTTAGAAGGTATTTAAAAAATTTTAGAAAAATTATATTTATTGAATGACATTTGGAAGATATTCGTCCTTTAATTTTTCAAGAAAATTTTTGAATTGTGGATGATTTTTTGCTTTAGTGCGAATGAAATTTACGAAGTGTTACACTGTTTTCATAACATCAGGATATTTTTAAAATTTTGTAACGATTTGTTCTCAGTTAAATTATGCAGTGAATTTGTATGAATTGTGGAACTTGAGAATCATCTCTTAAAAACCAATAAACCGATTTTTTTACACAGTATTGCTGGAGCTCCATCAGTTGTAATAATTTTTTAAAATATAATAACACAAAAATAAAAAAGAAGCTAAAAGGGTAGGTAAATTTTTTGGACATTAGTAACTCTGATCTTAAACCAAGAAAAGAAAATAATTAAAAACTCACCTAAATATATTGATGTGAAGAAAGTTTGACGCAAAAGCGCGTTTTTTATAATTTAATGGAGTTTTAAATCCAATTACATTAAAGTGAATATATGGAAATACTTTTAAAACTTAATGAATTCCATGCATTCATTCTTTTTTTTCTCGTTTCACTAAAAATTTGAAGCTGAAAATAAAATTTAATTTTATTATAAGTAAATTCAATATTAATTGATTTGAGAAGAAGATTTTTTATACCTATTTGAAAGCCTCTACTATGACAGATGAATTAATCTACACTGTACTAGAGACTAACAAGTGAAGGAAAAAACATGAGACACAAACACTACGAGAATTGCTTTGATCTAAATTTGTAATACAAAAAGTGTAATGCAAGGGTCTAATTAGTACTCTTGTGGGAAACAAATTGCTCTTTCCTGTACCGAAAAGAAAAACCCTTGCAAGTAATACAAGTAGTACCGAAATGTTTGTGAACTAATCTACACTGTAATAGAGATTAACAAGTTAAGGAAAATTTCATCAAGACCATAGTTTACAGACGTATGCTGTATATGACAAAAACATGAGACACTAACAGCACGAGAATTACTTTAATCTAAAAGTGTAATAAAAAAGGAAAATGCAGGGGTCTAATTAGTACTCTTGTAGGAAACAATTTGCTCTTTCCTGTACCGAAAAGAAAAACCCTTGCAAGTAATACAAGTAGTACCGAAATGTTTGTGAACTAATCTACACTGCACTAGAGATTAACAAGTGAAGGAAAATTTCGTCAAGACCATAGTTTACAGAAGTACACTGTATATAATAGAAACATGAGACACTATCAGCACGAGAATTGCTTTGATCTAAAAGTGTAATAAAAAAACTGTAGTGCAGGGGTCTAATTAGTACTCTTGTAGGAAACAAATTGCTTTTTCCTGTACAGAAAAGAAAAACCCTTGCAAATAAGCAAATAATACAGGTAGTACCAAAATGTTCGTGAACTAATCTACACTGTACTAGAGATTAACAAGTGAAGGAAAATTTCGTCAAAACCATAGTTTACAGATGTACGCTGAATATAACAAAAACATAAGACACTAACAGCACGAGAGTTGCTTTGATCTAAATGTGTAATACAAAACGTGTAATGCGGGGGTTTAATTAGTACTCTTGTAGGAAACAAATTGCTATTTCCTGTACAGAAAAAAAAAATTATTTGCAAATAAGCAAATAATACAGATAGTATCAAAATGTTCATGAACTAATCTACACTGTAGTAGAGATTAACAAGTGAAGGAAAATTTCGTCAAAACCATAGTTTACAGATGTACGCTGAATATAACAAAAACATGAGACACTAACAGCACGAGCGTTGCTTTGATCTAAATGTGTAATACAAAAAGTGTAATTCGGGGGTTTAATTAGTACTCTTGTAGGAAACAAATTGCTCTTTCCTGTATATAAAAGAAAAACCCTTGCAAATAAGGAAATAATACAGGTAGTACCAAAATGCTCGTGAACTAATCCACACTGTATTAGAGATTAACAAGTGAAGGAAAATTTCGTCAAGACCATAGTTTACAGACGTACGCTGTATATAACAAAAACATGAGACACTAACAGCACGAGAATTGCTTCGATATAAATATGTAATACAAAGTCTATATGTAGGAGTCTAATTAGTACTTTTGAAGGGAAAAAATTGCTGTTTGTTGTACAAAAAATTAAATAATACTAAACCATGGCAAATAATACAGTAGTATTGAAATGTTCGTGAATTAATCTACACTGTACTAGAGACTTACAAGTGAAGACAAATGTAGTCAAGACGACAGTTTGCAGACACGCGCTGTATGTAACAAAAACGTAAGACACCAACACTGTCAAAACAGCTTTGATTTAAAAGTGTAATACGAAGAGGGTATGTACCAGTTCTAATTAGAACTCTTGCAAAATACAAATCCATTGATGGTATATATAAACATACCCCTTGAAAACAAAACGTCTAGTACCGAAATGTGTGTATATTCCTCTGCAGTATACTCTAGAGTAACAGGTGAATGTTAATTTAGTTAAGATGACTGTGACAGACCAGCAAATGCAATATGGGTTTGTTAAATTATAGATGCTGGAACAGTGAGTGAATGTACACAGTACATATTATGGATTTGGGATTAGAATATTAAGTACATGAAATGACATTAAATAATAATTCTCCTAGGCATTAACTAGGTTGAAACCAACTTAAGTTATTAAAGGAAATTCAATATGGTTGTTTCTGCTGATTAAAAAAAGAAACGGTTGAATATGTTTAATGTTGCGTACTTTTAATTTTAAAACATTTCATACTGATTTGGACGTTATAATATACAGATATAAATCAGAGATAGCAGAAGAGAAAGATACGAATATTTTAAATCAATATTTATATGAAATATAGAATTATGAAAGAAAAATCAAAATGAAATTTCAAAATGAAACAATAGTTAATTAAAAGCAAATACTCAACATATAATTTAAATCTTCATTTAATTATAATATAACTTTACACAACATTAATATTTCATTTTCAAATCTCTAAAGAAAACTTTTTTCCTGCTTCTACACAGATTAAGCTATTTCTTTAATCAATTTTATTCCAAATTCAAGTATAAAATAGAAATAATTATTTTTGGAATTAAATTATACTTTTAGTGATTTTTACTTTAATAAGCGTATCATGATATGTTTCGCGTTTACATAACTATAACTTAAAAGTGATCGTATCAATGTATTATTATTAATCATCTTAAATGCCCATAATGCAATATCGGAATTATTTATAAAGCTTAAACAATGCGTAACCATTATTACTACTATGAACGATAAATATAAACACTTATTTATAAATATACGAAGTAAAAAAAAACTAATATTAAGTTTTATTCAGGTAAGAAAAGAATCTTTGAAATCGTTATATCTCAAGTTATAAATCAGTAGATGACTGAAGACAGTATCAGCTGAAATACTATAAACAGAACGCAATTCAAAACTAAAGTTGTTGAATTTAAATCACAAGACTTTTCAAGTGGTAGTTCATACATATAGAGGGCAAGTACCATAAACGTGTCAGCACGTTACTGAAACGAAATAATAATAATAATATCAATTAATTAATTAAATAAATAAAATATAATACGATTTATTGAGTTTAACAAAATTATGATTTGCATGGAATAATCAAAATTTTTTTTGTTAAAACTTTTTATACTATTTAAATATAGAGCCAATAAAAAATCTAGAAAATATTTAATTATTAACTTATCAAATACAAGCCGACATTTTGACATGTTATTAAATTCTGACTTTAATTATGTAGATACCAACAAGAAAATTTCATACAATTGTTTATGCTAAATTCAAAAAGAAAAATAAAATTCATATGTTTAATCTAACGGAATGTTAATGAAAAATATTTGTTCAATATATTTTGTATGTTATACGTAATGTACAAAAATACAAGTGGAAATATAGGAGAAATAGTAAAATAATTTTAAATAATATTCATGTCTAAAGATATAAATTTCATACACAGAATCCAAGCATTAATTAATCAAAATGAATCCCCAATTCATCAAAACTACAAGTTCTGTAGATTATTTAAATATGTCATTAATCTTTATAATTAAATTTTGGCAACACCTGCCTTTATATAACTATTTGTAAAATTATTTTAATGTATTTATTCGATGATTTCCACTGTTCTTACACTTTTTGAGCTAATGATTTAATGTTTCAATAAAATTAAAAAAATTAAAATAAAATAAAATACGATTTATTAAAGGTAAAAAAAACTATGCTTTGCAATGACTAATGAAAATATTTTTTATTTAAAAATATTTGTAATCTTAAAATATAGAGGCAAAAAATATTAAGAAAACATTCAATTCTTAACTTTCAATACAAACGGGCATTTTAGCATCTTATTTACTCCATTTTTAATATCTTATTTTTTCCATTAATCATCTTAGAAGATACTAACAAAAATATTTGAAAACAATTCCTATTTTTGTTTATTCTAAAGACAAAAAGAAAAGAAAAATGTGTGTATATTTAATCTAATGTAATGTTAATGAAAAAAGTTTTCATTATAGTTTGTATGTTATGCATAATATACAAAAATACGAGTGACAATAGAGGAGAAATAGTAAAATATTTCTAAATAATACTAATTTATAAAAATATAAATTTCATACGGTGAATCAAGCATTAATTAATCATAATGAATCCCCAATTCATCAAAACTAGAAGTTCTGTAGATTATTTAAATATGTCATTAATCTTTATAATTAAATTTCGGCAACATATGCTTTTATATAACTATTTGTTAAATTATTAATGTAATCTATTTATTCAATGATTTTCACTGTTCTGACACTTTTTAAGCTAAATATGTAATCAGTTTCATTAAAGTAAAATAAATAAATTAAAATAAAATACGATTTAATAAGTGTAAAAGAACTATGCTTAGCAATAACTAATGAAAATATTTTTGTTTAAAAATATTTGTAGTCTTAAAATATAGAGGCAAAAATTATTAAGAAAATATTCAATTATTAACTAAAAATAGAAAAGGGCATTTTAACATCTTATTTACTCCATTTTTAACATCTTATTTAACATCTTATTTTTTCCATTATTCTTCTTATGAAGATACCAACAAAATTATTAGAAAAAGTTTCTATTTTTGTTCATGCTAAAGTCAAAAAGAAAGAAAAATTGTATATATTTAATCTAATGTAATGTTACTGAAAAAAATACATTTCAGTACATTTAGGAAGTTACTCATAATATACGAAAATACGAGTGGTTATAGAGGAGAAATAGAAAAATAAATTGTAAATAATACTCATTTCCGAAGACATAAATTTTATACAGTCAATCCAAGCATTAATTAATCGAAATGAATCACCAATTCATCAAAACTAGAAGTTCTGTAGATTATTTAAATATGTCATTAATCTTTATATTTAAATTTCGGCAACATATGCTTTTATATAACTATTTGTTAAATTATTAATTTAATATATTTATTCAATGATTTTCACTGTTGTTACACTTTTTTAACTACTACTTTAATAAGTTTCATTAAAATTTCGAGCATTTATTAAGAGTAATTCTTTCTTGAATTTCATTATTTCTCAGTGATTTATTATTTTACATATATATTATGATTTTATATTGTTTGCAAAATTGTAACATATATTTGGTGGTGACAATGTATTTTTACGAATTATCTTAATGCTCGGAAATCAACATAAGTACTATTTATATAAGTAAACAATGAACGTTTATTGTAAATAATCATTTATTAGATTCCTAAGTATTCCACGTATAAAAACTAATTATTATTTTAACTTTTTAAGCTTGAGGAAAATTTTTTCTTAACCCTTTCGTGGACAGTTGTTTTGAAACGAAACCTCTTATTAAACATTTTTTCTCCGTTTTTCTTCAGAAATATGAATGGTTTATTTCAATATTTTAGGTTTTGACATTTAAAACTTACAATAAATAATAGTAATACATTTAATTTTTTTTTTTGAAATATATGTGTTTAAACGTTTTGTAACTGGAATGTTAGTAATTTGATTTTTTTTCACTTATAACCCCAAACAAAAATATCTATTCAAACAACACTAATAAAACTATTTATTTATAATACTTCTTAAGAACAATTATTTATTGTTCATCCAATATAATTAAAATTTTAAAAAGTATTATGTTCACGCTGTACAACGGGATGGATTTGTCAGATACCCCCCCCCTCAATCCCTCCTAGGGTATCCTCTAATACAAACCCTTCTAAAAATTGTAAAGAAAAATTTTAATACATTTTGCATTTATAAGGTTCGTAGGCAATATTTATAAACTAATTTCATTAAATTTCAAAGACTTTATGTAGATGACCTTTAAACGGTTAAAGAATGATGTCTCAATTTTGAAAACTGTCGGGTTAATGAAAACATTATATTCAGTATCATTTAAGACCTGATTAACATTAAAAAATAAAACTGATGCTATCGGATTTACAGCATTAGACCTTACAAAATGTGCTTCATTATCATAAAGTATTAAAACCGTAAAAGTTTATTCAAATGTCAGTGCTTCACTGAAAAGAAAAAACTTATTGGTTATTAAGTCTGAAAATTTCTGTGCTTTGCGATGTCTTTGATAGAAAATTTAGACACTTTTTATTTAAAATTATTTAAACCCTTAAAATATAGCATCAATTTAAAACTCGAGATGGAATACAATAAATAACTTACATGAAACATACAGGTATTTTGACATATCGACATTTTATAGAGTATGGTTTACAAAAATTAATTCACACAATTACTATTTAATATAACTAATTGCTTATTAGATTTCTAACTATTCATTTATGAAATGTAACATATTTTAACTTTTTGATTAGGAGATAAAGTTCTCTTAAACTGATATTTCTAAAGTTTCAAAACTGGTAGATTATTGAAAATAGTATATTCAGTATCAACTACTAAAATATTAGCATAAAAATATTTAGAGCTGAACTGTCACACCTAATGCACGAGACTTTACAAAAAGTAGTTCCTGATCATAAAGTGTCAAACCCTTAAATATTTATTCAAATATCATTGTGTCACTCAAAAGAAAAAAATTATGTTCATTAAATCTGAAAAACTCTATACTTTGCAGTTACTTTAACAAAAAATTAAAACAGTTCTTTTTTTAAATTACTTGTTACTTTAAACTTTAAGACCAATAAAAATATTAAGAAGATATACAGTTACTATTTCACCAAAAACAATCATCGTGCATTTCGACATCTTCATTGTTTATAGCGTATCATTTATAAAAGTGAATTTAAATTAAAAATATTTTTTTAATTAATTGTAACTTTAAACATTAGGACCAATAAAAATATTAAGAAGGAATACACTTACTAATTCACCAAAAACAGAAATCATGCATTTTGACATCTTCATAGTTCATAGCGTATCATTCATAAAAATTAATTTTAAATTAAAATATTTCTTTTTTTTAAATTACTTGTAATTTTACACTTTGGGACGAATAAAAAATTAAGAAGATATACAGTTACTAATTCACCAATATCAAACATCATGCATTTTGACATCTTCATAGTCCATAGCGTATCATTTATAAAAATGAATTATAAATTAAAAATATTTCTTTGTTCTAAATTACTTGTAACTTTAAACTTTAGGACCAATAAAAATATTAAGAAGATATACAGTTACTAATTCACCAAAAACTAACATCATGCATTTTGACATCTTCATAGTCCATAGCGCATCATTAATAAAAATGAATTTTAAATTAAAAAATATTTATGTTTTTTTAATTACTTGCAACTTTAAACATTAGGCCCAATAAAAATATTAAGAAGATATACAGTTACTAATTTACCAAAATCAAACATCATGCATTTTGACATCTTCATGGTTAATAGCGTATCATTTATAAAAGGGAATTTAAATTAAAAATATTTTTTTAAATTACTTGTAACTTTAAACTTTAGGACCAATAAAAATATTAAGAAGATATACACTTACTAATTCACCAAAAACAGAAATCATGCATTTTGACATCTTGATAGTTAATAGCATATCATTCATAAAAATGAATTTTAAATTAAAAATATTTCTTCTTTTTTATTATTTGTAACTGTAAACTTTAGGACTAATAAAAATATTAAAAAGACATACAGTTACTAATTCACCAAAAATAAAAATCATTCATTTTCTAATCTTCTTTTTTCATAGCGTATCATTTGTAAAAATGAACTTAAACAAGCATTATTATCAGGGAACTCAAGCAGGAAATTTTATGGAATACTTTACATGATAACATCTGTTAAACGCTACACAAAACATAAAAAAAACCGTTATACCTAATGAGAATGCTATTTACGTTCCATATGTTTGAAGAAATTACTAACATTCTGCTTTCATAAAAAGAGAAGGAAAACTTTTCGACCACAATTACACTGATGAGTGCAGATGCTTTTTGACATCCTACTAACGGAATTAATTAGTTTGTTGGAAGCAGATGTTTAATTATTCTGCAATGTTTCCAAGAGAGTGAAATTTTTGGTTATTTCTGTAACCAAGTCATCGACAGCGAAGAAAGAAATTGAGATTAGAACATCAACTACATATCAAGAAATGAGTTTGTTGCAAGCGTAAAGCTGTAGTATCGTTCATTAGGAATTTAATTAAGGAACAGTAAAAAAAAAGTCAGATTCAGTAATGGGATTCCTAAAACAATTGATTTTATTTGCTCAACTACTGCAAGATAACACTTTCAATTTACTATTATTTAAGGAGAAAAGAACTATTATTGGATAATTTTAACTTAAACCATCAACATTTTACTGCGCACCTGAAGACAGAAAAATGAGTTAAAATGAAATAATTTTATCTTTATTAAAGTTCATATTTCAGGTGCATAAATTCATAATGCATGAAATGTAAAAGAAAATAGGAATTTATCTGGAAATCTTCCAAAATTAATATATTTCTTAAACACACACATGTATATATATATATATATATATATATATATATATATATATATATATATATATATATATATATATATATATATATATATATATATATATATATATATATATATATATATATATATATATATATATATATATATATATATATATATATATATATATATATATATATATATATATGTATATGTATATATATATATATATATATATATATATATAAATATACATATACATATATATACATATATATACATATATATATATATACATATAGATATACATACATATATACATATATATATATGAATATATATATTTATATATATATATGTATATATATGTGTATATATGTATGTATATATATATATATATATATTTATATATATATATATATAAATATATATATTCATATATATATATATATATATATATATATATATATAAATATAAATATATATATATATATATATATATATATATATATATATATATATATATATATATATATATATATATATATATATATATATATATATATATATATATACATATATATATACATACATATATATACATATATATATATATGTATATATATATACATATATACATATATATATATATATATATATTTATATATATATATATATATATATATATATATATATATATGTATATATATATATATGTATATATATATATATATATATATATATATATTATATATATATATATACATATAGATATACATACATATATATACATATATATATATATATATATATATATATATATATATATATATATATATACATACATATATATATATATATATATATATATATATATATATATATATATATATATATATATATATTATATATATAGATATAGATATATACATATATATATATACATATATATATACATATATATACATATATATATACATACATATATATATATATATATATATATATATATATATATATATTATATATATATACATATATACATATACATATATATATATACATATATAATATATATACATATATATATACATATATATATATATACATATATATATATATATATAATACATATATACATATATATATATATATATATATATACATATATATGTATACATATATAATATATATACACACACACACACACATATATATATATATATATATATATATATACGTATAATATATATATATATGTATGTATGTATGTATAAAAACATTATGTTTGCGAAAATTGTAGTTTTCATGGTATCTTGAGAAATCATCTATTTTACATTTTTTTTTCGAATTTTAAGAGTCGTGTGACCTTTAAAACCCTTAACATTTTTCTGATTATTCATTATTTAAAAATATTTAAATATTTATCTTATAAAATTGGGTATAGAATACTGGTAAAAAAAGTAGTAGAATGTTTAGTTAAAACATTATTCCTGAATACTGAACATTTATTAGATTATTAAATAACGCACTTTCATGTTTCATGTTCCTATAAGTTAAGAAATATCTACACTGTGCGATTTATTATATTTTCATAACCGTTCCTTCCTCTAAATTCTAACTTCCCTTTTATATTTAGTGAATATATTTTATGTATTTTCTCAATCTTTATAGTACATTTTATGTATAAATCAATAGGATTAAAGGACGCATGTCTCTGCACAATAAAATACTATATACATGGTTAAAAGTATAAAGAAAAATACCGTTTTCTCATATTTTCAAGAATTTTGTAGTTCTGTTTTCTGTAATGGAATATTTATGTTCCTTATACTTACTTCTTTTCTTAAAGATACACGATATTTCCATAAAAAGATGCAGAGACATATAAATCTTTTAGTCGCATATATTTAGTCCTTTTTGCTTCCTAACTGAAGCATATTTCTACCATGCTTGTAATATTCAGAGCATAATGTTTAAATGTATGCTTTTAGCATTTTACATTTACAGTATTTGGCCATTTATTTGTAGCTGAATCTTGTTTTGATCTCCATAATAAAATCTAAACGAGTGTTTCTAAAACTGATTCTCGCATTTTATGTATGATGATCTCATTTTTCTTGGTGTTACACGGGTAACGAAATGATGGCAGTTTCGAAATGAAAAATATCTTAGCACTTTAATTTGAATATTTCTTTCATTTCAAATTCAAATGCACCATTTTTATCTGTCCAAATCTTAGGCTCTCATCTTATTCCATTAACGCTAAAAACATGTTTGGGGACTACATTTTGATGCTATTTGATGCATACTACATCTAATTGCTTACTAAAATAATTAAAACTTTAGAAGACAATCTTATTCCATTAATTTTAAAACATGTTTAGCTACTACATTCTAGCTTTTTGTTCGAAACACCCTGACTACATTTATTTCATATATATTGCACTTTATTTTATATATATTGCATTTAATTGATTTCTAAAAGAATTAAAATTTTAGACTCCAATCTTAACGATGAAAAATGTTTGGCGACTATATTTTGGCACTATTGTATATATATTGCATTTAATTCCTTACTAATGTAGTTAAAATTTCAGACACCAGATGTATTCCATTAACACTAAAATAGGTTTGGCGATATTGGTATATATATATATATATTATATATATATATATATATATATATATTTATATATATATATATATATATATATATATATATATATAATATATATATATATATATATATATATATATATATATATATATAAATATATATATTAATTAAAATTTCAGACAACATATATATATATACTATATATATAATATATATATATATATATATATATATATATATATATACATATATATATATATACATATATATTGGCGAACATATATATATACATACATATATATATACATATATATATATATATATATATATATTATATATATATATATATATATATATTATATATATATATATATATACTGTATTTAATTGCAACCTAAAGTATTTAAAATTTTAGACGTCAATATTATTCTATTAATGCTGAAAAAAGTTTGGCTATTATATTTCGGCACGATTTGATATACATTGTATTTAATTGCATATTAAATTAACTAAAATTTCAGACACCAATTCTATTCCAGTAACACTAAAATAGGTTAGTCGATATTGATATATACTTCATTTAATTTCAAACTAAAATAATTAAAATTTTAAACACCCTGACTACATTTTGGCGTTATTTTGTATATGCTGCATTTAATTGCATGCTAGATGAATTAAAATTTTAGACTCCAATCTTATTTCCTTAATGCTGAAAAATGTTTGGCGAATATATTTTAGCACTATTAGATATATACTGTATTTAATTGCATACTAAAAGAATTAAAATTTCAGACACCAATCTTATTCCATTAACACTAAAATAGGTTTGGAGTTATTGATATATACTGTATTGCATACTAAAATAATTAAAATTTTAGATTCCAATCTTATTCCATTAATTCTGAAATGATTGGCGAACATATTTTGCCACTATTGGATATATACTGCATTTAACTGAAAATTAAATTTAATTAAAATTTCAGACAACAATCTTATTCCACTAATACTAAAATAGTCTATGCGATATTGATATACAATCTTATTCTATTATTTCTGAAATGTTTGGCGAACATATTTTGGCACTATTCGATATATAACTGCATTTAACTGCAAATTAAATTAATTAAAATTTCCGATACCAATCTTGTTCCACTAACTCTAAAATAGGCTATGTGATATTGATATACAATCATGTTCTATTAAATCTGAAACGCTTGGGGACCATATTTTGGCACTATTGGATATACTGCATTTAATTACAAATTAAATTAATTAAAATTTCAGACACCAATCTTATTCCACTAACACTAAAATAGTCTATGCGATATTGATATACAATCTTATTCTATTAATTCTGAAACGTTTGGCGAACATATTTTGGCACTATTGGATATATACTGCATTTAATTGCAAATTAAATTAATTAAAATTTCAGACAACAATCTTATTCCACTAACACTAAAATAGTCTATGCGATATTTATATACAATCTTATTCTATTAAATCTGAAATGCTTGGGGATCATATTTTGGCATTATTGGATATATACTGCATTTAATTGCATACTAAAATAATTAAAATTTAAGACACCAATATTATTTCATTAATGCTGAAGCGTTTGGCGACTATATTTTTCACTATTGGATATATACTACATTTAATTACATATTAAATTAATTAAAATTTCAGACACCAATCTTATTCCACTAACACTAAAATAGTCTATGCGATATTGATATACAATCTTATTCTATTAATTCTGAAACGTTTGGCGAACATATTTTGGCACTATTGGATATATACTGCATTTAATTGCAAATTAAATTAATTAAAATTTCAGACAACAATCTTATTCCACTAACTCTAAAATAGTCTATGCGATATTGATATACAATCTTATTCTATTAATTCTGAAACGTTTGGCGAACATATTTTGGCACTATTGGATATACTGCATTTAATTACAAATTAAATTAATTAAAATTTCAGACAACAATCTTATTCCACTAACACTAAAATAGTCTATGTGATATTGATATATAATCTTATTCTATTATTTCTGAAACGTTTGGCTACCATATTTTGGCACTATTGGATATATAATGCATTTAACTGCAAATTAAATTAATTAAAATTTCAGACACCAATCTTATTCCACTAACACTAAAATAGTCTTTGCGATATTGATATACAATCTTATTCTATTAATTCTGAAACGTTTGGCGAACATATTTTGGCACTATTGGATATATACTGCATTTAACTGCAAATTAAATTAATTAAAGTTTGAGACAACAATCTTATTCTACTAACTCTAAAATAGTTTATGCAATATTGATATACAATCTTATTCTATTAATTTTCTATTAATTCTGAAACGTTTGGCGAACATATTTTGGCACTATTGGATATATACTGCATTTAATTTCAAATTAAATTAATTAAGATTTCAGACAACAATCTTATTGCACTAACTCTAAAATAGTCTATGCGATATTGATATACAATCTTATTCTATTAATTCTGAAACGTTTGGCGACCATATTTAGCACTATTGGATATATACTGCATGTAATTGCAAATTAAATTAATTAAAATTTCAGACAACAATCTTATTCCACTAACTCTAAAACTGGCTTTGCGATATTGATATACAATCTTATTCTATTAATTCTGGAACGTTTGGCGAACATATTTTGGCACTATTGGATATACTGCATTTAATTGTATACTAAAATAAATAAAATTTTAGAAGCCCTGACTACATTTTGGCATTATTGGATATATATTCCATTTCATTTCATAATAAAATAATTAAAATTTTAGACACCAATATTATTTCATTAATGCTGAAACGTTTGGCGACTATATTTTCCACTATTGGATATATACTACATTTAATTGCATATTAAATTAATTAAAGTTTCAGACACCAATATTATTCCATTAACACTAAAATAGGTTAGGCGGTATTGATATATACTATATTTAATTGCATACAAAAGTAATTAAAATGTTAGAAAAACAGTCGTAATTTTGGTTTAGTTTGAAGCACTACGGTCTACTATTTTGAAAAACGACTGATTCCAGCAGTTTAAAACTGATTCCGAATAGCTACATATATCCATTCCAATAGTGGAATTAGAATCTTCAAACTCCGAAACTAAAGAGCAGTGCCTTACTATTCGGCCATTTGAAATAGGTGTTAAAATTAGCACACTTCACACAACATGTGATGTTAAAACAATTAATAAAATATTCTACAAACAATTAAAGATAATTTTATAAGCATTTACATGCCTAAAATGGTGTTATAAAACTTGCATGGAGATTTTCTTTTTAAAAAAGTATTGTACATCTTGCTTAAAGGAATTGATCTTAATGAATATGTGACGCAAGAACAAATAATTTCAAAGGGAAAATGTTTTTAATTAAAACTAAATGAGTTTTTCTCTTTTTTTTTATATTCCCACCTTTTTTTTTTTTTTTTTTTTTTTTTTTTTTTTTTTTTTTTTTTTTTTTTTTTTTTTTTTTTTTTTTTTTTTTTTTTTTTTTTTTCTTTTTTTTTTTTTTCTTTTTTTTTTGGAGAAATTTACAAAAAAATTATTTTAATTTATTGCGATTTCAATTTCTTTGAACTCACAAACTAAAATGCAATTATGAAGATTTAAACGATGTATCATTACAGATAATTACATTGTTCCTTTTTGAAAAATGTTTAATTTTTAATCTTAATTCAGTAACTTCAGTAATTATTAGGTAACGTTTGCATTTTAAAACGGCATATACATTATTATTTCATTTTAAGATGAGTTACTTCCAATTACAACAAAAAGGTTGAGAAAAATTAATAAATTAATGGGAAATACTGATTTATTTTGATTTGTTATTCTGTTTTAGAACTGTTTTAGTTAATCTACTGATAATTAAATTAGTAAATACTGCAGTAATAATAATCCGATTGAGTTAAATATAAATAATAAACTTCTATATATGCTATTTATGATTCCCTCTGGAATTTCAAAACATTATAACAAAAGAAATACGAATATAGGAGAAAATTATGTTTGATTCTAATACTAATAGAGTTTTCACTTTTTATAACATAATTTGCATTCACTGTTCCCTTATTGTTATATTTGCTGAGATTCCGAGGATAATGAATCATTTTTTTTTTCTATAATCATCCATACTCGCTGGAATAAACACTATACAGTGTTCCCTCGTCACTTCACGCTTCGTGTTTTGAGGCTGTGGTGCTTCGAGGGTTTTTCCAAAATATTCATCAAAATGCAAAAATGAAAAAATACAACCATGTCGCCAGTCACATTGCGTAAAGGAGCGTTGTTTCATGTTGATAAGCAAAAGAGGAGGATACTTGCATGTCAAACAAAGAGATGAGTTGCCTCAGAGTATATACCACGGGCTCCTGAGATGACAAGTCTGCAAGTGGGGAAGAAAATGAAGAGGAAGACGAAGAACAAACTGAAAAGCTTGGCCTTACCCTGGAGAATTTGCAACAACTGTACAACGTGGCAAGAATTTGCATGAGGCATTGACAACAATATGGTTCGAGCTGTCGAGTTCAGCAATCGCGTTGACGGGGTTATGTCCTAGTACAGGGGAATTTTGAAGGAAAGGAAAAACAAAGACACCAACTACCCATCACCATGTTTCTCTACAAGGTAAAAACCCATGGCTCTACCGTCAGCACCTCCAGCAGAAGAGTCTCCGAGTGAGCCTACAACTTCTCTGAGTGAAGTGAGAGCCTCTCCTGCGCCACCAACACAAGATTCTTCCCCTATCTCAGCAATGTTGATTAATGTTTATTACTCTATAAGGTTTTCTAATTAACCTTATTAATTAGCACTGTCAAGCTTAACCCCTTCCGGTAAAATGACGAGTCTAGCTCGTCATTAGTTTTTCATTCCATACCGCAATGACGAGCTACACTCGTCATGCGATTAAAGTTACTGTTAAATATGATAATCAATTTAGTTTAAAATTTCTAGTGTACTGAATTTGGCAACACTTTTATCACTTGTGAAAATCCCAAATCACTATTGCATATTACTTACTTAGAATTTCTTGGTACAAGTCATTGCCAAATTAATGAGTCAGAATAAAAGAAAACCTACTAAGAAATGCCGTGTGTGTTACAAGAATCAAATTAAAAGTGAGACTACTTGGATGTGTAAACAATTAAGAATTCCTTTGCACTTTGTTTTGTAAAGTACCACTAGCTTGAAGACTATTATCTGTATACCTTATTAATGTTTTGCTTTGATATTTTCTTAATTTTACTGTTTCTGATATTATTTAACACTATGTAAAAAGTTGAATTTAATTAAGAATATGTAAGAATTGTAAAATGAAACAAGTTTTTAAATAAAAATTAAATGGTTATTTCATGCACAGTTTTTCATTATTAAATCATACCTGAAAGGGTTATGTAAATACCTATGCTGTTACAATTTTTGTCCTAAATGTGTATAAGTATAAATACTGTTTACATACTTAAAACATTCGCGTACCCGCATACACAAAAATTCCTAGGGGCAAGTCCTACTTCACGTCTTTTCAGCTTTCGGGGAAGGTTTTGGTCCACATTAACCACGAGAAAGAGGAATCACTGTATAGCATTTTCTAGTGAGTTATGTAAAAGATGCTATTTTATTACTCCAATCGTCACTTGATTTAGCAGAACTACTTGTAAAAATTTACTCGTGTTGATGATACAACAAAGAACAGATGATGAAAGAAACGGGATTGACTCATTGATATATGTCGTATAACTTACAGTTCACGTGCAGAAAGCTTTAAGGGCTATAAATAAAACTTAGATTGTTTGTGTATTTAATTAAATGTTCTTTTTGCTGTGTTTGACTTACTTTTTTACTATATCCTTCTACAAAATCCACAAAAGTTATTATGGGTAATACTATTTTATAATTTCCAGGTGTATATAGGTTAAAGCGCACTCTGTGAAATGCTTCAATGAACAAGTCGAACATAAAGCCAAGAAAGCAACAATGAAAGAAGAAGTAGATGTGATTGTGAAGATCCCGGTCTCATCCCTAAAGAAGATGCTTAAAGATGATGTTATCTCCTCCTGGCAAAGAGAATGGGACTATAGAGAAACAGGAAGAAGAGTTTATGAGCACATCCACAGGGTCACCTTCAGAAGACTGGTAGACGACTTCTTCATTAAGCCTTCTTTATTATTCTAACAGCTGCCGACTAGACGTGGAGCGTTTTCAGCCCACCAACATCGGCTATTTGGACGTTTCCTAGAATGTTGGTGTAATACTGCTGATGGAACTGTGAATGTCCTTATTTATTATTGCCCTATCATGGACTCCATTAGATCCGAGCTATTTCCAAAGAACTTTAAAGAGGTCCCACTTGTCAACTTAATCAATTCGGAAGTTTCAAGGCATGGATAGCAGTCTCTCGTCGAAGTCTGAAAAGAGCTGCTTCGAGATTTTGCATGTTTTGTATATATTGTATATAGTATTTTGTATTTCATTGTCTCTGTATATATTTCTTCAATAATCAATATATGTTTCTATTAGTAAAGGATAAAATAGGACGCTCCGGAAGACAGGCTCTTTCTAAATTGATGAGGTCAAAATTGCTGAGGTGCTTTGATAAATGGACCTGGAGACCCTTTGAGACCTGGATTCTCTCTTCGTGGCCTCCTCGTGATGTGAAGTGAAGGCAGAGGAGGGGCGACAACTGGATATGTAGTGGCTACGTCCTGAACTGTGAAACTTTCGACTACTAAGGATGGAGAGCTGTTGTGGCGACTTAGTCATTAGTGGCTGTATCGCTTATGCCGGGACAGCTCAGGAATTTCAGTTAGGCAATAAAAATTAATATTTAGAGCTGATATTCAGTCTTATATGGAGTATTAAAGAATATAAAAAGTAATTTTCAATATTTTCATCATATAAAACTTTAGAAATCCCACAAAAGAGAAATTTATTTTAAGAACAATATTTATTGTACCTGTACTTATATCATATAAACTGAAGATATTATAATAATCACTTGAAATTTATAAAGAACTAGTGTCCCCGTGCTTCGCTACGGTGAACTTAATATGTTACTTTTAAACAAAGATTTGTTTTCTTGAATAACTCTCTAAATGCCAGAATGCCAGTTAGAGTCATTGGCCTATTTACATATTGCTGTTATAAGTGTATTATAACACTATTCAGTTTTTATACTTTAGTTTCCATTAAACCTGAGTTGTACATCAATAAGATGTGAAAGCGTGTGCAAAGTAAGTGTAAATCTCCAAGAAGATTACTTTACAGTAAATGTATTAAGCATACCATACAGTATATAAAACAAGAGTATTCTAAGCAGCGTTATCTTGATTGTAAGATTTATCTTAATTTTACAGCTTTATCTTGATTGTATCTTTAGAATAAAATCATTTTTACATAAATATTCAGTATCCTTTAGAAGTTATTCCTACGGAGTACTGAACTTATATTCTACTTTTTTTCCTGAGCTCAGATAAAATCACTTTTGCTTTTTCAATTCGTTTTCTTTAGGTTAAGAACAGATTAAAAATCCAAAATATAATATTTCTATTACACCTGAAACTGTCTATAGGCTACTGTATTTTTTCTGCCATAAGAAACTGATTCTTAGAGATGTAGAATCTATCAGTCATTTATTACATTTGATATAAGTCCTGCTCTGTTTGTTGCAGTATTGTAAACAAATTGTTGGAACAAAAATCTTTCGCAATAAAAATCTCTAATGGAAAAACAAAGTTCCAGCACTAACAAAATAATTAAGGTTTAGTTTTGTTTGGAGTGCTACGGTCTACTTTTTGCAACACGAGGGCTAATGAGACCGGGACCTACAGCTTAAAGCCATTCCGAATGGCTAAGAACATCCCTGCCACCGTGGGATTCGAACCCTACGAACTCCGGCACCGAAGGACAGCACCCTAACCAATCGGCCATCGTCCGGCGAAAAAAATAGCTAAAGAATGTCCACCCAACATTACTATTTCTAAAAAAAATCTTCTAAAAAAATCTTTCTAAAAAAAGGTTCTTTGCTAAAAAAATCTACAATAACACATAACATCTCATAATATATAAGCTTCTCATTTCGCTCATATCTAATGGATGAGTACCAGAAGAATGAACAATAGTGAAGGCGTGATAACCTGGGTAGCAATCTTAGAATAGGAGATCCACTATAAAATGATAGTCATGGGACCTATAAATTACACCTATAAACCAATAAATATAGCGCAAACTAGGCCTTTTTGTATTGTATTCAACACACAGCACGACATATTTACAGGGTACAAAGAAAGTTTCCCCGTTAGACAAAGCACTGAAATGTACAACACAAAAACAGAAATTACAACAACTTACATAAATTTTCATTTTAACATATTTTTCTGTCTTGCGCAGTAAACGGTTAAAAAAAGTGTAAGTTAAAATCCTCCAATAATAGTTCTTTTCTCCTTAAATAAGAGTAAACTGAAAGTGTTACCTTTCTGTATTTACGCAAATAAAATCAATTGTGTTAGGAATCCCATTACTGAATCTGATTTTTCTTTTACTTTTACTTAATTAAATTCCTAATGAACGATACTACAGCATTTAGGCTTGCAACAAACTCATTTCTTGATACGTAGTTGATGTTCTAAGCCCAGTTTCTTTTATCGCCGTCGATAACGTGGTTACAGAAATAACCAAAAACTTCACTCCCTTGGAAACATTGCAGAATAATTAAACATCTGTTTCTAACAAACTAATTAAGTCGGTTAGTGGGATGTCAAAAAGTAACTTCACTCATCAGTGTAATTGTGGTAGAAAAGTTTTCTTTCTTTTTTTAGGAAGCACAATGGGAGTAATTTCTTCAAAAACTTGGAAAGTAAATAACATTTTCATTAGGTATAACCATTTTCCTATGTTTTGTGTAGTGTTTAACAGATGTTATCATGTAAAATGTTCCATAAATTTTTATTTCTTGAGTTTTCCTGATAATAATGCTTGTTTAAATTCATTTTCATAAATAATACGCTGTGAACTTTGAAGATATCCAAATGCATGATTTTGTTTTGGGTGAATTAGTAACTGTATATCCTCTTAATTTTTTATTGGTCCTAAAGTGTAAAGTTACAAATAATTTTAAACAAAAGAAATATTTTCATTTTCTGCCAAAGTCGTTGCAAAATATAGAATGTTTCTCAGTATTTAATAAACATAATTTTTTTTCTCTTAAGTAACCCAATGTTATTTGAATAAACTTTTACGGGTTTGACACTTTATGATCATGAACTGCTATTTTTAAAGTGGGTATCAGTTCTAATTATTTTTATGTTAATAATCTTGTATTTGATACTGAATAGACTATCTTCCATAATCTACTAGTTTTGAAACTTTAGAAATATCTGTATAAAAAAACTTTTTCTCAAAGCAAAAAGTTAAAATATGAATAGTTAGAAATTTAATAAGTAATTAGTTTTAGTAAATAGTAATTGTTTGAATTAATTTTTATAAACAATACACTACAAAATTTAGATATGTCAAAATAAATGTTTGTTTCAAGTAAGTTATATATTGTATTCCTTCTCCAGTTTTAAAATTATTCTACATTTTAAGGGTATAAATAATTTTAAATCAAAACTATCTAAATTTTCTATCAAAGACACCGCAAAGCATAGAAATTTTCAGACTTAATAATAAAGTAATTATTTTCTTTTCTTGATACACTGACATATTAATAAACTCTAGTGCAGTAAATCCGATAGCATTAGTTCTATTTTTAATATGTTAATCATGCCTTAAATGATACTGAATACAAGTTTTCATTAATCCGACAGTTTTGAAAATTAAGATATCATTCTTTAAAGAAAACTTAAAAAGCTTAAAAAGTTAAAATAATAATTAGTTTTTTATACATGGAATACTTAAGCATCTAATAAATGTATAACTTATAATAAATATTCTTTGTTTTTATCTACAAATTTTACCTATGTTGAATTAAGGGAATTAAGATGTTTCTAGTTTCCTGAATCTGATTTTTCTTTTACTTTTACTTAATTAAATTCCTAATGAACGATACTACAGCATTTAGGCTTGCAACAAACTCATTTCTTGATACGTAGTTGATGTTCTAAGCCCAGTTTCTTTTATCGCCGTCGATAACGTGGTTACAGAAATAACCAAAAACTTCACTCCCTTGGAAACATTGCAGAATAATTAAACATCTGTTTCTAACAAACTAATTAAGTCGGTTAGTGGGATGTCAAAAAGTAACTCTCTTCATCAGTGAATTGTAGTCGAAAAGTTTTCCTTCTCTTTTTATGGAAGCACAGTGGTAGTAATTAATTCAAAAGTTATGAAAGTAAATAGCGATGATATGTCAAAATAAATATATAGTTCAAGTAAGATATGTATTGCATTCCTTCTTAAGTTTCAAACTGATTCTACATTTTAAGGATATAAATAATTTTAAATAAAAACTATCTAAATTGTCTATGAAATACATCGAAAAGCATAGACATTTTCAGACTTAATAACCAGTAATTATTTTCTTTTCAGTAAAACACTGAGATGTGAATAAACTCTAGTGCTGTAAATCCGATAGCATCAGTTCTATTTTATTGTTAATAATGCCTTAAATGATACTGAATATAATGTATTCATTAACCAGAAAGTTTTGAAAATTAAGATATTATTCTTTAAAGAGAACATAAAAAGCTTACAAAGTTAAAGAAAAATTAGTTTTTGTATGTTGAGTACTTTAAAATCTAATAAATGATTACTTATAATAAATATTCTTTGTTATCTACAAAAAGTACCTATGTTGAATTAAGGGAATTAAGATGATTCGTTTCCTGAATCTAATTTTTTTCTTTTACTGTTACTTAATTAAATTCCTAATGATCGGTACTACAGCATTTAGGCTTACAACAAACTCAATTCTTGATATGTAGTTGATGTTCTAAGTGTCGTCGATAACGTGGTTACAGAAATAACCAAAAACTTCACTCCCTTGGAAACATTGCAGAATAATTAAACATCTGTTTCTAACAAACTAATTAAGTCGGTTAGTGGGATGTCAAAAAGTAACTTCACTCATCAGTGTAATTGTGGTAGAAAAGTTTTCTTTCTTTTTTTAGGAAGCACAATGGGAGTAATTTCTTCAAAAACTTGGAAAGTAAATAACATTTTCATTAGGTATAACGGTTGACTTATGTTTTGTGTATCATTTAACAGATGTTTTATCATATAAAATGTTCCATAAATTTTTCTGCTTCAGTTCCTTGATAATAATCCTTGTTTAAATTCATTTTTATAAATGATAAGCTATGAACTATGAATATGTCAAAATGTATGAGTTTTGTTTTTTAAATTAGTAACTGTATATCCTCTTAATTTTTTATTGGTCCTAAAGTGTAAAGTTACAAATAATTTTAAAAATATTTTTAATTTAAAATTCATTTTATGAATGTTACACTATTAACTACGAAGATTTCAAAATGTATGAGTTTTGTTTTTTAAATTAGTAACTGTATATCCTCTTAATTTTTTATTGGTCCTAAAGTGTAAAGTTACAAATAATTTTAAACAAAAGAAATATTTTCCTTGCATTTAAGCTGTCTCAACTGAATTCGGGTATAACAGGCAAGAGTTTAAATTTTACTGAAATGAAGATATTATACTCTTAGGTATTACTAATTAGTTTTTCTTTTTATCTATAATCTATTAAAAGTTCAATTTTTTAATTTATAATTCACATTCTTATACTGATGTGTGTCCTATGATAGTATTGACATTTTTAATAGAAATTTATTTTTAAAACATTGTATGCGAATACATTGCAGAAGTGGGCGCTTTAAGCGTAAATTTAGTTATTCAATTAAATCTCAATAGATTGAAAATATTTAAGTTTTAACCAACTTTTCGTATTTTATATTGAAAGATATAACCAAATATGTAAATAGAAATATACATATAACAACCATAAGATTTAACAAAATATATCTTTTTAGTGGATAAATTTATAATAGAATCTTAAATAAGAAAAATCAAATAGAAATAGTAGTATATAGTTTTAATTTTTTCGAATTATGTTATATATAAATCTTTTTACATTATAAAAAAAATTTAAAAAAAAGCAATCATAAAACTAATAATGTAAAAACTAGTTTTAATTTGTCTAAATTTTTCCAGAATCTATGTAGTAGACAAGAACATTCGAACATAGAAATAGTAGTATAGTAGAACATAGTTTTAATTTTTTTCTGTTCCGCATCAACTAATGTAAAAGCTAGTTTTTATATGTCAAATTATTTAACTTTTTAACCAACTTTTCGTATGTTATATTGAAATATATAAACAAATATATAAATAGACAAATAAACTAATATATATATATATATATATATATATATATATATATATATATATATATATATATATGCAAATAATTATATAAATATATAAATACACACATATATATATATATATAATATGATTTTCGCAAAGATAAATAAAAAGTTCATTTTAAAACTAAATTAATTTTTAATCACCCTTCCCGTTCTGTGGTTCCGCATCGACTGATGTAAAACCTAGTTGTTATTTCTTTAAATTTTTCCAGAATCTATGTAGTAGACAAGAACATTCGGCTTCGTTTTCCTGTTACGTTACAACGTTATTTTTGTACCCACAAACCATGTTGTTTCACTAGTACGTACGTCTTCCGCACTCAAGTTCCAATCATCAGAAAACGCACTAGTACGTGTTCCCGCAAACAATGTGTTAATAAATATTAAAAGAGTGCATTTCAATCCTATTGATAAAGTAATTTTACTTCTAATTTCGAAAAAGGTTTATTTACTGAACACTTTAAAATTGATTATATAACTTCCGTTTACGAATACTTTATAATTGCACTAGTTGTCTAATTTAAATAGGCAATAAAAAATCATAAATTGAACATCTTTCTGCTGATTTTTAAGTTTTACTTTATAGTTTTGATGACATTCAGTAATTTTATTCAGGCATTATAATTTGCAAATATTTATAAAGTAATTTTCTTACGTAAAAATGGCTGTTCATTAGATAAAGTACTGAAATTAAAAGTAAGGAATACAAAAGAACCATGAAAGAATAAACTCATATTAAACTTACGTTCATAGAGATTTTTAACTTTTTCTATAACATAAAGAAGTAAAACACTTTGTAAAGAAAAAAAAACTAATGAAAAAAAATTCGGATACGTAACAACTCTTAACTTTCTGCATCTATTTCGGGAATAAAAAATCTAAAACGGTAGTAAAAAAACTGTCATTATGACTTTTTACAAACTATACTCTAAACAAGCTACAAAGTCTTTTTTTAAAAAAAAGTCACTCACGAACCGGAAAAAAAATTTAGAAAACCAAAGAACTTTTTAACTGAAAATTTCTTTTAAATAAGATCTATACTTTTGAAAAGTCAAAGAACCATAAACAATGATAGAAAAAATAGAGTGTTCTTAAAGTTTTTTTAGAAATCCTGTCATTAAATCGAGTTTCAATTAAATTATCGAAACCTAGATTACTTTTCTTAAAAACAGACTTAGGTCTGAAAAATTAAAAGGAGATAATTAATTTTATAATTTTAGTTGCAGGTTTAAAAGAAAGCTCGTCAGGTGTAGATTAAAATCAATATTTTAACTTCGTTCTTTCTAAGGAAAAAAAGACTCATAATAGTAATGAGTTAAAAATTGAGTATATTATAAAAAGTTAGGAAACATTAAACTACATTTCCCATAATACTAGTTGAGGGTGAATTTTGAAAGAAAGGCTTCTTCTAAAGAGGAATAATATTAGCTTTAAGTTTTATCTTTGTTTCTTAAATAGATAAGTTAAAATGGATTTTAAGAGTTGAAATAATTTTATTATAATTTTATGGGTAAGCAGGTAATTCCAGTCCGAAGCATGTTAATTCTATCAACATTTTCCATTCATTATAACCATAACGAAAAAAATCCTACGATTTCAAAGACTAGAACACTTTCAGATTTTTACATTTTTTATATATCAATTTAAAAACTTTAATAACGTTTTAAAATCATTATCTTATTAAAACGATATAAAAGTTAAAGCTAATACAATATTTACTTTTTTTTTCGTTTTAAATATAATTTACTTTAAAATGTTCTTTTATCGAACTTCATGTAATTTATTTTATGAATTTGATATCTTACACTTTATTTTCTGAAATCTTCAGAAATTTTAATGTAAGGATAAAAGAACATATGTGATGTGTGGATGAATATCATAGGCAAGAGTTTAATTTTTACTGAAATGCAAATATTATCATACTCTTGGGTATTATTAATTAATTTCTGTTATCTTCAATAATGTAGTAAATGTACAGTTTTTAATTTTTATATATATATATATCCCATTCTTATACTGGTATGTTTTCTATCCATGTATTGACATTTCTGATACGAATTTATTTTAATAAATATTGCAGGAGTCGGTATCAATCTTACTGATAAAATATTTTTAATTTTAATTTCTAAATGAATTTATTTACTGAACACTTTGAAGCTGATTATATAACTTCCGTTTAAAAATACTTCAGATTATTATTGTTTAATTTAAATGGACAATAAAAAATACTTATTTGAACTTCTTTGTGCGTATTTTTAAATTTTACGTTATAGTTGTGATGACAATTAGTAATTTCATTCAGGTATTATAATTTGCAGATATTTTCTTCCATAAAAGAATATGGCTGTTCATT
>CM063509.1:19603011-19610511 GCA_032207245.1 Pardosa pseudoannulata | reverse complement strand
ATATATATATATATATATATAATATATATATATATATATATATATATATATATATATATATAGTGAATAAATTTATAACATTGTCGTAAATATAAAAAATCAAAAAGAAATAGTAATACATACTTTTAATTATTTTAAATTATGTTATATATAAATATTTTTACATTATTAAAAAATGAAACGAGCAATCCTAAAACTAATAATGTAAAAACTAGTTTTTATTTATCTAAATGTTTAAAAATCTAAGCAGTAGACAAGAACATTTGGCTTCGTTTTCCTGTATATGCCGTTATTTTTGTACCCACGAACAAACCATGTTGTTACAATAATCCTTACTAGTACGTGATCAATCGTCAGAACCATATCAATCTATCAATCGTCAGAATACATACTAGTACACGTCCCGTATACAATGTGTTAATAAATTTATAGATGTTAGCAAATCTTTTGTAAATTCCCATTAGTTTTCCTATTTATAATAATTAATACAAAAAAGTAATTGCCTTTCCTGGACGTAATTTACTCGCATTACGTAAATAGAGTTCAATAATATCATTGACCCTAATGTTTCTAACGACAAAAACAGTTCTTAGTTAAGTACATAATAATAACAGTCGCATTTTAGCAAAATAAGTCTCAGAAAGAACCATAAGTAATTACACAAAGTTGTTAGAGTTTATTTTTCAGAGCTTTCGTCATTAAAGATATTGTTTTCAGTGTCACAAACATTAAAGCAAAATTACTTTTGTATCTCCCACAGGCGAAACGTCATTTACACGTAGTCTATTATTACGGTTGATTTTCAAAATCCCCAAGCGTTCCGTAATCTAACTGATTTCATTTCTTAATAGTCTCTTTCAAACATGACAGTAATTTCATAAATTTTAATTTACAGACAATATTTTATTTCCTCTTTGGAAGAAATAAAAAGGATTTGTACGTTTGTATAGATTATAACCATTTATAAACTAGAAGATTTTTAGAATTTAGACATCTTAGTTGCGAAATGACAGCTTTATTAATATAAAAACATTTTATACGAAAAACAGATATTACTGCTTAAATAAGAGATTAATTGTAATAAAAACTTAAATGTAATGATTATTTTTACCTGGTAAGAAAGATTCATACAATAATTTAAACATTTTCAAATAAATTGAGATTATTTTCTGCAATGTTTTAATATGAAAGAGTAGTAAGAGAAATAGTAAGAGAATAATATTCAAAATTATCTCCTTGATGAGCACCCACACCCACAGCCCCCCCCATATATATATATATATATATATATATATATATATATATATATATATATATATATATATATATATATATATATATATATATATATGTGTGTGTGTGTGTGTGTGTGTGTGTGTGTGTAATAAATTATTTCCTCTAGACATAATAATTATGTAACCCCTATTGTTTTTACTTGCCTGGGCTACTAAGCAAAGAGAGGCCTAATCAGCTAAAAGTAATACTATGCAGGGTCATTCAACTATAACGGCACAAGGCGAATTAAAACTTTATTTTAGAGCTGCTATAACGGACATCTTTACTAATCAACGACACACAAAAGAAAGACACAATAATCACTCTGCTCGAACAGAGGTGCATCCAGAAGCGAAGACAGAATAAATTTTCCCAAGGTACGAGACACTTACTCAGCGAATTTAATTATTCAGATAAAAAATGCGGAGCCATTTGAATCCGATTAAATAATAAAGCTTAAATAAGAAGAAAAATTTTTTAATTTTTCAATTTTAAAGACAAAATTAAACTTTTTAAAACAATTCACAATATTTTTCTTAAAATCCATATATGTAATATTGAGATTTTAGGATATGTATGTTATTTAATAAAATAAACTTAAATATATAAATTATCTGATATATAATAAGTCCCCTTTGAAGTATGTATGTCATAGCAAACTTTAAGTTTCGAGAGAACATTTTTGTTTCTTTTGCATTTAAAATCGAAATATATAAATAATGATGTTTTTATTCTACATTCATCATTTTTTTAAAAATAAAAAAAATGTATAAAATGATTTTAATTTTTAATACATATTTAGAAGTTTTTCCTTAAAGAGAGTTATTAGTCTATTTAAAAAAATATCAAAAATTATACAAAATAATAAAGGTTTCATAATAGTTGGTGAATATAACATATAAAGTGACAATTTTTTGAGAAATAAATATTAAATTCAGAATTCAAAACAAAATGTGATTTAAAATTGTCCTTTCACTGTAACAAAGAAAGAGATTGGCTATTAAATATTAAAGCTTAAATAAGAAGAAATATTTTTTAATTTTTCAATTTTAAAGACAAAATTAAAGTTTTTAAAACTTTTCACAATATTTTTCTTATAATCCATATATGTAATATTGGGGTTTTAGGATATGTATGTTATTTAATAAAATAAACTTAAATATATAAATTATCTGATATATAATAAGTCCACTTAGAAGAATTTATGTCATAGCAAACTTTGCGTTTCGAGAGAACAAGTTTGTTTCTGGTACATTTAAAATCGAAATATTTAAATAATGATGTTTTTTATTCTCAATTCATCATTTTCTAAATATTACTTTTAAAGTAAGATATTTACGGAAGAGTAATTAGTTTAAATATCAAACATTCTAAACCATTCCTTTTAAAAAGAGTATTTCTAATAAACTCTGCAATTGATATGGTCTGAAATTTAAACTGGATAGCTGATAAAAAAGAATCTTAAGTGTCAAATCTGCATTCCTAGATTTTCAGCTAGATATTCATTACATGTCAAGTTATCCGCGCAACAAATTAGCCAATTAATATTTAGAAATACGGATCTCCCGGAGTAAATAACTATCTTCATCCTCGTGAGCTCACATGGAGAGCTTTGTATCTGCTGTTTAAATTGCTGAAAGAGACATATCTAATTATGCGTTGCCGTTAGCCGCTATCTGGCGCATGTTAGTCACTAAAACGTTTACTTTTGCTGCACTGAGTGGAGCGAGAGCCTGCTTTTCTATCTCTGCTTTAATCAAGGCTTCATTTGCTTACTGCTCATTACGTGTTCCGATTAGCTGGTTTCATGTTATCTGTGATCTTACAGATACTGAGAGAAGTAGAATCTAGTTTTTATGTCATTACTCAATGAAGAACCGAAATAATCTTTGACTTAAGTTTATTTATCTCATAAATATGGAAGCATTTTTGTATTCGGATAGAAAATACAGGGTATTATTTCAAGAAAGATCGATATATATGGAAAATCAATACGATATTTTCTAGATATCCACCAAGTTCAGAACGAAATTATCAGAAACACGTGTAAACGTCTCAAGCGGGATGGCTTCACATGCAGAACACATGTATTGCTCCAGTTATTCAATTGTTTCTGGATAGTGGCGGTACACCTGGTCTTTTAAAAGTCCCCACAAAATAATATCGTAGTTGAGATTTTCCAGATAACAGCGCCATCTGTTGTGAAAAATTGTAACTTTGAAAGTTTGTCTGCCTGAAAATTTACTATTGTCCCAAACATATTGCATTGTGTATTTCTATCACCGTCCGTTTAGGTTTTATTGGTTTTTTAAATATACGGTGATTTTTGAAACACCCTGTCAAAGTATAACAAGCTGATTATGTATCTGACTGACATTAAGGAAATCGGTAATTAGGAATATGCTACTACTTGTAATTTATGTATTGTATGTTAACAATGAAAGTATAGTTTTAGTCATATAATTATGGTTTTCTATGTGTTAAGAAAGATCTATTTTGAAAATATTATGAGCAGGTAAATTTTCAGATATTAAAAAGTATAAAACAAAGTTTATCAAGTAGCTGATATTGAAGAACTTCTTAATCAGATTACTTATTCATTTTTGTATATCAGCCATCGAAATCTAACATTATTGATATTCATATAGTTGTAGCTTACTCTAGGCTATGCAAATATCATATTACAAAAATTAATAGAATGTTGTTGAATAGATATTCCATATTCAGTTTAACACTTTGACTGCCATGGCTATCATATGTGATATCCAGTGATATTTCCGTTGAGACACTGGCTATCCGATATGATAGCCATGGTGTTTTAACACTTCAGGCCATGGCTATCAAAGATGTTATCAGTTACATGAAAATCGTATTGGAGTTTGATTGTTGGGCTCCCTACGATGTGTTAGGTATACGTGGTTTGCGCAAATTGGTATATGTGACGATTTTATGAGCTAAGTTTTATGAAAAATTAAATATTTGGATCATGCAACAAAAAAGGGAATATATATAAATAGAGAGAGTTTGTTTTGAAATATTGTTTTTATATATAGTTTTATGTTGAAAACATACAAATTACACAAAAAAAAAAGTTTGGCCCCGTTGTGAACATTTGCAATTTTGGCTTGGCAGTCAAAGTGTTAATAGAAAACATATAAAAAGATGCAATATGCTAAATTTCAATTCCTAGATTTTCAAGTAGATGTTTATTGCCTGTCACGTTATTCCAGCATTAAATTAGTAATCTTGTTCTTTCAGAGTATGTGACTTTCTTTATCTTAGTTCATATAGAAAGAGTTAGTATTTGCTGTTTGTAAAAGACATATCCATTGCTTAAATTGCTATCTTGGACAGTTAACCTTTAACAAAAGGTGGTTTTGCAGCGAATCTAACTGTTAAAAGTTTCTTTTTCTACCTTTTAAAGATATATGAATGATTTTTTATAATTTTCTATGTTTATGGTATTCTAAACTTACAGCAGATAAAAGCACCGCATGTAATTCTTTTTGCAATTTGAAATAT
Organism: Pardosa pseudoannulata; assembly: GCA_032207245.1. Taxonomy (NCBI): domain Eukaryota; kingdom Metazoa; phylum Arthropoda; class Arachnida; order Araneae; family Lycosidae; genus Pardosa; species Pardosa pseudoannulata. The sequence continues at coordinate 19,605,714 of CM063509.1, read as the reverse complement.
GCATGTTTAACCTTCCTTTACCCAGAAAGTTCAGAAATTCGAGTTATCTTCCCTGTGAACCCAAATACCTATATTTATCCAAATAACGCTTAAAATCTGTTTAGCTAATTTCTATTATCCCTTTTAATGGTAATTATTCATTGTTCTTCCACACTTAATAAAAATTTAAAAGAAAGTATTATTTCCCCACAGTAGAAAGGGATAGTTTTGCATTTAAACCAGCTCTCTAACTTTTATTCATCCCTTTTTCATGTTTTTTACATTTATGAGGTTCATAGATAGCATTTATAAACTAACTTCATTAAATCCTAAGAAATTTATATTAGTGTCCTTTAAAGAATTAGACCAAAAAAGTGTTTAATTTTGGTGCATTCACAGGAAAGAAGGTCCACTTTTCAATCTCAACCTTATTGTCAGCTTCTTTACTTCTCAGTATGTGTTTTGATTGGTTGTTTTCACGTTAACAGGTTTGGTTTGGTTTGGAGTGCTACGGTCTACTTTTTGCAACACGAGGGCTAATGACACCGGGACCTGCAGCTTAAAGCCGATTCCGAACGGCTACGAACATCCATGCCTCTGTGGGAACCCACGAACTCCGGTACCGAAGGCCAGCACCCTAACCAATCGGCCATCGTTCAGCGTTTTCACATTATATACGATTTTATAGAAACTAAAAGGAGCAGAATTTTGTTTTCATGTATGTGATTATGATAGAACTGAAATAATATTTGACTAATTTGTATTCATCTTATAAACAGGCTTGTTTCTTACGATAGAAAAAACAATTTATGATAGAAAAGTATAAGTATGAAAATTACCTATGTGACATAAGAAAATTGATAATTGTAAATATGTCCCACCATGTAACTATATTCTGTATTTTAGCATTGAGAATATAGTGCTATTCATAAAATAATGCCTTTCGATGAATTATAAAATCCAGTATTTAAACTAGTATGAAAATAAATTTTTGTTCCTAGGTTTTCAGCAAAATATTCATTACATGTCATGTTATTCTAGCAATAAATAGCCAATTTAGTATTTAGTGATACGGGTTTCCCAGAGAAATTTACTTTCTTCAGTTCACTGAGTTTACGTAGAGAGCGTAACTATCTAATGTTTAACCCCTTACCTGTGAAATATGCTTGAGAAAAAGTACCAAAAATTGAAATTTTTTACTCTTTAGTTTTTTTGTTATGATCAACAAAATGTTAGGAAAATTATTTAAAAAAAAAACTTAAACGAGATACCTAATTTTTAAAATATTTTCACATATATGGAAAATGTTTATAGATTTCAGTAATTTTTGCTCACTTAAAAGCATGTTCTGATTAACTAAAATGTTAATTTTGATTCATTTATTTATACTTTAATTTATACAAATTCTCAAATTATAAATTAATATTTTTAAATGCATTGAAATGTTCACCATTCCATTAATTAATAATAACAGCGAAATTCACATTTTAATGAATTCTTTTGATAACATCCTTTACAATTTATAGCATTCTAATACCTAATATTCTTCTTGGAATACACAGCAAACACATTTAGAAATTAATCATAAAATCTAAACATCAAAACTGATTCAAAGAACTTATGCAAGTCAACAAGTTATATTTATAAAAAAAACGGATAAAAAGTTACAAAATTCACTGGGTAAGCATATTATAAGTAAACAATTGTGAAAATTGCAAACAAAATATTTAGTTTCAATACTTGTTTTGTGAAAATTCATTCCTATTTTTCCGGTACGAGAATTTTTTCCTTCTGAATTTCCATTTGCTTTCTTCAAACTGAGTTTATTATGTGCACGTGTAAATAATGTAAACAAAAGAGAGTAAATATATATCAAGCTATTTCTTGTAGAAAGCATTTCGAATCAATATTATTGCTAAAGCATAAACGTGTTCACAATGTTATTTCAGCTGTAGTAATAAACATATTATTTAATAAAAGTTTCTTAAATAAATATTTTAATATATTTATTTTAGGAAAAATAACTTTCTTTTTCAAAGATGTCACTTAAATTATACTCAGCAAATTATCTGTACTTATAGAGAGACTTCATGTAATAAGGTGTTTGGTTAAATTATTAACATATACTTACAAACGTTTCTAAAATGATCATGTATCAGTAATCGCATTACAACTTTCTTTAAATCGGATAACATTTTCAAAATGCCATTTTTTAGGAATTTCTATTTTAAAATTTTAAACTGATCATTGCTATTTTTTACACAGATTCCAACAAATATTTTCCAATCTCTACAAACAAATAGAAACTAGCATATAGTCCGTCATAAGACGGGATCAGTAAAATTTTTAATTTTCCAGAATTTTAAAATACCTTATGAGGCAGCTAAATAAATGGTTTGTTTTTGGCTGAGAATTATGTGGTACACTCTCAATAATTTGTTTATATTCATACTACACTTAAATCCCCCGATACCTTAAATGCCGTTTAGAATCACGTTGAATTCATTTAGAAAGATAATTCAAATTTTCCTTAGCTAAGTCGAAATTATCGTTAAGTTCTACCCAATTTTTTTTGCCACAAGTAATTACAAACAAATAGAAACTAGCATATAGTCCGTCATATGACTGAATCAGTAAAACTTTTAATTTTTCAGAACTGTAAAGTACCTTATGAGGCAGGTAAAAAAATGGTTTGTGTTTTGGCTGAAAATTATCTGGTACACT
>CM063509.1:19585511-19598011 GCA_032207245.1 Pardosa pseudoannulata | reverse complement strand
GTGATACATATAAGCCCATTTAATATGCTTCATAAATGCTAAATAATATTAAAAAGTCACATTAAAAGTACTCAATATGTTCCCCTTCAAAAATATATTGTAATCCCACAACTTTTCGTTTGTTAAAATACTTCAAAATTTTGAATGAATAGATTATTTTATTATTATTCCATGTGAAAATTACTGATAAGCAAGTTAAATTATTGTATAGCAAACAGAAAAAAATAAACAAAAGTTAGCAAAAGAAAGTATGAGAAATACATATTGTTTTAACCATTTTATGTATAAGTCAAAAATTGATAGACGTAAAAATCCTTCAGTAAATAAAGTAATTATTGAAACAGTAGATTTTATGATTAAAAATGTTATTTCTATTTAATTTTAACAAACTAAAAAATAATATGAAAAAATTTGTAATAATATACATTTGAAAATTCTTTTATAAACAGCTTTTAAATATTTCGAAAACAAAAATTTTAAATTATTTTTAGCTCACATTGTACAGCTACATTAACCTATAAGATAAGGAATAAAATTAACCTTTAGAATCACTGTGGAACAATAGAGTTGAAATTCCACAGTTTGAGTTTGGTAAAATATAAATAAATGAACACTATTAATGTTCATTAATGATATTTGAACAATTTATTGAATTTAAGTATAAAAGCAGGAGATGCTATCCGATGCTTTCTCTTTTCATCCAAACTAAAAAATCGTAAAGAATCCCATTCTTGAAACCTCTCGGCTATTTAAATACTAAAAGGACTTTTGACAAATCTTTTTAGTTAATTCTCTCCGTGGAGCGCTCAAAAGCCGTTCTTCAAAAGAACCAAATGATTCGCAATGCTTTGTCGATTATATTCTCTCATTTCAACAAAGAAATGTATCGCAAACCAGATTGAATCAAATAAATTGTTTTAATGCTGGCGGTATTATTCAGACAAGACTAATTAATACACGTGTGCATCTTTTATTATCTTAGAACAAATGATCTATAAAACAATATACAAAGTACTTTTAAATGAAAAAGCAAATAGGTTTAGATATATTAAAATAATAACTATAATGGAACATTTAGATGAACGTTTATTTTTGATTTAGTATCTAGTCCAAAAATATACAGGGTTAACAAGGTTTAATATATATATATATATATATATATATATATATATATATATATATATATATATATATATATATATATATATATATATATATATATATATATATATATATATATATATATATATATATATATATATATATATATATATATATTATATATATATATATATATATATATATATATACATATATATATATATATATATAATATATATATATATATATATATATATATATATATATATATATATATATATGTGTGTGTGTGTGTGTGTGTGTGTGTGTGTGTGTGTGTGTGTGGTAACATGTTTTCTATGCAAAAGAAAAAAGTCCAAAATTTTAAAAATGTTATATTTGTTTTCAAGAAATATATACAATAGTATAAACATGCACTAGTATAAAAATGATCTAAGTTTAAGCTAGATCACATTTTAAACTCTACTCGCACCATATCTCAGTTTTCTTAATGATCGAAGAACTTTTAAAGTTTATTTCAAGATAAGAACTTTGAGAAATGAAAACCAAGGAATAATTAAGTTTTCTACCAAGTATTCTCTCTCGATTTTTCTTTCCCTTCTTACAAAGTTAGAACAATAAGAAAAAACATAGCTAGAATGTATTCTTGTCTGGAGGTATTCCAAATATAACTTTGGATATTTTTTAATCGATTATATGATGTATTACGTGCAACCGAATTTAAAACCGTGAGAAGACTTCCCAAAACTATTTTTATAAATATAAAAAAACTTGCATTTGCAATTCAGAAAAGTTTTATATATATCAAAGCATTTTATGTTTTTGGCTATTAATTCAGGCTTTCTTTTCTGAATCCGAATCTCTTTATTGTTGTTAGTAACAAAAATTCAGTACATAAAAAATAAATATTGTGTATGCTTTCATGAATATTTTAAGTTTATTTTTCACAAGTTTCTTTATTTTTTTTTTGATTTGTAGTTATGGATAAAGCATTTTTTTCTTAAAGTCTTTAAAAAATATTTTAGTTAGAGTAATTTCGGTGAGAAGTTATAAACTGCTAAATCAGAAAAAAATTTATTTACGATTCATTTTCTAATCATAACTTTAAATAATTTTAACATAAACTTCAGATATAAATTTAAGAAACCTTTAAATAATTTAAATCAATTATTCGATGTAATACATACAACTGAATTTTTAATTATGCAAGGACTTTCTAAAATTAGATATCACAAATCCTGCGTGGCCATAATTAAACTGACAGTGCTCATAATTAAACTGGCAGAGCTCACAGTGTTCTGTAGGGCGATCTATTTGCGAGAATGACGCCACATTTTGTAGGAAGATTAAACAAGACCGGAGACGAAAGACTCCGAGAAAAACAAATTAGTTCCAAAAGTCACAGCTAGGGGAATATTTGGCGCTGCGTTATAGAAAATAGAGTGCTAACAAATGCAAATTAATCAACGGGAGAGTTATGTATAAAAATAGGTAAAGTAGTCTATATAAAGTAAAACATTCCATTGTCTGCATTTAGAGGTTTGTTTTCATTTCGGCTTGAAAGAACTAGCACATTTATTACTTACCTCTTCCATTTTCAAATCAATTTATGCAATTGCTGAAGTACTTATTTATTACAAATACAGGGTGGCCATAAATCAACTGACAGTGCTCATAATTAAACTGACATTGCTCACAATGTTCTGTAGCGCTATCTGTTTGCGAGAATGACGCCACAATTTGTAGGAAGATCAAACAAGACGGAAGACGAAGGATTAAGCCAAAAAAAAAATAGTTCTAAAAGTCACCACTAGGGGAATATTTTGCCCTGCGTTATAGAAAATAGCGTGTTAACAAATGCAAATTAATCAACGGGAGAATTATGTATAAAAATAGGTATAGTAGTCTATATAAAGTAAAACATTACATTGTTTGCATTTAGAGGTTGGTTTTGTTTTAGGCTTGAAAGAACTAGCACATTTATTACTTACCTCTTCCATTTTCAAATCAATTTATGTTCATTGAAGTAGTTATTTATTCCTTTGCGATAAACCACGTCCTGTAACTGTTTTACCTAAGTAACTAACAGTTACGGATAACCGAAAGGTTATTCTTTTGCTTTAGGCAAAACAATTTGTATTCAAATTTCACATGTTTACTCTTTTACTTTCATTCTTACTTATGGTAATATTTTAAAGGTGATAAATACTTTGAGAGGAAAAATATAGCTATTTATTTCAGCTTCCGAAATAATACATTAGTAATAAATATTAATCATATTTGAGTATACCTTTAGTTGAGAATATTGCTGATTATATTGAGATTTATCAGTTGTTATAATAGAGAACTACTTATTTTTTATAATAAAACAATTAGTTACAATTAAACACTACTGGCTATGATAATTCAGTGATTTTATTATTATTTGCTGTAATAAAAACAGCCAAATTTTAATTGCAGATAAAAAGTAAATTGAAAAAACTAAATCACGCCAATTTTTGAGCCACAACTACATAAAAGCTTAAAAATATATTTCACATTCTAAGGAAAGTTTTTAAAAGTATAAATATAAACTTAAATAATTTTTAAATCATACATCACACAAACTAAAGAAAATCGTAATATACGTTTCAAAGAAAAGCTAGAGAATGTTTATTTACCAACAAATACTTAATTTTTATTCTGAAGATAAACAAATATATGTAGAAGGAACAAAACTGCTGAACCTGAAATGATAAATTTCTTATAAGGCAGTACATATTTTAAGTAATTATAAAAAAAACACAATTTGGACTGATTTGATATAAAAATATTTTTAAAAGTACGTGATTTTTACCAGAGAATTTGTAATAACATGGAGAACGGTATTTAATTTCCTGCATTTTGACAGAGTACCTTCCAGCGTTCTAACAAAAAAAAAATCCAGTAAACTTTTTGAAAACTTCCTTGTCCGCAATAACACTGATGAGTTAAAATGCTTTTTGACATCCTGCTAAACGACTTAATTAGTTTGTTGGGAACAGATGTTTAATTATTCTGTGTTGCTTCCAAGAGATAGAAATTTCTGTTTATTTCTGTACCAAAAGAGAGCAAGAATACAGTAAGTTGAGAACATTGGTTGCATAACAAGAAAAGGTTACATTGCTAGCATCAACATGTCACCTTGCATTACGAATTTAATTAAGTAACTCAAAGAGAATATTGCTTTGTGTTAATATGATTGAAGTGCAGATTATTTTTCGTCTTACACTATAGCACGACAAGGCAATCATTCTACACTTTTAGTTCGCTTTCAGTTTACTAACTGGAATAAATTAAACATAGTCCAATGCCAATAATGTAGAAAAGTTTCATAAAAGAAGAAAAAATGGCAAATAGAAAACAATTTGCAAACAAGTCACAACTAACAAATATCTTTTAGGGATCTCAATAAAAATAACACTGTGCCAGAAAATTGGAATATAAACCATTTCATGTAATTTATAAGCTTGTAGTAAAGGAGTAGAATATTTGCTTGTACTTTATTTACTGTTCGTTTTTTTGCATATGTCTATTACTTTTTCGGGTATTAAATATTGGATTCTACAAAATTAGTTCTAATTATTAATTTAAGAGGTAGAAAAAAATTTGGTTCTTGCAACACCGGGGAATAATATTGTGTTTAATGTTCACAAAGTTGAGGCCAGAAAACTACATTAAAAATGTATGAGTATTAATTTATCAAATAACGATTTTCAGTGATATTGCATGTAAGCCATGTTTTATCTATGTTTGTTATTTAATGCATCACAACCATTATATTCCTGAAAAAAGTGCAAAACGGTGGTCTAATGGGTAAGTCGCTACTCTTCGGTACGAAAAAGTTTATAGTATCGAATACTACTGGAGGCAGAGGGTCGTAGCTAGCAAAATCTGCTTTAACCCCTTAACAGTTTTATTTTTTTTTCATGAATTCGGCCTCAAAAATGCCACATTTTTTATTTTATATTTTATTCATACTACATTTGTAAGCTGGAAAATGCTTTTAAAATTAATATTTCTAATTATTTTAAGCATATATAACATTTTTTTTTTACAAGAAATAAAAAAATGTTTTCCCTGTAAGTTGATTTTTCTCTCTCATGTATGCCAGACGGGGAAGTTATATTTACAGTTGTGTATGTAAAAATACAAATATTTTCAATTACAATTACTACACAATTATTTTCGGATGCAAATAATACAAGTATATTAACCTTTTACAGTCCATTGTTCTCAAAAGGGAACATAATATTAATAAAATTATTTAAAATAAAATTTCGTCAATATGGATACAAAAAAAAAATTAGCAAATGTAGTAAAAGGACTATTCGATTTTTTAAAATAAAACCTATATTTCTAATGATTAATAGAAAAATGTATAAAAAATCATAAAAATGACACTTTTCATCATTTTCTATAGAGCACATACATAAATGTAAAAAAACATCTAATACTTCTAAAATCCGATTGGTATAATTAAAACAACTTTAATTTATTTTAAAAAATATGAAATTCAACATTAATAATCAGAAAGGTACCTGGAATAATTTATTAATTATTGATGCTCCCAATTGGGAACAATGGACTGTTGCCGCTATACTAGACGAAATAATTTCCTCTACGGAGAGTATTTCTTAAAAGGGGTAGGAAATGAATGGGAATTCCCTAATTTTATGAAAGGGTATTACAATTCTATTAGCAGTCTAGAGCGTTTGCTTCTCATGTATATTGTCTGTGAACTACCGCTGTGTTACAACCGCTCTTGTAAGACTTGCACTAAGGAAAATTAAGCCTCAACCTGGACTCAAAGTTTACCAAACTATATCACAGGAAAAAAGTGATGGCCATTTTCTTGTACAAACAACACAAGGTAGATGTGCACAGTGCACATTAAATGCAAGATTAGCTTGCAATGAGTGCAAGAAAAAATTGCATCTCCATTGATTTCCAATATATCATGGCATAAAGGTATAAACTCATGTTTTTGATATTTGTTTAAAAAATTGTCGTTTTTATTTAAATTTATAATTTTTAAACTTTATTGATATCTGTCCTTAAATTTAAAAATAAATTTTAAATTCATTCTAATTATTTTTCTTATTATCTAATATTTAATATATACATCATTCTACTTAATTTTTGAATCCAGTGTATAGTTAAATGACCAACGTTCCCAATTGGGAACATCATGAAAATCGTAAAAGAATTTTTTTTCTCACAATTAAATGACTAACGTACCTTAACTGAAGCATTAGAAGGCAAGATATGCAAAAAAATAATTTAAAATATATCTGGATCTGAATTCGACCTGTAAAAGGTTAACTTAATCTGCTTTTTTCAAAGATCAGATTTAGTGCGATGAATCTTGAAAGATGGAAAGAGGCATAATCTAACGTTACAGTCCGGTCAAAAATACTTGGTCTCTTTTTTAATTCTTTTGTAGCAGTCATTTTTCTTCAATGAACACACATAGCACTAATTTGCACGTCTTAGTTTTTTGTCTGTAGGTGTAACGACCTCTAAGAAGTCTCTTTTAGTCAGTCTCTAGAAACCTCAATCCAAATTCAAGCCAAAAACTCAAAGATAAAAACTCGAGACGTAATGCAAAACCTACCAGAAAGCCCATGCTTTTAAACGGAAGCAGAATTCAGTTCGAAAACTAACATCTGTAAGACACCTATAGGACTAATTTGACATTAAAAATACAAAAGTAACTACTAAAACAGTGAAAATGACAAAGAAATCAGATTGCCCGTACATCGTACTGGCAAATCAGGAAAAGCACGGTCACCGTACCCGTACGGTGTACGTGCAAAACAGGCAAGGGGTTAAGAAATAGGTGTCGCATTGCAGTCCATAGTATATACAAGTTACACATATATGTGGCTGTAGGCTTTTCTTAAGGACGATACCATTACATTTCAGTACCTCATTACATTTCAGTTTACCATTACATTTCAGTAACTGTGCCAGATTTTAGGGAAAGCGTTCGTCTCCATGTATTAACCGATTACCTGATTATCCCAAGTTATCTTGGGTTCATACATATTGCAGTTAATTATCATCCCGAGGAAACTCGGGCGAATAAGAATTTGTCTGTTAGATTGGTTTTATCACGGTTTTACTAAGCCTGGAGAAAATGAAAAGAAATATTCAGCTTTGATTGGCAGTTTGTCAAGTTTTGTTGGTTTTGCGTTTATTTTGGCGGGATTGGTCAAGTGTTTTAAACTGATTCGAAACACTAATTTCAGAAAATCATTGTGACGAACTTTCTGCCACATCAGGGAATTCCATCATTAGTCCTTTACCCTTTAGGTTACCTCAAGGCGTTTTCCAGATGTTTTTTTGCTACGAAAAAAACCCATATCCAATGAGACAGTGTAGTCTGTGCTCCCGTAAAACAGATTTCAAAGGTAAGCCAGTAAGAAAAGAGACTAGACAACAGTGTACAAACCGTCAGGTATCACTTTGTGTTGCCCCTTATTTCTAAAACTACCATACAAAGACGTATATTTAAATTTTTCCATTTGCCCAAGATAACTCGGGATAGTAAATTAATATTAAAATTAAATGCTTTTGCACCTGAAAAAAAATTAAAAATTCAACTTAAAATGTACATATTTTGTTTTGTTTCACTTCCTTGAATGTAATAATAAAATAAATAAAATGTGATGATATTTTGCAATTTTTTTCCAAAACAAATTGTAAGGAAAGCGGTTAAAATATGGTTGTGCGGTTACAACATATTGTTGAAAGGGAAAATATTGAGTATTTTAATGATACGTTTTAATATTATTTAGCATTTGTGACGCATATTAAATGTGTTTATATGTATAACAAGGCCACCTATACGCGAATTTTCGTATTAAAACTTTTTATGTATTAAATGTCTAGCGCATCATTTGAATTATCTGCATTTCTTTTGGACCAATAGAACGTGTTCTAGAGTTCACTGAAGGGGGGGGAATTTATTTCTTTTTAACCCTATATATATTGGTCTAGATATTAAATCACAAAATTAACAGTTTTTCAATGTGCCATTTCAGTTATTATTTTAATATGTCTAAAGCTATTTGCTTTGTCATTTAAAAGTACTTTGTATATTGTTTTATAGATCATTTGTTCTAAGATAATAAAAGATGCACACGTGAATTAATTAGTCTTCTCTGAATAATACCGCCAGCTTTAAAACAATTTATTTGATTCAATCTGGATTGCGATACATTTCTTTGTTGAAATGAGAGAATATAATCGACAAAGCATTGCGAATCATTTGGTTCTTTTGAAGAACGGCTTTCGAGCGCTCCACGGAGAGAATTAGCTTAAAAAGCTTTGTCAAAAGTCCTTTTAGTATTTAAATAGCCGAAAGGTTTCAAGAATGGAATTCTTTACGATATTTTAGTTTGGATGAAAAGAGAAAGCATCGGATAGCATCTCTGGCTTTTATACTTAAATTCAATAAATTGTTCAAATATCATTAATGAGCATTAACAGAGTCCATTTATTTATATCTTACCAAACTCAAACTCTGGAATTTTAACTCTATTGTTCCAAAGTAATTCAAAAGGTTAATTTTATTCCTTATCTTTTAGATTAATGTAGTTGTACAATGTGAGCTAAAAATAATTTGAAATTTTTGTATCTTCAAATACTTAAAAACTGTTTATAGAAGAATTTGCAAATGTATATCATAAGAGATGTTTTCAATAATATTTTGCAGTTTGTTAAAATTAAATAGAAATAACATTTTCAATCATAAAACATACCGTTTCAATAATTACTTTTATTACTAAAAAATTTTATCATCTATCAATATTGACTTATACATACCATGGTTGAAACAATATGCATTTCTCATATTCTCTTTTGCAAATTTTTGTTTATTAGTTTATGTTTCTTACATAATATTTTAACTTGTTTATCAGTAATTTTCAGTAATAAATAAAGTAATTTTTAGTAATAAAAAAATCTATTCATGCAAAATTTTGAAGTGTTTTAACAAAAAAAGTCAAGTTTATTCCATAATGATAGAAGTAAAATTTTCGAAAATCAAATCTAATGTTTTAATAATTATTTTCAATATAAGGTAGTGTCTCGAATTACATATTTGTTTGTTGTAAGTGAAAATAAAACCAAATTTCCCACTCTTATTTTTTATGATTTACTATATAAATATTAGTAATCAAAAATGTCAAATTCAAAAACATAAAGACCTATATACAGACTTCTAGAAACATATTAATGTTTTTTAAATTTAAAAATTAAATAAAGGTTAAGTATTTGATCAACATAAAATCTTCTGTTATATGTATATGTATATATATATATATATATATATAATATATATATATATATATTATATATATATATATATATATATATATATATATATATATATATATATATATATATATATATATATATATATATATATATATATATATATATATATATATATATATATATATATATATATATATATATATATATATATATATATATATATATATATATATACATATATATATATATATATATATATATTATACATATATATATATATGTGTATGTATATATATATATATATATATATATATATATATATATATATATATATAATATATATATATATATATATATATATATATATATATATATATATATATATATATATATATTATATATATATATATATATATATATATATATATACATATATATACATATATATACATATATATATATATGTATATATATATATATATATATATATATATATATATATATATATATATATATATATATATATATATATATATATATATATATATATATATATATATATATATATATATATATATATATATATATATATATATATATATATATATATATATATATATATATATATATATATATATATATATATATATATAATATATATATATATATATATGTATACATATATATATATATATATATATGTATGTATATATATATATATATATAACATCCACATAATTTAAAATAATGTAGTCATCATTCTATCATCATTATTTTTAATTGTAGTAGCCGAGTATATTAATTCAGACTTGCAAAAATATCTTTTATTTAGAACAAGTTTGAATATTAGGTAAAGCTTCATAGAAATCAATGTAAAATATGGTAGAGTATAACTTTATTGTATAACTTTATATAACGTCCACATAATTTAAAATAATGTAGTAATCATTCTATCATCATTATTTTTAATTGTATTGCCGAGTATATTAATTCAGACTTACAAATATATCTTTTATTTAGAACAAGTTTGAATATTAGATAAAACTTCATAGAAATCAAAGTAAAATATCGTAGATTATTTTCAAGTATTAAATATTTGCCATAATTGTTTTTTCATTAGAGACTGAATGCTTAGAATAGAAATTTAATGAAATCTTTACTAAATATAGGAGCAGAATAATTCACGGCAAAATTACTTAAGGAGTATCTAAAATACAAAACGTTTCTTGAGTTTACGTGGTATAACAACAGGTGTTTCCAGTGGAATGCTACACGAGCTGTTAAAGAACTTTCACCTTGTAAGAACTCGAGTTTTATCATTTAAAACACATTTACTCTTTAAAAGTGTTAAGATTAACCGAAATTTCGTAGAAGCAAACTCTTTACTAAATTTAATACAATTCTTAAACAACTGAAGTTTCTGAAGTACAATTAAAGCGACAAATTTTGCAAAGGAATTTAGATTAGTTAAAAGAAATACATATTTAAAAAAAAATATTTCAAAGTGTTATGCAGGTCTCATATTTTGGTTAGTTACCTGTGATCGATTTATAGTGGTTGTTACTATGTTAATTAAAGACTAAATTTTATTTGTCTTGCTTTGTGTAGATTATTTAAGTTTTAAATTTAACCTCAGGTTCTGAGAGACTACAGACTGATATTTTAAAAAATTAATAAGCTAATTGAGAATTACTAAAATCAAATATTATGATCTTAAAATAAACAAGTACAAGGTTAACAATATAAAATAAAAATAAGAAAATTTATTGTTATACTATTTATACGGCTTTGTACAGAAAATGGATTCAAATATTAAAACAAAATTGCTCTTCCAAATTTTCTACTCGTTGCCCCAAGATTCAACATTAATGTGATACTAAACATTTAAAAAGAAGAGAGAGGACATAATTCCAAATTCAAATATTTATAAGTACCTTTGTTGAAAATGAAAAGAGTTCAACTGAAAAGAAGTGATGCTGCCGAAATGTAAAATATTAACGATGTTGCTACTCAACAGAGCAGCAGTTAGTTTCATTGTAATTGTTCACACGAAATAAAAAATTTTTGTTTCTTTTCCTTTACTCTGGCAGAAATCTTACATTTTTACAACCTTTGTGGATTTGCAAGGGATGTGCCATGTCGGTAGTCAGGAGCTGTCCAGACTTGGTGTCGGTGGAATGAAGTAGTCATCTTTGTGTGTTGTCTCGATTAGTAGGATGACAATGTGAATTCAGTTTTACCACTGGCCTGGGGCCTTCTAAATAATAGAGGGTTTCTGAAAGGTGGGTATACTGGAACTCTCCTGGCCGTTGCAAAATGTCGTTAATTTTTCGGAGTCATTCTTGAACCCAACTCTTCCTTTGGTCGTCGACCTCTGCTCTCCTTTTTTATATTATTTTCATCTCTGTCCTTTCTTACTTCTCTTCGTCCAATCAGAAGAGCTGTATATACTATTGGTCTCCTTTCCCCCGTTTTGAAACCACCGCATATATGGGGAAAACCTTACCCCTTCAGTTTGGGAACTGTCCTTTAGGGATTCATAAATAACTCCACAGATGTACATTCTTATTTAGTGTCATGAACGGAGACTTGATTCTAATCTGACACTGGGATCAGAATCCCACCCGAGAATCCCGCACATGATTTATATATATATATATATATATATATATATATATATATATATATATATATATATATATATATATATATATATATATATATATATATATATATATAACCTAGATAAATATTAGAAAATATATAATTATAAAATTAAATGTCTTTATACATAAATATGAAGTACTTAAACTTCCAGAAAATAAAAAAATGAACTAAGTTGAACATTTTAGATACTATTTTATAACACTATTCATATAATACTTTTCTATGAATAGTGTTATAAAAATTTATCGTGATAATTATTGTGAGCAAAATAGTTCTTGGACGATGCAGTTAACTTTCAGATGGCCCATAAACTTTAAATGTGCAATCGTAGTGAATTGCACTTTAAAGTTTATGTGTTTCGATGTAATATCGTAAACCGGTTGAAAGCCAATCACTTGAAAACGAAGCACATGCGAAAAATAAATTAA
>CM063509.1:19568011-19575511 GCA_032207245.1 Pardosa pseudoannulata | reverse complement strand
CCAGGAATAATTTACTAAATAAAGTTAATGAAGATGGATTTTTTAATTTTGATACTATAATTCTTGTAAAGTATTGTAATGAATAGTGTTATAAGTAAATGGAAACTTTTATTTTTTAATATTGAATTTATCATCATTTTAGTATCATTTATAATTATCAGAATGATCTGAGAAATAAGAAATAAAAATAAATTCATTTTATTTGCGCACTTTATTACTTTTTATATTTATAGGATTTTCCTTTTATTAAGTGTAAAAATATTTAGACGGTAGAGCTCCAAATAAAACTAAGCATAATATAGATAAAATATCATGCTGCAGTATAGTTGTGGTAAATTTTATAACTATAAGTGAAGACATGTTTGCGGAAAAAGGGAAAATATGCAAACATATAATTAAACACTTTAATAATAGATGCATGCTTGTTAACCTTCGAGTAGCAATAAAATAGACGGTAGAGATCCAAATAAAACAAAACCTAATATATATAACCACATGCTGCATAATATTTGTGCAAAATTTTATAACTATAAGAGAAGCCATGTTTCCTGAAAAAGAAAAAATATACAAACATATAAATAAATATTTTAATAATAGATGCATGCCTTCTTAATGTTCGAGTAGCAATAAAGTAGACGGTAGAGCTCCAAATGAAAAGAAAACTAATATAGATAAAAATCACATGCTGCAGAATAGTTGTGCTAAATTTTATAAGTATAAGAGAAACCATGTTTGGGAAAAAAAGAAAAAAATATACCTACATATAATTAAACAATTTAACAGTTGATCCATGTCTTGTTAACATCGAGTAGCAATAACGTATACGGTAAAACTTCAAATAAAACCAAACCTAATATACATAAAATCTCATGCTACAGAATAGTTGTGCTAAATTTCATATGTATAAGAGAATTCGTGTTTGCTGAAAAATAAAAAGTATGCAAACATATAATTAAACATTTTAACAATAAATCCATGTCTTGTTAACCCATATTGTACCACACTATTTAAATATTTCTGAAAATTTTTAAAACTTTATCCATAACATTAATATGGAGTAACTAAGCATATAAAATCAAAATTTTAAAAATAAATTGTAATTTTTTAAGTAATTAGCTCTCCTATAATTAGGCCAACTGTCCAATACACTACTAAAATTTAACAAATATCACTTACATTGCATTAGGCTGATTCATAGGTGAAATTTGGGAAAACATTCAAAGCAAAGCTCAACATTACATTTTAAGCACAATGTTGTTGCTTTTCTTTTGCAGTTCTTGAACTGGCATTTTTGGTAAGGGGTAATAGAAAAAGGATATTTGTTGTAATGCAAAAAAAAATTTATATCAAATTTACAGATTTATTAAACATATTTCAACTGTGGCTTCCAAAATATTTTACCATTCTTTCATCTATGGTGAGATTTCAGAAATATATCAAATTGCTCAAGGTTATGCTGATTTTGTCATAAAAAAATCGAATTTTACAATAACGATCTTGCTGATCAATTGAAGAATCATCGTTAAAAGGGATAAACTGTTTGGTGTCATAATAACATTTTCTGGACTCACTAATGTAGTGCCAATGTCTGGAGTACTACAAGTAACCTCCACTATGTTTAAAAAAATAATAATTAATATAAAATTAAAGATTAATAAATGACAACTTTTAAGGGGTTGCTAAAAATATATTTTACAATACAATATATTTTGATTTCTCGGTTTTTTTTTGTTTGTGTTTTTTTGTTACTATGATAAAGTGTATCTATTTTAAAGGTCTTAAAATAAAATCCACTCAGAAAAAGTTTATTACTTTATTATTAAATGGAGTATTATTAATGGACTTTATTATTAAATTCTATTTGCTGTCCTGTTTATAGGACAGCGGTCCAATATGAGTTAACCTTCAAGTAGCAATAAAGTAGACTGTGGTAGAGATCCAAATAAAACTAAACATAATATTTATAAAGTCTCATGCTACAGAATAGTTGTGCTAAATGTTTAAGTATAAGAGAAGTCATGTTTTCTGAAAAAGAAAAAATATATACAAACTTATAATTAAACACTTTAACAACACATCCATGTCTTGTTAACCTTCGAGTAGCAATAAAGTAGACGGTAAAACTCCAAATAAAACCAAACCTAATATACATAAAATCTCATGATACAGAATAGTTTTGGTATATTTTATAAGTATAAGAGAAACCATGTTTGCTGAAAAAGAAAAATATATTCAAACATATAATTAATTAACTTAATAATAGATCCATATCTTGCTAAACTTTCAGTAACAATAAAGTAGACGGTAGAGCTCCAAATAAAACCATACCTAATATAGATAAAATTTCATGATACAGAATAGTTGTGTTAAATTTTATAAATATAAGAGACTCGGTGTTTGCTAAGAAAAAGCAAATATAGAAACATATAATTATGTAAATAATTATTTTCTTACATTAGTTCATAATACGAACATATTGTTTCCCAATATAGGAAAATATGATAAAACACTTTTCCGTACTTCAAAACACAATAAGTGACATACATGCATTAAGATTTTTCTTGCGAGTTACCTTTAACCTTTTATTCTTTAATTAATAATCCAATACCAGGGGAATATATGACGAAACAAAAATTAATGAAACGTTAATAAACTGTAATGAAATGAAAAATGCATCTTTTCGGACTAAACAGAATTTCCAAGCGAATGTCATCAAATGGTGATATTTAATGTTGAGTATTAAAACCATTATCTCTGCATATATGCTAATGAGCCATTGATACATAATGATGCAAGTTAGGAGGGCGAATTGCAAGAATATTAAACAAAAATAGGATTAAAATTTAATGAATCTTTTATGAACTGCAAATGGCAAAAGCATATTGGAACTTTTAATGTACAAAGATGCAGAAAGAAATCGCTTTCATGCATGATGCATTAACGTTGCTTTCATGCATTTGTTAGAATATATAATCATTAGCAGAATAATGGAGGAGAACAACAGAATTATTAATACTGAACTGAGAATAGATATTTAACTTAGTTGGAAGTTTGTAATTCATGCATAATACTTAATTAGAAAGAACATTTCAAATATGTCATAAGGAAAGCCTTGATAATGCCAACAAATGATATTCTAAAATTACTCATGGAAAATTAAACCTATGTCTTGAAACATAGGTAATACATTACAAAATCCTCAAGCATTATAAAAAGAATCACTATCATTATAATATCTACAGAACTTTGAATAAAATTGAAGAATATACAGAAAATACTTGACTCTAATTTAGGATTTTATAGATTATCTATATTTGCAATTACATCATCAGAATTTCAAATATATCACCCAATAAAAACCAAGCGTATTTCTTTTATTAAAAAAATATTATTATTAAATTTTAAAATACATTGAAGATAATAAAAGGCTCTTTTTAATAATTATAAACACCAGTAATATTTTAATTTCTAATCAAAGGTACAATACATTTTTATTTGTTCAATTTTTATAATATTAAATATATGTAAAGGACGTGGTTTCTTTTTACAACCTTTCATGGCATAAATGCTTTAAGTAATCAAATATTTTACAATAAGTACAAAAACTTTTGTTTGTAAATCATTATATTCATATATTGAAAGAGTTTATTTTTTTATATATTATGCGTGTTATTACTCCAGCATTGTCTTGGGAAAATAAAACAAATTTTCAAAAGTTTAATAGTAATAACCTTGAAAGATGTCTTATTGTATAATATGACTATACAATGATTCTGATTTTCACATTAGAATTTTCATATTGAAAATCCGAAAAATAAATATTAATAAGAACAAAAACTTTTGTTTGTAAATCATTATAATCATACATTGTTTCGTTGTTTTAGATATTTTGTTTAGTTCATTGTTTTAGATATTTTGTTTAATTCGTATTTTAGATATTTTGTATAGTTCGTTGTTTTAGATATTTTATACACAGCTTTTTTTTAATAAAAAGTACAATACATTTTCATTTACTTAATTTTTATAATTTTAAATAGATGTAAGGGTCCTGATATCTTTTTACAACATTTCATAGCATAAATGTTTTAAGTAATCAAATATTTTACAATAAGAACAAAAACTTTTTTTTGTAAATCATTGTATTCATACAATGAAAGTATTCGGGTTTTTTTTTACATATTCTGCGTATTATTACTCCAGTATAGTCCTGGGAAAATAAAAAAAAATTTCAGGAGTTTAATAGTGATAACCTTGAAAAATGCCTTATTGTATAATATGACTATACAATGATGTTTGTAAATCATTATATTCATATATTGAGAGTGTTCGGTTTTTTTATATATTCTGAATGTTATTACTCCAGTATTGGAAAAATAAAACAAATTTTCAAGAGTTTAATAGTGATAACCTTGAAAGATGCCGTATTGTATAATATGATTATACAATGATGTTTGTAAATCATTATATTCATATATTGAGAGTGTTCGGTTTTTTTTACATATTCTGAATGTTATTACTCCAGTATTGTCTTGGAAAAATAAAACAAATTTTCAATAGTTTAATAGTAATAAACTTGAAAGATGTCTTTTTGAATAATATGAATATACAATGATTTGGATTTTCACATTAGAATTTTCATATTGAAATTCCGAAGAGTAAATATTAATAAGAACAAAATCTTTTGTTTGTAAATCATTATAGTCATACATTTTTTCGTTGTTTCAGATATTTTGTTTAGTTCGTTTATTAGATATTTTGTTTAGTTCATTGTTTTAGATGTTTTATACACAGCTTATTTTTAATCAAAAGTACAATACATTTTCATTTGCTTAATTTTTATGATTTTAAATAGATATAAAAGGCCGTGGTATCTTTTCACAACCTTCCATAGCATAAATGTTTTAAGCAATCAAATATTTTACAATAAGAACAAAAACTTTTGTTTGTAAATCATTATATTCATATATTGAAAGAGTTCGTTGATTTAGGTATTTAACCACAGCATACTTTAAATGAAATGTAAAAATAATTTTCAATTGTTAATTTTTATAATTTTAATCATATGTAAGGTTTAGGGTATCTTTTTACAACATTTCACAGCATAAATGTTTAAAGTAATGAAATATTTTACAATGCTTCATTTAGCAAGTGGGGAAGAACAATCCCGATACAATGTAGGATGCAAGAGATAAATCGACACATTTTTGCAAAAATGTCAAGCATATAGCTTTTATGAAATATTAGCAAGAAGAAATATTTGATACAAATTAAATCTAATGCAATGAGATCTTGCTACCAGAATAAACAGTTCATTATTTTAAACTCATTTTTAAATTTCATAGCATAAATATTTTAATTAATGAAATATTTTACAATGCTTCATTTGGGAAGTGGAGAAAACAATTGCGATACAATGTTGAATACAAGTAATAAATCGACACATTTTAACAAAAATGTCAAGCATATAGCTTTTATGAAATATTAGCAAGAAGAAATATTTGATACAAATTAAATTTAATGCAATGAGATCTTGCTACCAGAATAAACAGTTCATTATTTTAAACTCATTTTTAAATTTCATAGCATAAATATTTTAAGTAATGAAATATTTTACAATGCTTCATTTGGGAAGTGGAGAAAACAATTGCGATACAATGTTGAATACAAGTAATAAATCGACACATTTTAACAAAAATGTCAATCATATAACTTTTATCAAATATTAGCAAGAATGAATATCTGATACAAATTAAATCTAATGCTAAACAGATCTTGCTACCATCATAAACAGTTCATTATTTTAAGCTCATTTTTAAATTTCATAGCATAAATGTTTTAAGTAATGAAATATTTTACAATGCTTCTTTTAGGAATTGGAGAAAACAATTGCGATACAATGTTGAATACAAGTAATAAATCGACACATTTTAACAAAAATGTCAATCATATAACTTTTATCAAATATTAGCAAGAATGAATATTTGATACAAATTAAATCTAATGCTAAACAGATCTTGCTACCATCATAAACAGTTCATTATTTTAAACTCATTTTTAAATTTCATAGCATAAATATTTTAATTAATGAAATATTTTACAATGCTTCTTTTAGGAATTGGAGAAAACAATTGCGATACAATGTTGGATGCAAGAAATTAATCGACACATTTTTACAAAAATGTCAATCATATACCTTTTCTCAAATATTAGCAAGAGTGAATATTTGATACAAATTAAATCTAATGCTAAACAGATCTTGCTACCATCATAAACAGTTCATTATTTTAAGCTCATTTTTAAATTTCATAGCATAAATGTTTTAAGTAATGAAATATTTTACAATGCTTCTTTTAGGAATTGGAGAAAACAATTGCGATACAATGTTGAATACAAGTAATAAATCGACACATTTTTACAAAAATGTCAATCATATACCTTTTCTCAAATATTAGCAAGAGTGAATATTTGATACAAATTAAATCTAATGCTAAACAGATCTTGCTACCATCATAAACAGTTCATTATTTTAAGCTCATTTTTAAATTTCATAGCATAAATGTTTTAAGTAATGAAATATTTTACAATGCTTCATTTAGCAAGTGGGAAAAATAATTCCAATACAATGTTGGATGCAAGAAATTAATCGACACATTTTTACAAAAATGTCAATCATATACCTTTTCTCAAATATTAGCAAGAGTGAATATTTGATACAAATTAAATCTAATGCTAAACAGATCTTGCTACCATCATAAACAGTTCATTATTTTAAACTCATTTTTAAATTTCATAGCATAAATATTTTAAGTAATGAAATATTTTACAATGCTTCATTTAGGAAGTGGAGAAAAGAATTGCGATACAATGTTGAATACAATAAATAAATCGACACATTTTTACAAAAAGGTCAAGCATATAACATTTATCAAATATTAGTAAGAATAAATATTTGATACAAATTAAATCTAATACTAAACAGATCTTGCTACCATCATAAACAGTTCATTATTTTAAGCTCATTTTTAAATTTCATAGCATAAATGTTTTAAGTAATGAAATATTTTACAATGCTTCATTTAGCAAGTGGGAAAAATAATTCCAATACAATGTTGGATGCAAGAAATTAATCGACACATTTTTACAAAAATGTCAATCATATACCTTTTCTCAAATATTAGCAAGAGTGAATATTTGATACAAATTAAATCTAATGCAAAACAGATCTTGCTACCAGCATAAACGTGTTCATTATTTCAAACTCATTTTTAAATTTCATAGCATAATGTTTTATGTAATGAAATATTTTACATTGCTTAATATAGGAAGTGGAGAAAACAATTGCGATACAATGTTGAATACAAGTAATAAATCGACACATTTTTACAAAAATGTCAAGCATATAGCTTCTATGAAATATTATCCAGAAGAAATATTTCATACAAATTAAATCTAATGCTAAACAGATCTTGCTACCATCATAAACAGTTCATTATTTTAAAC
>CM063509.1:19518011-19555511 GCA_032207245.1 Pardosa pseudoannulata | reverse complement strand
TATTTTTATATATATATATTTTATATATATATATAATATATATATTTTATATATATATGTAATATTATATATATATATTTATATATATATATATATATATATATATATATATTATATATATAAATATATGTATATATATAATTATACATATATATCATATATATATACATACATATATATATATATACATATATATATTATATATATATGTATATATATGTATATATATATATGTATATATATATATTTATATATACACACAAAATATATATGGTGTGTATATTGTGTATAAGATATATTAATATAATAAAGCACAAGAAATTGTATATAAATCAATTTTTATTTTATTATATATTATAATTAAATCCTCTATGTGTGCAAATAATATTTATATTGTTTGAGAAAGAAGAAATTTAAACTCATTAAAAAACTGGAAATTAGTCTTCCTTAAATGAATTTATACAATTAAATAAATGCATAAGGAATACAGCTATAATCAACTTATCATTTGTAGATATCGAAGACTGTTCTCGAGTACAGCCTAAAAACAAAATGGCGTTGATTTTTCAAATCTATCCCTTCAAGCCGTGGATGCCAGTAGCGTTTTAACTCTACTCTCCTTTGGACATAACCTTGTAGACAAAATCAGACTGCCTGAAAAACAGGGATCCACTTCCGAACGGAGGTGTACGAAAAAGTCAAACCAAAGGGCTCTTTTATTGGTTTGGAGAAGTCCGAAGTTTCTAGTTGAACCCGGTCCTGTTCTGGTATGTCTTTGACTCACGATAAGAGGTAAAAAAGCCTGAACCGAATGTAACTTATTGTTACAGGGTGGCAGGCGTATGGGTCTTCTGCTTATTCCCTGCTTCAAAATTACGAGGATCCACTGGAGCATTTGTGGTACTTTCCCCTTTTCGTTCCTCAAAGGAGGAAAGTAAGACAAAACTAAAATGAAAGGTCCAACCTTTACCTTAATACGAGTAACGTATGGCTCAATCATGTTTGGTTTGACCAAGTGGCGTCAGACACAATAATAAAAACATATATTAGTCATACATTAAGTTCTACCACATGGAACATCAAGTCAAAAATATGATGATGCAGAAGAAAAAGTGAACGATGGCCAAATGGGATTAGCTGCTCTTCTCGAAGTTCGCAAATTCGAATCCCACTACTACCATAGATGTTCGTAACTTTATGGAATCGACTTTAAACAGTAAGCCTCGGTCTCATTTGCTCTCGTGTAGTAAAATATGCGACCATAGGCAAACCAAACCAAGAGTGAGAAAATAATTAATTAGACATCTCATTAAATTGTATGCCAAATATATTTTAGGACTATTTTATAAGCTCTAAAGCATGATTTAGTTTTATCACATTTTTTTCTTTCAAATATAAACTAATTTAATGACAGCCTGCAGACTAATAACGTTGTACATGGCATATGATTTCGAGAATAATAGTAATAATATAAAAGACTAAAATCTTCTATTCAGGTTTTGATAATAAATGACATAGTAAACACGTATTATGATCTTATATTACATTAACAGCATATGGTGGTGTTTTTATGAAGGAGTATGAGACTTGCAATACATAACGGGTATCAGTACCTGGAAAAGAAACTATTGAAATGACAAAAATATATAGCATTTGATGAGGTGGTGATATATAGTGAAGTAAATGTTATGACCATAACCAATTTCTAAATGTTTGAATTAAATTTGGCTTTTTGTCAACGTATGTTTAAGTCTAAAAGTAAAAAAACACAATACACATTGAAAAAAGGAGAAGTTATTATTGAATTAATAGAATTTATTGAGATATTAAGATGCAATTTAAAAAATTAGTAGAAGAAAATTGACTGAACATTTAAAATGATAAAATCTTTAGAAAAAGGAAGGAGAAAACAAAAAAAATGTCACTTATAGTGACTGCGAATAAAAACTAAGGAGGACGCAGCTTCGGGTTCCTCTTCTTTTCGCGGGTTCGAGGTCTCTCTTCTGCATGCATTCTGGCTGCTGGGATGGTAACCGCAAGTGTGTATTGGGGACGCAGCTTCAGGTTCCTCTTCTTTTTTCGGGATCCAGTTTCTTTTTACTTTTCAACCATTCTGGCTGCCGGGCATCAAATCTGCAAATGTAGTGTCATACCTTGTCTATGAGAACTGGAAGTCTCCAAAGCTCATCAACATATTTGACCTGGTGACCTAAAATCAAGCTCAGCACTAAAACACGCCAATGTGTAGTGGGGATATGTCATATCATAAAATAGCGAATTGATAAAACTATTCCAGCGCAGCGCTCAAGAAGAACGCCAAGTGACTCACTTGGTATGCGTGATGTCATCTTGGACACGTGTGATTGAATATCCTGAGAGACTTTAAGCATGAAGTAACTTTTTGTCTCAGCAACGTGAATTTGGTGCTTAAGATCCAAATAGTATTTTTGTTTAAGGCAGACTCCATAGAATTATTAAACTTAAGTTATGACAATTTGAAAGTTTAACTATGTGATATATTTTATTGAAGATATTCACATACTTTTAAAACCTATTAAATCTATATATGTACAGGGATCGACTATAGATTTAACAATTATTTTTTTATATAAAAAGTAAGTTTAAAATAGGGATATATGAAATCATTTATATTATGCTGAAACAGACATGCGTCACTTTTAAGATTCCTATAATGAAATGCGCAACTCATATTATCAGAATAAGATAAAATATCATCTACAGATGATGAATATTGACATTCTATCTTATTTTTAATTACAGTTATGTTTGATTGATTTCAAATTTAATATAAGAAAACTATTGACAAATATTTATTATATCAAATTATTTACAATTTAATTTTTATCCACCAATATTTTAAAACGTAATCATAAAATAGCTTTACTAAACTAACTTCAAAGTAATATATAATATTTCACCTATATAATCTTATTTGCTTACAGTCAATCAATTTCCATCTAATGTAAATTCTGTTTTCATGAAATATCCAAAACATATATTTAAATCTAATGCATGAAACATCAGGTGAAAATTCTGACTTCCACTAAAAATGATTAATTAGAAATATTAGTAAAAGGCATGCCAAATCTATCTTTGGGACTTCTTTTACATACTCTGAAACATGCTTTAGCTATAACCCATATTTTTCTTTAAAATCTTCGCTGATTTAATGACAGTCAAGAGACTGATAATGTCATCCTTGGCGCATGATTTTGACAGTAAAATTAATGGCGGAAAGGTCTAAAAGCTTCTATCCGGGTTTTGACACTAAAAGTAAAAGCATACTCGTGTAAACAACATATACTGCAGTGCATATTTTTGTTGTTTAAAATAAATGTTGAACATTGTATTTTACATTCTGAGGAGACTGTCATACGTTTTACAGGATATTAAATAAATATTTGGGAACTAAAACTAAAAACTATATGCTGAATATGTTTTTATAAAAGCAAAATTTAGAATTGGATATCTGAAATGATTTATGATAGGTTTTAATAACTTAGTGCTAGAATATAGCCCGCCATATGACGGGATCAGTAAAATTTTAATTTTCTAAAATTGTAAAGTACCCTCTATGCAGATAAAAAAAATTGTTTTTTTTTTGCTGAGAATTATCTGAATTATCTGTGTCTCGATAATTTGTTTATCTTCATACTCCTCTAAAATCTACCGATACTGTGATAAAGTGTTTACAAACGTTCCAAAAAAGATCATGTATCAATGATCAGATTAAAACTTTCTTTAAATCGGATAACATTTTTAATTAATGCCATTTTTTAGTAATTTCTATTCTAAATTTAAACTGATTATTGCTATTTAATTTTATTCAACTCCTCTTCTTTGCCCACTCTCCTGTTTCTAATCATGGATCTTGTTGGTGCTTCAACCACATTTAGCAAAATTGGCGTGCTTGCAGCTTGCGTGCGTGGCGTGCTTGCAGCGTGGCGTTTGAAATCTGGCGAGGGGATCGTAACTCAACAAATTGATACATAAACAAAAACAACATTTTGAGGGAAAATTTTACAAAAATTGAATATTTAAAATCTAATTGAATTAACAATGAAAACACAAAGGAAACACATAACATTCATACTAAATAAACTGAAACATTCACTTAATCACAAATTAAATAAACTGAGTGTGATTTTCATCACAAATTTGTGATTTAGTGTAAATTGTAAAATTAATTTACAAAGTCAAAGTTAGTCCAAAGGGATGAGGGATAAACGGGATCTCATCCAGCAAAAAACTCTTTGACTTAAAAGAAACTGTATTTTGAGTGGAGGTTGAAGAGGAGTTGTAAATTGAAAATTTTTTTTCAATTTTATACGAATTCCAACAAAATATTTTCAAATTTCTACTAACTATTAGAAACTAGCATATAGCCCGTCATATGACGAGATCAGTAAAATTTTTAATTTTCCAGAATAATTGTAAAGTACCCTATGAGGCAGGTAAAAAATTGGTTTAATTCTTGGCTGAAAATTATCTTTTACATGCTCAATAATTTGTTATCTTCATACTCCTCTAAAATCTCCCGATACTGTGAATGCAGTTTAGAACCGAGTTGAATTCATTTAGGAAGATAATTCAAAGTTGTCTTAGCTACGTCAAAATTATCGTTAAGTTCTTCACAATTTTTTTTTGTCGCAATAATTAATGGAAGTAAAGGAATGAAGCTATCATTTCTACTACACCCTGGAGGTAGATAGAATTCGTTGTTAATGCCGGTGATAAAATTATCATTTCAACAAAAATAATCGATGGTTAAATTTAAAATTATCACATATGTACCTAATGTATTATTTCAGCCAAATATAAAAGAAAATTATTTAAGTAATATCTAAGATCAGTGATAAAATGTATGAAAATAATGCAGACGATATTTAAATAATTTAAAATAAGAAATGATTTAATGAGTTGGTTAAAGGATTCAAGTCATAATGCCAGAAAAAATATTATTTTTACGGAATTTAATCACCTGCTCTTAACCAGGGAAAATAGGACTTGAAATAATGGCATTAAATGTTCGAAAAGGGGAGAAGGGGTGGATTTCGAACATTTCTAACCCTAACTCATCAAGAATCCAATATGAATGCCTCTATCCATTCCAGGTACAACCGCTTCATAAATTCGAGGACAGACGGACAGATAACTGAAGCTATTATTATATAGGGCATAGTAAAGAATATATTTTAACTAAAATAGGAATAAACGAAAGTATAAAAACGCTATTCATCCTTGTTCAAGAAATCTTAAACTGGATTTTTATAAATTTATTTCCTTAGATATAATTCAGCTGAAACAATTCCCTTTTAATTGTTTGTACTAAATACAGTGTGATATCAAAAAGGAAGATGCACAATTGGATATCACAAACACCACCAATTCGCAATATCTCTGATTTGTGCAACCGTTGTTTAAACATCTGGTACAATCTGTCTCCGGCTATCTACCAAGGACTTTTGGCATCCATGCCAAGGCGGGTTGAAGCTGTGTTCCATGTGCACAATTCAAATATTTCACGGCTAGTGATATTTGAATTACGGACGTCAACTTTATTTCCATTATATTGAAATTTATCGTTATGTAAAGTGTTGATTAAAATTAAAATGGAAGGTGTACAACTAGATGTTACAACCATGATCCCTTTTTAGAGGCGGATGAAGCTGTGAGGGCTTTCAGTCCTAAGCTTAAAGTTTCAACATTCTACGTGCCGAGCGATTCCCGAATGGTTAGGATGCTGGCCTTCGGAACCGGAGTTCGTGGGTTCGAATCCCACTATGGCATGGGTGTTCGTAGCCGTTCGGAGTCGGCTTTAAGCAGTAAGTCCCAGTCTCATTAGCCCTCGTGTTGCAAAAAGTAGACCGTAGTGCTCCAAACCAAAAAAAAATCAACATTCTACGTCCAATCTCTTTTGAGTTACGCAAAAAATATATACGTATGTACACACGTCCACTACTAAACAAGTCTAAATGCATTTATAGATGTTCAGAATAGATCTTTATAATTTCATTTTTAAGGTTCCCTTTGGCGTACGTACAGACGTAGGTCTGATACATCTCAAAATTAGGCGTGATGAAACTGAATATTTCCAATGAAACATGAAAGCTGAAATTTTTATCGATTACAATAACCTCTTTACTTCACACAAAGGGATAATAAGTAACTCCATATCAAAAAATGTTTGTAAAAAAAGAAATGTATTCTTGGAAAATTGTTCAAAAAACATATTTTTAATCTTTAAATGTATTAAATTGTGAATTTTTATTAAACATTATCACATACTTTTTAACGATAACAATATTTTTTTACATAAAAAAGTCAAAAGTGATTATAGGGTTCTATAATGTGCTTCAAAGTATCATCATATTTTTATAAACTCGTACCAGAGGATCGTAATTTACTTGAAATCTGTCTCTCATCACAACATCTAGGAAAGATATTAAATCCAAGATTTAAATGATTTAAATTATGAGTTACGCAAGATATATACGTATGTACACAAGTCCACTACTAACAAGTCTAAATGCATTCGTAGATTGTCAAAATAGATTTTTATAACTTAATTTTTAATGTTCCCTTTGGCGTACGTACAGACGTAGCACTGATACTTCTCAAAATCGAATTAGGCATGATAAAATTGGATATTTTCAATGAAACCTGCACTCTGAAATTTTTATCGAATACAATAACCTATTTACTTCATGCAAAGGGATAATAAGTAACTCCATATCGAAAAATGGTTGTAAAAAAAGAATTGTATTTTTGGAAAATTGTTCAAAAAATATATTTTTTAATCTTTAAATGCATTAATTTGTGAATTTTTATTAAACATTATCACATACTTTTTAACGATAACAATACTTTTTTTATATAAGAAAGTCAAAAGTGATTACAGGGTTGTATAATGTGCTTCAAGGTATCATCATAATTTTATAAACTCGTACCAGATGATCGCAATTTACTTGAAATCTGTCTCTCATCACAACATCTAGGAAAGATATTAAATCCAAGATTTAAATGATTACTTTGAGGTCCTCCAGACGATCTGGGCTTTCAGCAATGATGATTTATTCAATTTCTGTATCTTTCTTTCCAAATCAAAAAATTAAAGAATTTTTCAATAAAACATATCTAAAGAACTTTTTTCCTATTTCGAAAATTCACTTTATATCTCATCACAGATAACAGCTGTGAAGCACAGTTAAAAACTAAAAACTACACTTAAATGAAGTTCCATGACTTTTCGATGTGTTCTAAATTATGTCACGTGATTTAATGTATTTTTTTAAAAAAGGTATTTTTTTAAATTGTCATCGGATTTTTTTTATTTTATTTATAGTTTCGGGGATAAGATCCGTGAAATAAATCGATTACATGGTGAATGCATTACCTTCTGTTGTACTGACTAATGAATGACATAAAGTATTCTTTTCTTATGAACTCATTTTTAAAATTGTGATTCATTTACACATTTTTGTAAAAAGGGCAAAACTTCTAAAATAACTGGAAATCTTAAACGTTTATCTAGAGAAATAAATTGGAGATTTATTTATGCATGATTTACTTTTGCACACTTAGTCTCTTTCGTTTTTTCTACTACGGAAACGTTTTTGGACTCAATTCTGTGGGCTTAAATAGCTTCACTAATTTATAACTACATTAATTTAAATTTTATATTTCTAATATAAAGCTGTATTATGGCTTTATGGGAATGGGAAAACATTTTAGAAATAACTGGAAATGTTAAAATTTTATCTAGAGAAATAAATTGGAGATTTATTTATGCATGATTTACTTTTGCACACTTAGTCTCTTTCGTTTTTTCTACTTGGGAAACATTTTAGGACTGAAGTCTGTGGGCGTAAATAGCTTCACTAATTCATAACTTTAAATTAATTTTAGTTTTATATTTCTAATACAAAGATGTATTATAGCTTTATGGGAATGGAAATGGGAAAAACTTCAGAAATAACTGGAAATCTTAAAAGTTTATCTAGAGAAATAAATTGGATATTTATTTATTCATGATTTACTTTTGCACACTTAGTCTCTTTCGTTCTTTCTACTAGGAAAACATTTTTGGACTGAAGTCTGTGGGCATAAATACCTTCACTAATTTATAAATTTAAATAAATTTTAATTTTATATTTCTTATATAAATCTGTAATATAGCTTTATAGGAATAGAAATGGGAAAAACTTCTGAAATAACTGGAAATCTTAAACATTTATCTAGAGAAATAAATTAAATCTCAGATTTATTTATTCATGATTTACTTTTACATACTTAGTCTCTTTCGGTCTTTCTACTACGGAAACTTTTATGGAGTGAAGTCTGTGGGCTAAATAGCTTCACTAATTTATAACGTTAAATAAATTTTAATTTTATATTTCTAATATAAAGCTGTATTATGGCTTTATGGGAATGGAAAAAACTTCTGAAATAACTGGAAATCTTAAAAGTTTATCTAGAGAAATAAATTGGAGATTTATTTATCCATGATTTACTTTTGCACACTAAGTCTTTTTCGTTCTTTCTACTAGGGAAACGTTTTTTGGACTGAATTTTGTGGACGTAAATAGTTTTACTAATTTATAATTTTAAATAAATTTTAATTTTATATTTCTTATATAAAGTTGTATTATAGCTTTATAAGAATAGAAATGGGAAAAACTTCTGAAATAACTGGAAATCTTAAAAGTTTATCTAGAGAAATAAATTGGAGATTTATTTATTCATGATTTACTTTTGCACACTTAGTCTGTTTCGTCCTTTCTACTAGAGAAACGTTTTTGGACTGAAGTCTGTGGGCGTAAATAGCTTCACTAATTTAAAACTTTAAATAAATTTTAATTTTATATTTCTTATATAAAGCTGTATTTTAAACTTTATGGGAATAGAAATAGGAAAAATTACTGAAATAACTGGAAATCTTAAATTTTATTTAGAGAAATAAATTGGAAATTTATTTATCCATGATTTACTTTTGCACACTAAGTCTTTTTCGTTCTTTCTACTAGGGAAACGTTTTTGGACTCAATTCTGTGGGCGTAAATAGCTTCACTAATTTATAACTTTAAATAAATTTTAATTTTATATTTCTTATATAAAGCTGTATTATAGCTTTATGGGAATGGGAATAGGAAAAACTTCTGAAATAACTGGAAATCTTAAATGTTTATCTAGAGAAATAAATTTGAGATTTATTTATTCATGATTTACTTTTGCACACTTAGTCTCTTTCGTTCTTTCTACTAGGGAAAGGTTTTAGGACGTTTTTACGTCTGTGGACGTAAATAGCTTCACTAATTTATAACTTTAAATAAATTTTAATATTATATTTCTTATATAAAGCTGTATTATAGCTTTATGGGAATGGAAAAAGCTTCTGAAATAACTGGAAATCTTAAAAGTTTATCTAGAGAAATAAATTGGAGATTTATTTATTCATGATTTACTTTTCCAAACTTAGTCTCTTTCGTTCTTTCTACTAGGGAAACGTTTTTTGGACTGAATTTTGTGGACGTAAATAGTTTTACTAATTTATAATTTTAAATAAATTTTAATTTTATATTTCTTATATAAAGTTGTATTATAGCTTTATAAGAATAGAAATGGGAAAAACTTCTGAAATAACAGGAAATCTTAAAAGTTTATCTAGGCAAATAAATTGGAGATTTATTTATTCCTGATTTACTTTTGCACACTTAGTCTTTTACGTTCTTTCTACTAGGGAAACGTTTTAGGACGTTTTTACAAGTCTGTGCACGTAAATAGCTTCACTAATTTATAACTTTAAATAAATTTTAATTTTATATTTCTTATATAAAGCTGTATTATAGCTTTATGGGAATGGAAATGGGAAAAACTTCTGAAATAACTGGAAATCTTAAAAGTTTATCTAGAGAAATAAATTGGAAATTTATTTATCCATGATTTACTTTTGCACACTTAGTCTGTTTCGTCCTTTCTACTAGAGAAACGTTTTTGGACTGAAGTCTGTGGGCGTAAATAGCTTCACTAATTTATAACTTTAAATAAATTTTAATTTTATATTTCTTATATAAAGCTGTATTATAACTTCATGGGAATGGAAATAGGAAAAACTTCTGAAATAACTTTAAATCTTAAAGTTTATCTAGAGAAATAAATTGGAGATTTATTTATCCATGATTTACTTTTGCACACTTAGTCTTTTTCGTTCTTTCTACTAGGGAAACGTTTTTGGACTGAAGTCTGTGGGCGTAAATAGCTTCACTAATTTAAAACTTTAAATAAATTTTAATATTATATTTCTTATATAAAGCTGTATTATATCTTTATGGGAATGGAAAAAGCTTCTGAAATAACTGGAAATCTTAAAGTTTATCTAGAGAAATAAATTGGAGATTTATTTATCCATGATTTATTTTGGCACACTTAGTCTTTTTCGTTCTTTCTACTAGAGAAACATTTTTGGACTGAAGTCTGTAGACTTAAATAGCTTCACTAATTTAAAACTTTAAATTAATTTTAATTTTATATTTCTTATATAAAGCTGTATTATAGCTTTATGGAAATGGAAATGGGAAAAACTTCTCAAATATCTGGAAATCTTAAAAATTTATCTAGAGAAATAAATTGAAGATTTATTTATTCATGATTTTCTTTTCCAAACTTAGTCTCTTTCGTTCTTTCTACTAGGGAAACATTTTGGGACTGAATTTTGTGGGCGTAAATAGTTTCACTAATTTGTAATTTTAAATAAATTTTAATATTATATTTCTTATATAAAGCTGTATTATAACTTTATGGGAATGAAAATAGGAAAAAACTTCTAAAATAACTGGAAATCTCAAAAGTTTATCTCGAGAAATAAATTGGAGATTTTATTTATTCATGATTTATTTTTGAACACCTAGTCTCTTTCGTTTTTTCTACTAGGGAAGCCGAACGATGGCCGAATGGTAGAGCGCTGCTCTTCGGAACCGGAGTTCATGGGTTCGAATCCCACTGATGGCATGGATGTTTGT
Source organism: Pardosa pseudoannulata (assembly GCA_032207245.1). NCBI lineage: Eukaryota > Metazoa > Arthropoda > Arachnida > Araneae > Lycosidae > Pardosa > Pardosa pseudoannulata. Next base: position 19,544,472 of record CM063509.1, on the reverse strand, counting down.
AGCCGTTCGGAATCGGCTTTAAACTGTAGGTCCCGGTCTCATTAGCCCTCGTGTGCAAAACAGTAGACCGTAGCGCTCCAAACCAAACCAAACCAATCTACTAGGGAAACATTTTTTAACTGAAGTCTGTAGGTTTAAATAGCTTCACTAATTTATAATTTTAAATAAATTTTAATTTTATATTTCTTATATAAATCTGTATTATAGCTTTATAGGAATAGAAATTGGAAAAACTTCTGAAATAACTGGAAATCTTAAAAGTTTATCTAGAGAAATAAATTGGAGATTTATTTATTCATGATTTACTTTTGCACACTTAGTTCTACTAAGGAAACGTTTTTGGACTTTTAATAAATAGCTTCACTAATTTATAGCTTTAAATTAATTTTAATTTTCTATTTCTAATATAAAGTTGTATTATAGTATTATGGGAATGGAATTGGGAAAAACTTCTGAAATAACTGGAAATCGTAAAAGTTTATCTAGAGAAATAAATTGGAGATTTATTTATTCATGATTTACTTTTGCACACTTAGTCTTTTTCTTTCTTTCTACTAAGGAAACGTTTTTGGACTTTTTACGTCTGAGGGCGTAAATAGCTTCACTAATTTATAGCTTTAAATTAATATTAATTTTCTATTTCTAATATAAAGTTGTATTATAGTATTATGGAAATTTAAAGGGGAAAAAATTCTGAAATAACTGGAAATAACTGGAAATGTTTATCTAGAGAAATAAATTGGAGATATATTTATTCATGATTTACTTTTGCACACTTAGTTTCTTTGATTCTTTCTACTAGGAAAACGTTTTTGGGCTGAAGTTTGATGGCGTAAATAGATTCACTAATATATAGCTTTATATATATATATATTAATATATATATATTATATATATATAAAGTTGTATTATATATATATAAATTTATAATATATATATATATAAAAAAATTCTAAATAACTGGATATATATATATAAATGTTTATCTAGAGAAATAAATTGGAGATATATATATATTCATGATATATACTTTTGCACATATAGTTTCTTATGATTCTTTCTACTAAAAATTTTTGGACTATATATATATGGCGTAAATATATTCACTATATTTATATATATATATATATATATATATATATATATATATATATATATATATATATATATATATATATATATATATATATATATATATATATATATATATATATATATATATATATATATATATATACAGAAGAGACTAAAAGCAATATAACAGAAATTAGAACTTTATGTAAAACTTTTCCACACTGTACAAATTTTAAAACAAGGGTGCTAATAGAATATAATATTACATAAATACATATTCAAAATAAACAACAATGAAAAGGTGAAATAATCAAGATTTCTTTTTTCTCTGAATGCTTTTAAACTCAGTGGTAAAATGCTTTGCTGCAATGTAAAATAGGTAAAAGTTTTAAAATACAACCCCATTAAAATGCCATCTCTCTATGTATTCAGTATCTTTGAGGGATTTCCAGACTATTAAATTTTCATTATTTTCAATTAAATATTTTCGTATATTGTAGAGTGTTTTTATATATTGTAGACAATTTGTGTGTATATAATACAATTATTTTGTTGTGCTCGAATGGAGCAAATTTTGTAATACATTATTTGCATAATTTAACACTTTTATACATAATTTAACACTTAAATGTTTTTCATGTTTAATAATAATTTGATTACGTATTCTTTGAATATTATTTCTAATATCTTGATAAACAATTACTTACGTATGCACTTATTGTATCAAGAATAATATACCAAATTAATATAGTAAAATTTAATAATTGTTACTATATTTAGACTACTTTAATATGTTTTTTTAAATGATCAACAGATTTAGCATGCAAACAATCTAACTCTAGGACACTATTGGGCTGTTGAGCGAGGAGTCTATTTCGAGCTTTTTCAGTCTGCATTTAATATACTGAAATCATGCATTGTCAAAGATATTCTATTTTTCGTTTTACTTTAATCAACTTTGACGAATTGTGAATTCATTAAAGATCACATTGACATCTTTGCTGAATTTTGAACTGATGAGATAACTGTGTAACATAAATTTATGTGTGTTTGTGAGAGACCAGAAAGAAAGAGAATGCGGTTGAAATCATAAATGTTTTCCGAAATACCAGCATAAATTAATTTTAAAATAATTATTTCAATGGAGATTTTTACTTTCTGTAAAATAATTGACAAAATAGACGGTATAAAATATTTTGGAAATAGTTGAAATTTGTCCAACATATTTTTAACGATGCATAGAAATTTTAAGTTTTCATTTTTTTAATTAATTTAATAAAACATTTCTTGAGATATGGCCTTTTTCAACCAAGTTTCAAAATCAATTTTTTTATTCAAATGGCTATTTTTACATCTAATTGGATTAAATTATGAAAATAAAATTCGTTTATTCCAAAGCTTTGTTAAAATGTAAGCAATGAATAATGTAAAAATAAAAATCATCAAAAGTATTAAGCGATTTAATATTTATAAAAGCTGCAAAATAAATTTTCAAGATTTTGTCATTCCTTAAATGAAATAATGTTTACAGCAGATTTTTAGAAAAAAAAATCCCATATATATGGGACATTTTTTCTTTTATTATAGTTCATATATACCAAAAAGTTATTTAAATAATATATAGAAATGTAAATTAATATTTTTATATAAGACCTAACTACTAAATATATCAAAGAACAGATTTTATGTACATTGCGAGATTTAAATTTTACAATGGCCCTCAATCACAATTATCATTTGATAATGCTTAACGGATATGTCATTTATGAAATTGTTATTTATTTACATCGGATAAAATCAATAATTATTGCTGTAATAATTTCCTCTGTTAATGGGAAGTACATGGAAAAAATAATACTTTTCATTTTTTACAAATATTTTTACCTTTTGATAGTTAACAAAATAAAATGTCCAAAATTAATTTAATTTATTCTTTGATATTTATAAAATATCAAACGAAAATTGAGGATTTTATATTTTAAAAAAAAAAGTTTAAAGCAATGTTAAGGATAAAAAGACATATCTATGTGATGTTCTTATGTCATAATTATTAGTCTTTTGCTTTTAAATCTTGATATAATTATTTTAATTTCATCTAATAATAACATAAATAAACATTAGGTCAGATAAAATCTTCAAAACATCGTTGAAAAGACAAGAATATGGACAATGGAAGATAAAAATTATTAAAATATTACGTGATTTATTATTTATAATAGCTGTAAACAAAGCTTCTTGATTTTGTCATTCTTTAGTTTCGATGAAGTTTTAATCAGACTTTTATTTATAAGATAAATAGAAACCAAGCATAATTGAAAATTAAATATTGTTTAATTGAATAAGGAGCATTTATTCAAAGTGTCCTTCTCAGTAACAATTCTACACTGTATGTCTATACTGTCGAGATGTAATTTATGTTGTATTTCAGCTGTTTCAGTTTTGTTTAAAATACTGAAATCATGAATTGTTAAATATATTCTAATTTTCGTTTTACTTTAATCAACTAAAGAAACTAATCGCATTGATTTTATAATGCAATTTTGACTGATTATATAACTGTGTAACATTATGTGTGTTTTGTGAGAGACCAATGTGTGAAAGAAAGATATCTGGTTGAAATCATAAATGTTTTAGAAATATAGAAATTATTGAAAAAATTAATTTTAAAAATATTTATTATTTGCATTAAGTCAAGCAATGAGTATTACTTCAGTAAAATAATTGAAAAATAGACGGTATAAAATATTTTGTGAAAAGCAATTTCCAACAATTTTTAATGATTCATAGAAATTTTAAGTTTTAATTTTTTTAATCCATTTAATAAAGAATTTCTTGAGGTATGGCTTTTCAAACAAGTTTTAAAATCGTTATTTTAATTAAATCACATTTTTACATCTAATTGGATTAAATTATGAAAATAAAATTCGTTTATTCCAAAGCTTTGTTAAAATGTAAGCAATGAATAATGTAAAAATAAAAATCATCAAAAGTATTAAGCGATTTAATATTTATAAAAGCTGCAAAATAAATTTTCAAGATTTTGTCATTCCTTAAATGAAATAATGTTTACAGCAGATTTTTAGAAAAAAAAAATCCCATATATATGGGACATTTTTTCTTTTATTATAGTTCATATATACCAAAAAGCTATTTAAATAATATATAGAAATGTAAATTAATATTTTTATATAAGACCTAACTACTAAATATATCAAAGAACAGATTTTATGTGCATTGCGAGATTTAAATTTTACAATGGCCCTCAATCACAATTATCATTTGATAATGCCTAACGGATATGTCATTTATGAAATTGTTATTTATTTACATCGGATAAAATCAATAATTATTGCTGTAATAATTTCCTCTGTTAATGGGAAGTACATGGAAAAAATAACCACTTTTGAATTTTTTCTAAAAACGGAATTTTTTTCACATAGCCAACAAATAAAGTGTAAAAAATTAATTTATTTTGGAATTGTGGGGTTGAATATTTATAATAATTCTCAAGATAAACACTTCAGGGTTTTCTATTTTATAGAAAGGAAAGTTATTTATAGCAGATATTAAGCCTAAACGTCACATGTCCATGTGATGTTCTTCATAACATATTTATTTAATTCTTTTTGCTTTAAATATTTCTATAAATATTTTTAATTTTATTTAATAATAACATAATTGAGACATTAGGCCATATAAAATATTCGGAGATTTTTTTTTCAATAAAATTTTAATCTTACATAGAAGTGAAGGAAAAAACAAACCATCTCTTCAGACATGGGCATTTCCTGAACCAATTTTTTATTCATCTGGCACTTTTGTTATTTATTAGATTTAGATATCGAAAATACATTTCATTTATTCAAAAACATCCTTCAAAAGACAAAAAGTGGACAATGAAAAGATAAAAAATATTAAAACATTACGTGATTTAATATTTATAATAGCTGTCAAACAAAGCTTCGTGATTTTGTCATAGTTTAAAAAAATACATTTACAGCAGATGCTAAACATACTCGTCACATATTTATAGTGGTACTTTATTATTAAAAAGGGTGTATAACAAACAGCAGTCACTTTTATAAAATGATTGCTATTTGTTATGCATTTATTTCTTAAAATGCAAATTTATATTTTCATGAGACCTAACAACTAAAGATGTCAAAACGTAATTTATCTGTGAATTACGTGATTCAATATTTACAAAGATGTCAAAAAGTAATTTATCTGTACATTACGTGTTCCAATATTTACAATATATGTCAATAAGAGCTGTCATCTATAAATTTTCAAGTTTTTGACATTCAGGCAAAGGATATTTGTAATAGATAAAACGTTGATTATTTTTACGTAATATTTTTCGTCTGTTAAAGTGAAGTATCTAAGACAAAACAATTATTTTTTTTAAACAAATAGAAAATTTCTTTTTTACGATAATTAACATGGAATATATCAAAGTATAATTTATTTTGACATCTAGGATTGAATATTTATAATAGATGTCAAATATTTTCTATGGATAATTTTATGTAAAACCATCAAAGACTTCAGAATCAATTTATATTAAGTAGTAAGTAAATACTTAGTAAATATACCAGCTTTTGTAGCAAAATCTGAATTGCTATTAAGACGTTTTCAATAGACTAACTAGTGTTATCATTTGTTCACTTAACACATTGTATACGGGACAAGTACTAATACATTTTCTGACGATTGATACTTGAGCGCGGGTCACGTACTAGTACGGGTTAGTGTAACAACATGGTCTGTTTGTGGGTACAAAAATAACTGTCTATACAGGAAAACGAAGCCGAATGGTCTTGTATACTACATAGATTCGGAAAAATTTAGACAAATATAAACTAGTTTTTACATTAGTCGATGGGGAACCATTGAACTGGAAAAAATTAAAACTATATACTACTATTTCTATTTGATTTTTCATATTTACGATACTATAATAAATTTATCCACTAAAAAATATATTTTTTGTTTTCAAAAATATTATGGCTGTTATTTATATATTTCTATTTATATATTTATTTATATATTTCAATATAAAATACGAAAAATGGGTTAATAAATTAAATAATTTTTGATCTATTGAGATTTAACTGAATAACTAAATTTACGAGCAAAACACCCGCAATCGATACAACTAGAATAAGAAATGTACCCGCACACAATGTGTTAACATGGCACGAATGGTGATTAGTAGGTCACTCCTTTAAATTTTTAAGTTTATCTAGCATGTACCAGATGAAAAAGCATTTAAATTCATTGTGAACCAGAAAATAAAATATGTAACAAATTTCATATAGCATGCAGTAAATGACTGACATTATAATAAAACTTCAGATAATTATTGTTACATAGTACAATTTTTCTGGCACTCTAGCAAACTTTTAAAATTCTGGCACTCTAGCAAACTTTTAAAATCGGTACTCAAATTAGAATGCTTAATGTTGGGCCAACCAAGTGAAATAAATGGTGATTAGTAGGTCACACATTAAAATTTTTAATTTGATCTAGCCGATACCAGAAAAAGAAGCATTTTAAATCCATTGTTAACAAGAAAATAAAATATGTAACAAATTTCATATAGCATGTAGTAAAGGTTTAACATTATAATAAAACTTCAGATAAATATTGTTACATAGTACAATTTTTCTGGCACTCTGGTAAATTTTTAAATCAATACTCAAAATGTTGAATGTTGGGTAAACCATGTGAAATAAATGGTAAGTTATAATTAACAAGATAAATTCAACACTCCAGGATTTTAAGTTTACAAAAAAGGAAATGAGTTTACTTCAGCTTTTATGCATAAACATTACATATCTATGTAACATTCGTTCTCATATTTGTTCTTAACACATTGTATGCGGCACAGTTACTAGTACGTTTTCTGATGATTTATATTTGAGCGCGGGACAGGTACTAGTACGTTTTCTGACGATTGATACTTGAGCGCGGGACACGTACTAGTACGGGTTAGTGTAACAACATGACTTGTTTGTGAGTACAAAAATAAAGGTATATACAGGAAAACGAAATCGAATGTTCTTGTCTACTACATAGATCCTGGAAAAATTTAGACAAATTAAAACTAATTATTACATTTTTAGTTTTATGATAGCTCTTTTCATTTTTTATACTGTAAAAAAGGTTTATATATAACATAACTCGAAAAAATTAAAACTATATACTACTATTTTTATTTGATTTTTCATATTTACGATACTATTATAAATTTATCCACTAAAAATATATTTTTTGTTTACAAAGATCTGATGGTTGTTATTTATATATTTCTATGTATGTATTTGTTTATATATTTCAATATAAAATACGAAAAGTTGGTTAAAAAATTAAATAATTTTCGAACTATTGAGTTTTAACTGAATAACTAAATTAACACGGAAAACGCCAGCTCAAGGTACAATTCCACTGCGAAATGTACATGCACACAATGTGTTAGTATGGCACGAAAGGGGATTAGTAGGTCACTCATTTAAATTTTTATTTGATCTAGCATGTTCCAGAGGAAGAAACATTTTAAATCCATTCTTAAGCAGAAAACAAATTATGTAACAAATTTCATATAGTAGTAAAGTATTAACATTATAATAAAATTTCAGATAATTATTGTTACATTGTACACTTTTTCTGACATTCTGGTAAATATTAAAATCAGTACTCAAGTTAGAATGCTTAATGTTGGGCCAACGAAGTGAAATAAATGGTACATTATAATTAACAAGATGAATTCAACACGTAAGGATTTTAATTTTACAAAAAAGGAAATATATTTACTGCAGCTGTTATAAATAAACGTCGCGTATCTATGTAACATTCATTCTCATAATATTTTTCTCAACACATTGTATGCGGGACACTTACCAGTACGTTTTCTGACGATTGATACTTGAGTGCGGGATACTACTAGTACTGGTTAGTGTAATAACATGGTTTGTTTGTGGGTACAAAAATAACGGTATATAATGGAAAACGAAGCTGAATGTTCTTGTCTACTTCATAGATTCTGGAAAAATGTAGACAAATAAAAACCCGTTTTAACATTATTAGTTTTATAATAGCTCTTTTCAATTTTTTAAAATAAAATATGTTTACATATAACATAATTCGAAAAAATTAAAACTATATACTACTCTTTTATCTGATTTTTTATATTTACGATACTATTATAAATTTATACACTAAAAAAATATTTTTTGTTTAGAAAAATATTATGGTTTTTATTTATATATTTCTATTTATATATTTGTTTATATACTTCAATGTAAAATACGAAAAGTTGTTTAAAAAATTAAATAATTTTTATTCTATTGAGATTTAACTGAAAAACTAAATTAACACTGAATACGCCAGCTCAAAATACAATTCCACAGCGATATGTACCCACACACAATGTGTTAACGTATCACGAATGATGATTAGCAGGTCACTCATTTAAATTTTTAAGTTAATCTAGCATGTACCAGATGAAAAAGCATTTAAATTCATTGTGAACCAGAAAATAAAATATGTAACAAATTTCATATAGCATGCAGTAAATGACTGACATTATAATAAAACTTCAGATAATTATTGTTACATAGTACAATTTTTCTGGCACTCTAGCAAACTTTTAAAATCGGTACTCAAATTAGAATGCTTAATGTTGGGCCAACCAAGTGAAATAAATGGTAAGTTAGAATTAACAAGATAAATTCAACACTTCAGGATTTTACATTTATAATAGAGGAAATTATTTATTGCAGCTGTTATGCATTAACGTCACATATCTGTGTAACATTAGTTCTCATAATATTTGTTCTGAAAAAATAAGTATGTATAAAATAATAATCATTTTTAATGGAGAATTCAAAAACATTAACTAACTTACCCAAAGGCGGTATACTACCTTATCCACTGCATCTGACAAAGAACGCTGTAATTAAAAATGCCAGTTAAATATTTCTGATTAATAAATCTAATAAACTTTATTCCACATTCTTCCATTATTTTGTCCATCTTCTCTATATCTAAAATTCTCGAATCATATGTTATTAACTATCCCACAGAATAACCTTTTTCTACGCAATGGGTAATTATCTTTATATCCCACAAAATCCCTTTATTCTAAGAATATGAGATTTTGGTAAATAGAACAAATGATGGAAGAGGTATAATTGTGAATTATACTTAGCTTAAATAAAGACGGAAGTGATTGATTATCTTAAATCGCTTTACCATTCCTAGAAAAGGGTTTCATTTTCCCCATAGCTGTTTCCCCAAGATAGAGACTATTGTTTTTTGGAATTAAATTATTTCATTACTATTCCTTAGCTTCTGGCAGCGAAGAATATTTTTCTTTCTTCTCACTGCTAGAAGGAGTGATAACAATTCTCTGAGTCTCGATTGAAATATGTGCTAGGATTAAGTTATATGTGAAAGGAGTGCTTATTTCCAATATAGGTAGTTTTTAAATAATTGTTAAATTAGAGCTCCAAAAATAATTTTAGAGATTTTTCTCTGAAATGTTTGAAATTTAATAATAGAACCGTGGGAAGTTTGGTGTACAGTGGTCCCTAATTTTTTAGGTTAATTGGGACCAGAACAATCCGCGAAAACTGAAAAAACGAGAAGTAGGATTTACCCCCAAGAATTTTTTCATGTATGCGGGTACTCGTATCTACAGGAAAACGAAGCCGAATGTTCTTGTCTACTACATATATCCTGGAAAAAATTAGACAAATAAAAACTAGTTTTTACATCAGTCGGTGCGGAACCATAGAACAGGAAAAAATTAAAACTATATACTACTATTTCAATTTGATTTTTCATATTTACGAGACTATTGTAAATTTATCCACTAAAAATATATTTTTTGTTTACACAAATATTATGGTTGTTATTTATACGTGTCTATTTATATATTTCTTTATATATTTCAGTATAAAATACGAAAAGTTGTTTAAAAAATTAAATAATTTTCTATATATTGAGATTTAACTGAATAATTAAATTTACTAGCAAAATGCCCACTTCCGGTACAATTCCGCTGCGGAATGTATCAGCACACAGTGTGATACTTCTCTACTGAATAACTAATTGTTTGCAAATGTTTTAAATATGTAAACAGTATTTATACTTTATACATTTAAAACAAAAATTACAACATTATGCGTATTTATTTAAATGTATCAGTGTTAATCAATAAGATTAATTACAAAACCTTATAGAGTAATAAACATTAATCAACTTTGCTTTCTGACAGAGGTGAAGAGTCTTGTGTTGGTGGCGAAGGAGAGGCTCTCACTTGACTCTAGAAGTTTTAGGCTCACTCGGAGACTCTTCTGCTGGAGACGATGACGGTAGAGCCAGGGGGCTTTACTTAGGAGAGAAACATGGTGATGGGTAGTTGTTGTCTTTGTTTTTCCTTTTCTCTCAAAATTATCCTGTGCAAGGACATAACCCCGTCAACGCGATTGCTGAACTCGACAGCTCGAACTGTATTGTCGTCAATATCTTGTGCAAATTCTTGCCATGTAGCACAATTGTTGCAGATTCTCCAGGGTAACACCACGATTTTCAGTTTGTTCTTCGTCTTCCTCTTCATTTCCTTCCTCACTTGCAGACTTTGTCATCATTTTTTTTCTGCAAAGGTAAGGTGTTAATTCTATAAAAAATCTAATAAATTTACTTCTAGGTACTATTATGTATAATTTTATCATTTGGATCGAACTTTTAAATTTTTTTCAGCCTCACATATTACTTAATATTTTTGGAAGGCAAATTGATTAAATTCCTGACAATAATCTTTATATATCATAATATTTCACTTTGCAGTACTTTGTTTACAAGCAATGCCTAATAAGTCTCTTATCATGAAGTTTTTCTTTTAGATAATTGGCATCATATTTTTAAAATGATATCTCATCCCTGAGAACTGCAGGTGTAATATTCTAAAATGTTTAAAATTCATATCTATTTTACTGTGTATAATCCTTAGAAACCTACATTGTAGAATTTAACTTTAACCCTAGTATCGTAATTAGAATTTGGTTTAATAATTACCTTAAATAAATAATATAGTCAGTATCTACCTTACATAATTACTGGCTGTAGTATTACAAACGAATTATATTAAAGAGACTTTTGAAATGACTGTTTATCAAAAGCTAAAGATCGATGATGAAATAAAAGTAAAAATTATAGAGAAACAAAAAAATATCAATTGCTTCTCTGTATTGAATTTCCTGTTGTAATACATAAATTGAGTATCTTAATAAACCAATAATTGTACACCCATAGTGGATATTTGTAAAAAGTGGGGATGGAATTTCAGGACCTTCAGTATGTCGCTCAACAGGATTATATAAGCTTAGCCCGTCAATCCTGACATTTCTTTCTGGGACCATATAATAGGATCAATATAGAGAAATTAACTACTAAAAAGATGTGGAAAGATAGATAATGATGAATTCCTGAGTTCCTACAACAAAATTACTAGAGAGTGCCGAGAGAAGAGGAGAGTTTAAGGATAAGGAAACACGATGTTTGGGGACCGGAGACATCCGTTCACATCACAGACTCATTCAAAAATAAATGATTTTGTTATTGTATGAGATCGTCATTGTGTCATAACAACCAATGAGAATTGAGAATATCGAAAAATGAGAATTTATTTAGTCAAACATAGGAAGAGGGTGTGAACATTGGATAAAATGGTCATTTTATCACATACTTTATTATTCTTACATTATTAATACTTTTATAATTTTTTTCTTATATATTTTAAGATTTATACATTTTCGAGGTATTTGGCATTTTTGAGGTATTTTAAACATTTAAAGAGATAAATTTCTTTAGCGAGGATCACCTCAGGCCATTTTTTATTACTTTCATCAATGTGATCATAGTTTACTAGATTGTTAATAAGATCATTCCGTAGATTTTTAAGGAATATAGTGGATAGATTTAGAAAGAATTTTGGAATAGAAGGAATTTACAGTTCCTTAGGAATATGATTATTTTATTCGACCAATGCAAATTTGTCTAGTCTGTTAAAATTGAAAAAAAAATGAATTTAAGAAAGTTTTTGTCTAATTAACGCTCATGCAGAAAAATATTACTGTGACTCTCCAAACAAAGTAAAATATAAAGTGCTGGAATTTTAAATATACAAAAAGTAATTAAATAATAATAATAATTAATTAAAAATATAATTAAATTAATAAATAATTAAACTATAATGTAATTAAATAGTAGAAAAATGTTAATGAAATTAATATTTTAAGTTTTTATAATTTCTTAAAAACCTGTTTTTAAAAAGATTTGTTTAAATGTTCTCAAAAGCTTTTTTTTAATCTTTTTTAATTCTTTTGAACTTTTTAATCATTTTTAAATCGTTTAAGCGTTTCTCATGAAATATTTTGTTTATATTTTATAATATTTTTTCATTATTTTAATTGTTTTTATCTTTTAATTTAAATCTGTTTTCTAATTAATAATTAAAACAATCTTTACTGCTGAATCTAACTGAGCCTTATTAAATCATAATGGGATTTTCGAATTAGTATGATGGGGAATCTTTAATAATTCCTTAGTTTAAATATGAAGAAAATACTTAGATGAAACTTATTGTATGTGAAGTGATTAAATACTTGAAACAAATTGAGTTATTTTAAAATATGGTAGAATTTACCTCTAGGCAATTTTACAGTGCGTAAACAATTGCTTGGGGCTTTAAATAATCTCATTGTGGTTATTGAACTCCAAGTTACAAGAATGCTTTAGTTTCTTTACTTCCCTTGCTTTTGAGAAGATATAACATTGTTATGAGAATCATTTAGAATTGTCATTAAAAACATATTGTAACTATTTTCTATTTCCAGGAGGCTAATGATTGTACTATGCTTCATTTTCTTAAAGGAATGAAATTATGTTTTCTTTGAAAGACAACTAAAGTTGTGACACCTAAAGCGTTACATAGTAAAGATTTCTAGGGAGATATATCATTTAATCATGAAGACGAATCAAGAGTCGTATTTATATTAATTATAATCAATTTTACTTTAAAATCTATAATTACACATTACTTACTTAATTTTACTTTTTTAATATTCTTCAAGATATAGTTCAAAAAATTAGTTCATTTTATAAAAGAAAAAAATTCTAATCGAGAAATAAATGTAGCAATATCGTGTAATCCTATTACTTAATCTACATATAATCTAATATTTGTAATTTAGAACCTATGCGGTTTACAGCTGTATCAGCTATAACTGTTTTTAATAATTTTTAATTTTTTTAAATGTTTTCCATAAAATACTTATATTTTATATTATTTGTCATTCTTTTAATAGTCTTTTATCTTTTTACTTTAAATATGTTTTCCTGTCAATAATATCATTCAAAAAATATATACTACTGAATGTAACTTAGCCTTATTACATCATAATGGGATTTTAAAATTAGTATAACGGGGAATCTTTAATAATTCCTTAGTTTAATTTTGAAGAAAATACTTAGATGAAATATGATTGTATGTAAAGTGTTTAAATTCTTGAAATAGATTGATTTATTTTAAAATATGGTAGAATTTACCTCTAGGTAATTTTACAGTGCGTAAATTATTGTTTGAGCTTTAAATAATCTCATTGTGGTTATTGAACTCCAAGGTACAAGAATGTTTTAGCTTCTTCACTTCCCTTGCTTTTAAGAAGAGATAGCATTGTTATCAGAATGATTTGGAATTTTTATTAAAAAACATATTGTGATTCTGTAAAACTATTTTCAGGACTCTATTTAATTTTCTAAAAGGAATGAAATTATGTTTTCTCTCAAAGACAAACAAACAGAGGTGTGACACCTAAAGTGTTACATAGTAAAGTTTTCTGGGGAGATCTAGCATTTAATCATGCAGACGAATCAAGAGTCGTATTTATAATAAATAATTAAAAACAATTTTACTTTAAAATCTATAATTACACATTACTTACTTAATTTTACTTTTTTAACACCCATTAAAATATTCTTCAAGATATGGGTTCGAAAAATTAGTTCATTTTATAAAAAAAAAAATTGAATTGAGAAATAAATGTAGCAATAGTGTGTAGACCTATTACGGAATCTACATATAATCTAATAATAGTAATTTAGAACCTATGCGGTTTACAACTGTAGCAGCTATAACTGTTTTAATCATTTTTAATTTTTTAAAATGTTTTCCATAAAATACTTATATTTTATACATTTTTCATTCTTTTAATAGTTTTTTATCTTTTTACTTTAAATATGTTTTCCTATCAATAATATCATTCAAACAATCTATAATACTTAATCTAACTGAGCTTTATTAAATCATAATGAGATTTTCGAATTAGTATAAAGGGAAATGTTTAATAATTCCTTAGTTTAAATTTGAGAAAATACTTAGATAAAATATGATTGTATGTGAAGTGATTAAATTCCTAAAATAGATTTATTTATTTTAAAATATCGTAGAATTTACTTCTAGGAATTTTTACACTGCATAATCAAATGTTTGGTACTTTAAATAATCTCATTGCAGTTATTGAACTCCAAGGTACAAGAACGTTTTAGCTTCTTTCTTCCCTTGCTTTTGACAAGATATAACATTATTATCAGAATCATTTGGAACTGCCATTAAAAACATATTAGGATTCTGTAAAACTAGTTTCTATTTCCAGGAGACTGAAGATTGTACTATACTTAATTTTCTTAAAAGGAATGGAATTATGTTTTCTTTCAAAGTCAAAGAAAGATGTGATACCTAAAGCATTACATGGTAATGTTTTCTTGGAGATCTAGCATTTAATCATGACGACGAATCAAGAATCGTATTTATAATAATTAAAAACAATTTTACTTTAAAATCAATAGTTACACATTGCTTAGTTAATTTTACTTTTTTAATACCAATTAAAATATTCTTCAAGATATAGGTTAAAAAAATTAGTTCATTTTATAAAAGAAAAATATTCGAATTGAGAAATACATGTAGGAATATTGTGAAGAACTATTTTGGAATCTACGTATAATCTAATATTAGTAATTTAGAACATATGCAGTTGACAGCCGTTGCAGCATTGAATAGTATTTTAAGAATTGTAAAGTGCTTAAAAGATTTAAACTTATTGTGTATCAGCATTTATATAATCTTAAACGTATATGTAAATCTACATGTAATCTAATATTAGTAATTTAGAATCTATGCAGTCTACTACTTTAGTAGCACTTTGTAATAGTTACCCTTTTTTAAGAATGGTGTGGACAGAATTTAAAGGATGTATAGAGCTTTTACGAGTATCAGCGATTGTCATGCTTTGGGTAAAAATGATTTTGTAAATGTATATGTAAATCTACATATAATCTAACATTAGTAATTTAGAGTCTATACAGTATACTACTGTAGCAGCAGTTTGTAATAGTTATCTTTCTTAAGAAGAGTATGGGCAAAGTTTAAAGGATGTAGAGAGCTTGTGTGGGTATCAGCAATGTCATACTTCGGATAAAAAATGTATTCCTGGATATATATCTAAATCTATATATAATATAATATTAGTAATTTAAAATCTATGCAGTCTACTACTGTAGCAGTACTTTGTATGGTTATCTTTCTTAAGAATCGTATGGATAGAGTTTAAAGGGTGTAGAGAGCTTGTCCGGTTATCAGCGATGTTCTGCTTCGAGTAAAAAATGTATTCGTAAATATATATATATATATATGTAAATTTACAAATAATCTAATATTAGTAATTTAAAATCTGTGCAATCTTCTAGTCTATCAACATTTTATAATACTTATCTTTCTTAAGAATTGCATGGATAAAGTTCAAAGTTTTTAGAGAACTTATGAGGTTACCAGCGATGTTATGCTTCAGGTAAGAAATGTATTCGTATATGTATATACGTAAATCTACAAATAATCTAATATTAGTTATTTAGAATCTGAGAAATCTAATACTGAAGTAGCACTTTGTAATAGCTATCTTTCTTAAGAACTGTATGGGCAAAGTTTAAAGAATGTAGAGAGCTTTTCCGGGCATCAACGACGTCATGCTTCAGGTAAAATATGTATTCGTAAATGTAAAGATTTACCATAATTTGTTGCAAAAACTGAATCTTTGAAACTAAGTTGTAACAAGATATTTTAGTAAGAAACTTTTACAGTATTTTCCTGCAGTTGACTGCAACTTACAACTCCCTTTGCTAAGTTGTAAGATAATTAAAAATTAATTCAATAGAACAAATAAGGATAGTGTTCTTACAAAATATATTCACAGTAGTTTGTAAAAATTGTATTTGTAAATATAAAGATTTGCCCAATTTGTTGCAAAGACTGAATCTTTACACTAAGTTGTAACAAGAGATTTTAGTAAGAAGTTTTCTCAGTATTTTCCTGTAGTTGACTGCCAATTCCCTTTGCCAAGTTGTAAGATAGTTAAAAATTAATTGATATGAGCAAATAAGGATAGTTTTCTTACAAAATATATCCACAGTAATTTGTAAAAATTGTATTCGTAAATGTAAGTTTTACCCCAATTCGTTGCAAAGACTGAATCTTTACACTAAGTTGTAACAAGAGATTTTTGTAAGAACCTTTTACAGTATTTTCCTGTAGTTGACTGCCAACTTCCTTTGCCAAGTTGTAAGATAATTAAAAATTAATTGAAACGAGCAATTAAGGATAGTTTTCTTACAAAATATATCCACAGTGGTTTGTAAAAATTGTATTCGTAAATGTAAAGTTTTACCCCAGTTCGTTGCAATGACTAAATCTTTACACTAAGTTGTAACAAGAGATTTTAAGAAGCTTTTACAGTATTTTCCTGTAGTTGACTGCCAACTCCCTTTGCCAAGTTGTAAGGTAATTAAAAACTAGTTGATACGAGCAAATAAGGATAGTTTTCGTACAAAATATATCCACAGTAGTTTGTAAAAATTGTATTCGTAAATGTAAAGATTTACCCTAATTCGTTGCAAAGACTGAATCTTTACACTAAGTTGTAACAAGAGATTTTAGTAAGAAGTTTTCACAGTATTTTCCTGTAGTTGACTGCCAAATCCCTTTGCCAAGTTTTAAGATAATTAAAAATTAATTGATACGAGCAAATAAGGATAGTTTTCGTACAAAATATACCCACAGCAGTTTGTAAAAATTGTATTTGTATGTGTAAAGATTTACCCCAATTTGTTGCAAAGACTGAATCTTTACATTAAGTTGTAACAAGAGATTTTTGTAAGAAGCTTTTACAGTATTTTCCTGTAGTGGACTGCCATATCCCTTTGCCAATTTGTAAAATAATTAAAAATTAATATCCACAGCAGTTTAAAGTTAAATGCATAAATAAAAAAATAATGTTGGCTCTTACTGATTATATTTTATGTTCTAAACATCGATCAAAACAGTTTATTGAAACTATAGATTTTTTAATGTATTTTTTGAAGTTTGCAGAAATATATATATTTTTTATATGAGAGATCACGTAAAGCAAATTACGAAGAATATTTCAGTAAAAAATAAATAATTAATGTACATCATGGATGAAAAATAAAAATGGAGCAGAACACATGTTCTCGTTTAGCATAGACCTTCATTAAATTTCCTCTTCAAATACTGTGTTTCAAACATTTCCTTTAATCCTGTTTAAATAAATATATAGGGCAACTAATTTCCCAAATTTAAATATCTTTAAAAATAAAAGATAATGTGTTAAAACATCGACAAGATCCAATCATGTACAAAATATTTAATGAGTATAATAATGATTGTTTATACGTAGAAACGACTGTTTTGAACTGTACATAACACTAGCTATTGAAACGAGAGAACATTTCGAGAAAATAGAATGGAATTTGAAACTAATTCCGAAGTTAAACTTGATGTTTCTCGTCATAATGATCGAATTAAGATAAACAGCGAGAAAGTTTGAAACAAATTGTCGACATGACTTGTTCTCCGAATAAACAGGAAACTAGATTTCAGATTGATAAATCACGTTGTTCATGAAATGTTTCAATTGATGTGAAACAATTAATAAGTATTTTCAGTGGCAATATATTGTAAAATGTTAGTGTATTTATAGACATTTCCTTTATTATACAAAACCTTTTATACTTAAGTATAATGAATGTATATAAATATAAATATACAAAAGATCCGACAGACGTCGTCCTGTTTTAAAACTGTAAATCCAAAAATTGTAAAATGCTTTTTACATAAATTATAAATTAGATTCTTGGTGGAAAAGTGAAAAAAAAATATTTTAAAAAATACTCCACTCCACCAAGGCGTACAGTCATCGCAAACATGTAAAGTAAATTAAAATCCACCTCGCATGATTCGAACATGGGACTTCTCGTACTGACACCCTTTGCGCTGACCATTGCGCCATAGATGCGTTGGCGCAATTTCAAGTAGGATTATCAAAACACAATTCTGGATTTTTAATAAAAATAAATTTTATCGGATCAAATTGTGAATCTATAAAATTCTCAAATCAACAGTAATACAGAAAAATTGTTTAAAATCGGTCCATCCGTTTAGGAAGAGTTCTATTACAAACACACGAACAGAAGATATATATATATGAATATATATATATAATATATATTTATAAAATAGGATTGATTGTTTAATATATAATATATATTTTATATATATATATATAGACTTTATATATATATTATATATACAATATTATATATTATATATAAAAATATATGTTTCATAAATATTTATATATATATATAAAATCCTATGTGTTTTTATTTTAGCAGTATATAATATATGTATATATATATATATATGTATATATATATACATATTTATATATATACATATATATGTATATAAATATTATAATACATAAAAAAGAATCATCTATATATATATATATATATATATATATATATATATATATATATCAAGAACACACTTTATTGACATATCAACAGCATATATGCACAGGCAAACTCACAAACATTCGTAAGGCATTTCTTTACATTGCTACATCAGGTACAATTCACAGTAATCGCGACAATACATGTCCATACGAATACTGTTGCAAGATGCAGTCTTTCAAATTGTTAATGTGATGTTTTTCCATGGCACGCGCATATGACGCGATATGCGCGGTGAACATTTTAAAATTATCGTCTGGAAAGATATGGAAATACTGTTGTTGATATGTCCAATATATATCTATATATATATATATATATATATATATATGTATATATATATATATATATATATATATATTATATATATATATATATATATGCTCCAATATATATATATATATATATATATATACAGGTCTATGAGCCGAAACTGACACCCGAACACAAAATTGAACGCTTAGGAGCAGCACTGACATTTCTACAACTGTATCACGATGACGGCGACGAGTTCCTCGACGGGATCGTCACGGGCAATGAGACTTGGATTTCGCACTGTACCCCGGAAACCAAGCAGAAGTCAACGCATTGACATCATAGTGGATCTTCGGTCAGCTCCAAATTCAAACAGACGCTGTTGGTACAGAAAGGGATGTGAACGGTGTTCTGAGACAGGAAGGCTGGTTCCATTGACATGCGGCAGAGTTCTACGACAGAGGTATACAAAAGTTAATCCCACAATACGACAAGTGTCTCAATTCTGGTAGTGGCTATGTTATAGCTGAAATATTGCTTTACTTGTTGCCAATATATATGTCAAATAAAGTGTGAGTTCTTTTTTTCTTTTAAATAGAGAAACTTACTTTCTGGATGCGACTCTTAATATGAATTATAGCAATTCCTTTAATACAACCTGTTTATATTTTCAATTTCTTTTAGTTGAAAACAGTTTTTCAAATTTTAATAATTACTAGAAAACTCTGTCACCTTAATTAAAAATGCATAAAAAAGTGTTTGTTTTCGAGATTAGAATACCATCGCTTCAAAAGCATTTTAATTACGTTAATGCTTTAATTATAATGGCAACAAAAGAGCATCGGAAGCTAATGAACTTCGTTAATTTCATCATTTTGTTAATGTTAAACTTATACTTCCGAAATTAGATTCTTTATAAAATCAAAATATTAAATCTGAGCAAATTCTAAATCCATACCACATTACTGAAACCTCTGAAATGGAACACCGATATTGTAATTAGTATTCATTAATAATCCACATTCGTATAGCCGAATAATTAATGTATGTATTATACAGCTTCTAAATTTAATGAATAACATTAATTAAATAAGTTGTGTTTAATTGGTTTTCAGGGAAAATACAGCACACTTATCTTTTTTCGGATAAATTTCTCATTGAATTTGAGATTAAATGTAATACCAATCAATTATCCCAAATAATATTTTTGAAACAAAAATGAAAGAAACGTTAATTAAACTTCATAAAATATTCTTTGATCGTGCGTTGTACGTGGAATTCCCCAGTGTTTTAAACTTTACAAGTTGTAGTCTTTACAATCCCAAAACACAGTACTGATTAGGAATTTTAAACTTTGATCAGTGCATACTTATCGTTGAAAATGAAATTGAAACTAAATAACATTTGAATATTTTTCAGTTATAAAAAATATCCTCATTAAGAGATAGGTGAGGCTTAATGGATTTTAATATTCTAACCAATTCAAATCTGGAGATGAGGATGTTAATTATTAAACGATATCAGGTGCTTATATAATTGCAATTTCATTTAAAGTATGTAACAGAAAAGAGGTAAAACTTTTTTAGTTACAATTAAAAGCATGTGAATAATATATTTTCATAACTCAGTACAATATATAATGTACAATAAAACATAAATTAAATAAGAATTTTAAAATTATCAGAATTTATTTAGAACTCTTGAATATTGTAATTGTTTATCTAATAAGGTTTATATTAACACATTGTGTGCTGGTACATTTCGCAACGGAATTGTACCGGGAGCGGGCGTTTTGCGCGTAAATTTAGTTATTCAGTTAAATCTCAATAGATCGAAAATTATTCTTACATTTTTTAACCAAATTTTCTTGTTTTATATTGAAATATATAAACAAATATATAAATAGAAATATATAAGCAACAACCATAAGATTTTTATAAACGAAACATATATTTTTTAGTGGATAAATTTATATTAGTAACGTAAATATGAAAAATAAAATAGAAATAGTAGTATATAGTTTTAATTTTTTCCCGATCTGTGGTTCCGCATCGACTGATGTAAACAATACTTTTTATTTGTCTAAATATTTCCGGAAACTATGATGTAGACAAGAATATTCGGTTTCATTTTCCTGTATATACCGTTATTTTTGTACCCACGAACAAACCATGTTGTTACACTAACCCCGTTACAGTACGTGACAAGAGCTCAAGTATATGTCGTCAGAAAACGTACTAGTTCGGGTACCGCATACAATGTATTAAAAAAAATTTAGTGAAACAAGATGTTAAATTGAAATTAAAACTAATAATTAGACATAATTAATTTAAATTACAAATGGAAAGGAGAAAACAAAAAAATGTCACTTATAGTGATTGCGAAATGAAACTATGGAGGACGCAGCTCCGGGTTCCTTTTCTCTCCGTGAGTAGCAGGTGTCTCCTCTCTTTCTATTATCGCTGCTGGGCATCAATCTGCAAGTGTGTCTTTCTCATCAAAATTCCTTTGGCATGATGACACGGTGGAATATCGCCAAACGCATCACTAAAAACATGCCAATGTGTGGAGTGGGAATATGTCATATCATAAAAAGGGCGAATTTATGGAACTATTGCAGCGCGGTACTCACCAAGGAGAATGCCAAATCACGCTCTTGGTATGCGTCATCTTGGACGTGATTGAAAATCCAGAGCGGCTTATGCGATAAAAAAGTAACTTTTCGTCTCACCAATGTAATAACTGGGAGCTTGGCAGGGAAGATAAAAACAGGGTACTTTTGTTTAAGGCAAGATTTATATAATTAAAATAAACTACATGGAACGTTATGACACATATATAGTGACTTTGGGGAAATAAAGGTAACGTAAAAGCAAAATATGCTAATAAGAGGTATAAAAATTGTAAAAGGGATAAAATGCTTTGCTAAACATTTACTCTTTAATTATGCGTTATATATCCCCTATATAATAATAGCCTAAGTTATCTGTACGTCTGTCCTCCAATATATGAAGCGGTTGGACCTGGAATGGATAGAAGCATCCTTTTAAAGCTAATAAAGTTTATCTTCTCCTAAACTATCGATCCGATTCTAAAATAAATTTGTATAAATAGGCTTCATATCAACAGAAAAAAAAAAAAAAAAAATTGGGTTTTAATATAAAAAAAATAAAAAAAAAAAAAAAAAAACAAAAAATATTGTCCCTTTAAAACGTTCGAAATCCAATCCTTCCCCCTTTTCGAGAATTTAATGCCATTATTTCAAGCCCTTTTTTCCCCGGTTAAGAGCAGGCGATTAAATTTATCAATTTATAAATAGGTAATAAATAGGCTTAATAAATAGGTAAAAATAACAATGTTTTCTAGAATTATGACGTCATTTCTTGAACAGTCTCATTAAATCATTTCATATTTTAAATTATTTAAGTATCGTCTGTATTATTTTCTTGAGTTTTATCACTGAACTTAGATATTAAGTAAGTAATTTTCTTTTATATTTGGCTTAAATAATAGATTAGGTACATATGTGATAATTTTAAATTTAATCATCGATTAGTATTTATTGCAATGAACCTTTTGCCACCGGTATTAGCAATAAATTCTTTTCATATAAGTCTAGGAATCTATTTCACGGACTAATAAATATCTAACTTTTAATTTATATATATTTGGAAATTAAGAAGTTTGTTCTTTTGTGTGTTTGTTTATTATACATAACCACACGGTTTGACTAAATGAATTCAATGTGATTCAAAACTGCATTACAGGATCGGGAGACTCTAGAGGAGTA
Organism: Pardosa pseudoannulata; assembly: GCA_032207245.1. Classification (NCBI taxonomy): domain Eukaryota; kingdom Metazoa; phylum Arthropoda; class Arachnida; order Araneae; family Lycosidae; genus Pardosa; species Pardosa pseudoannulata. The sequence continues at coordinate 19,521,416 of CM063509.1, read as the reverse complement.
TGACGATAAATAAATTATTGAGAGTGAACCAGATAGTTCTTAGCCAAGAAACAAACCATTTTTTACCTGCCTCATTGGGTACTTAACAATTCTGGAATATTAAAAATGTTACTAATCCCGTCATATGATGGGCTGTATGCTAGTTTACCAATAAAAACCAACAAAGCGCCGTGAAAAATGCACTTAAAACTTGATTAATTTTACTAAAAAAAACTATACTAAACAGTAGTGGGAATGTTAAAGAAATTACATCAAAACCTATAAAGAAAACAATTTATTTCAATTTTCATTTTTATTTTCTGCATACCCCGGAAGGAAAAGTGTAGTTTAAAGTAAAACGAGAGAACCAAAGGGGGGTTATTGGTACATCATATCCCCTAAACCTTCATATTCAACTAATGACCCCCAGCTTATGAGTTTTAAAAGTCATAAAAGCCATAATAACGCTAATTAAGTATGGGAGGTTAAGCTTTAAAAGGAGCAATTACTTACACCATAATGAAAGGTTAATTCTCGTTTCCATAATGTACGGCAATTACGTGAAATGGAGTCAGTGATCGGGGATCCAAAGGTTAATGATAGAAAAGTTTTTAAAAGAACAATAACCAATACAGTTTATTTTCTTAACCCTAAACTGATTTTCTAAAAATATTTCACAATAAAAATCATAATTATATTTATCAAATAATCTTCTGATCTTTATTACCATTCACTTACAGATGTCTGTAATTTATGGAGCTTTGATTTATTAACTTTAGAATAACAAATACTTTTATCATTTTAAATGTGGGAAGTAATATTTAATATTTGCCATCCGTCGATGCATCGAAAAAAAAGGTCATTTTCGAAATCTTTTTAAAGAACGGAATGATTGTCTCCCTGAATTATGTATTCCTGCAATGGATAGAGAGCGTTCATTTACTTTATCATAATTTAGAGTCAAATACACCCATATAGCTCCTGATACCCTTATATACTGATTAGTACAGTAGAAAACCAAACAAAAATTGTAATTAAGTTATCCTTCATACACTCTTTATCCTCCCCCTCCCTCTCTCTCTATTTATACACCACACACACACACACACACACACACACACACACATATATATATATATATATATATGTATATATATATGTATATATATATATATATATATATATATATATATATATATATATATATATATATATATATATATATATATATATATATATATATATATATTATAATTGATATATATATATATATATATGTATATATATATATATATATATATATATATATATATATATATATATATATTATATATGTATGTATATATATATTATAAATATGTATATATATATATAAATATATATATATATATATTATATATATAATATATATATATATATATATATATCTATATATATATATATATATATATATATGTATATACACATATATATATAATATTTATATATATATATATATATATATATATATATATATATATATATACATATATATACATATATATACATATATATATATATATATATATATATATATATATATATATATATATACATATATATATATATATATATATATATATATATATATAATATATATTTATATATATATATATATATATATATATATATATATATATATATATATATATACTAACAACAAATTCTATCTTCCTCCAGGGTGTAGTGGAAAATGATAGATTCATTCCATTACTTCAATTAATTACTGTAGCAAGAAAAACTGGGAAAAACTTAAAGATAATTTCGACGTAGTTTAGAAAAATGATTTATCATTTTAAATGATTTCAACTTGAATCTAAACTGCATTCACAGTATCGGGAGACTTCAGAGGAGTAGAAAGATAAACAAATTATTGAGAGTGTACTAAATAATTCTCAGCCAAAAAACAAACCATACTTTTATTTGCCTCATAGAGTACTTTACAATTCTGGAAAATTGAAAATTTTACTGATCCCGTCATATCACAGGCTATATGCTAGTACATATATTATTAAAAAACTACAGTTGAGAGAAAATTATTTTTGCTAATATTTAACCAATACAATAAGCATAATAAATATTATGAGTTTATTAAAATATATGACAAGTAGAAAGGCAGTAAATATATTAAGTATTTAAGTGTCCTCAATTTAATGCTCTAAAAATGAAATTTGAATACAGAGAAACTTACATTTTATCTTAGTTAAAGTACTATAAATATACTTTGTAAATACACTCTAGTAAAATTACATTTTTCTCGAGATATTCAATACTTAAATAATAAAGCAGCAATTACCGCTTTTTTATTAACCTAATATTTCAATAATGCATCATCTATTTCAGAATATATTAAAGTATTGAATTTCATCGTATTAAATTTACAATTTTAACTCCTACTTCAATTTCATATTTCAACGCATTCTGAATCATGATACTTTATGTGTTACTATTCTGGGAATAATTACCTGTTTTAAATTTTAAATCCTTTACACTGATTCAAAGAATTGGAGATGTTATTTAAGTATCTATTTACTTTCAATTTTGAAGTAATCAAATACTTATTCATAGTTTTCTATAAAGTGGATATCATGTCTTGTAATAAAGAAGTATTTTATTTATTAACGCCTGCAGGAATTATGCTGAATAATTTTTTAAATATGCAAAATATAAATGATAAAAATAGTTTAGTTTTCATATCTTTAGGCAATATGAGAACCTCTATAAATGGCATCAAAAATATTTCATTATATTCATGATAAAAATATTGCCTATGAAAATAATGAAATACTTTTGTGGGCGGTGTTAAAGGTTTTCACACCACTTACAGGGATAAATATTTAAAAAGTTTGAAAATTACATCCTATTACAGGATGTTTCAAAAATGACCGGTATATTTGAAAAATCAATAAAAACTAAACGGACAGTGATAGAAATTCACAGTTTATTGCAATATGCTTGGGACAATAGTAAATTTTCAGGCAGACAAACTTTAAAATTAGTTTCAATATTCCACAACAGATGGCGCTGCAATCTGAAAAAAATCTAAATTACGATATTTTTATGTGGGGACTCTTAAAAGACCAGGTGTACCGCCACTATCCAGAAACAATTGAATAACTGGAACAGTACATCTGTTCTGCATGTGAAGCCATCCCGCCTGAGACGTTTACACGGGTTTCTGATAATTTCGTTCTGAGAATAAACTATATTATTGCCTACGCATGGTGAATATCTGGAAAATATCGTAGTTTAGATTTTTCCAGACTGCAGCGTCATCTATTGTGGAACATTGTAACTAATTTTGAAAGATTGTCTGCCTAAAAATTTAACATTGTCCCAAGCATATTGCAATAAACTGTGAATTTCTATCACTGTGTCTTTAGTTTT
>CM063509.1:19508011-19513011 GCA_032207245.1 Pardosa pseudoannulata | reverse complement strand
AGTATTCATCTATTCAATCATATTTTGTGAAATTCACTTTTAGAAATAAATGCAAATCAATCACCACATTGTGTGCGGGTACTTGTCGTAGAGGAATTGCACCGGGAGCGGGCGTTTTGCGCGTAAATTTAGCTATTCAGTTAAATCTCAACAGATCGAATATTATTTAATTTTTACCAACTTTTTGTATTTTATGTTGAAATCTATAAACAAATATATAAATAGAAATATATAATTAACAACCATAAGATTTATGTAAAAAAAATATTTTTTTACTGAATAAATTTATAATAGTATCGTAAATATGAAAAATCAAATAGAAATAGTAGTATATAGTTTTAATTTTTTCCAGTTCTGTGGTTCCGCATCGACTGGTGTAAAAACTAGTTTTTATTTGTCTAATTTTATCCAGAATCTATGTAGTAGACAAGAACATTCGGCTTCGTTTTCCTGTATATACCGTTATTTTTGTACCCAAGAACAAACCATGTTTTTACACTAACCCGTACTAGTCATGACCCGCGCTCAAGTATCAATCGTTAGAAAACGTACTAGTATGTGACCCGCGTTCAAACATCAATCGTCAGAAAGCGTACTAGTTTGTGTCCCCCATACAATGTGTTAAAAAAGAAGTAATTTTTTTTTAAAAATATATTCTTATCATTCGTGTTGTTTCTTTTTAACTGAGAAAACACCTGTACTATGATATTTAGCGTATTTTTCCTTTAAATTCGGTATAAGATATAGTAGGTCTTGGTTCCCAAAGTGAACCGTGGTTTACAAACGTTATTACGTTATTGTACTATACTGTACAATACAATACTACACTATACTAAATATATAATAAAATATATATATAGAAATTTATAAATAACAACCATAAGATTTATGTAAACAAAAATATATTTTTTAGTGGATAAATTTATAATAGTATCCTAAATATGAAAAATCAAATAGAAATAGTAGTATATAGTTTGAATTTTTTCGAATTATGTTATATATAAACATTTTTACATTAAAAAAATAAACAGAGCAATAATAAAACTAATAATGTAAAAACTAGCTTTTATTTGTGTAAATTTTTCCAGAATGTATGTAGTAGACAACAACATTCGGCTTCGTTTTCCTGTATATACGCTATTTTTGTACCCACAAACGAACCATGTTGTTACATTAAAACGTACTATTACATGTCCGACATACAATGTGTTGAATTTGATTTATTGGCGCAGTAGTCGGCGCAGCGTGCTTCTCTGCCAGAAGTTCCAATATCGAATCTCCGTACAGACGATGTGGGAATTTTGATTTAATCTAATTAGTTTGTGATGACTGTACGCGTTGTGGCGTCAAGTATTTTTAAAATATTTCCCCCTTACTTTTCCATCAAAAACGGTCCAATTTATAATACTAATTATTTAAAAGCAGTTTATAATTTTTGGATTTACAACATTGATACAGGTCAACGTCTGCCGGGTCTTGTAGTTATATTTATAACTTTGTGTCTTATCACCGGGGTTTGACTCTAGAATTCTAAACAAACGTTATTTGTTTTCGTCAGTTATCTCCACCAATAACTTGTTTTGGTTTCCCCAGCTGCTAGTACACTGTATCATCACAAAAAATTAAATTAAAAAATAAAAAGAAAAGAAAATTTGTGATGACAAAAATTAAATAAACGATTAGAAAACTTAGAAATCTCAGAAAACTTTTCAACGTCTTTGAAAATTTAGCCATAGTAATTATATAATTAACTAACGAAGGGAATTTTTGATTAGAAAATAAAACTCCTCAGTGAAAATCAAAATTAGCATGACGCTTCAGAACAATTAAAGAATCAGTTAAATATAATGGTGCACTACTAGAAAAACAACAAAGTACACTTTATCTCAACCAAAGATTAATATTCTAAAAATTGTCTTAATAAATTGTCTTAGTCAGAAGGTATAAGTAACAATTATTTTAATATTTTTAACTTTTACTCTTTCTTAAACATATGGATTTAAGATTCAATAAACAGCAATTTGTTACAGGTATCAAAATTATATTCTTTCTAAAATTTAAATTTTAGTATTTCGTATAAATTTATAGTGTATATAAAAAGTAACTTTAATTTACTTTTACTTTTAATGTAAATAAAAGTGTATGTATAGTCTGTTCCATAAGAGCGTGTCGTCTATTTCTCAGAAAATACAAACAAATTAGTTAAAAATACATTTGTACCGTGTTGCATACATATTAAACTGAAATGCATTTCACCTAATAAGTTGTCCAATCCCCATTATTATCGATTATGCAAGAATCACTTTATCATTCAATTTTACGTTGAGCTGAGTTTACCCCGTTCCGGTAAGTCGTCAACATTTTGTACCGCTTTATAACGTGCTACCCACTTCCTGACGAACGAATCTGACTTTCTCGTGTACCGGGATGCAGCTGCACAAGACATTTTGGGTCCTTTTGGATGGTTACAGAGTAACACTGTCTCAAAACGGCTCGCATATTTTAGCTCGCATTTATGTTAGAATTGTTGATTTATACACAGCAAAACATATCGAATACAGAATATAACCATAAAGCTTTCTTCTCTAATGGTTGAAGAACACGTGCAATTAAGCCGGTATCTTCGCGCTATTTATTGACAAAGTTATGAGCGACACGTTCTTATGGAACAGACTGTATGTAAATGTATGTATGTATAATGTATGTATTGTAATGCATTATTTTCTGTATGTATTGTATTGTATTGTATGTATAATGTATGTATTGTAATGCATTGTATTCTGTATGTATTGTATTGTATGTATGTATAATGTAGGTATTGTAATGCATTGTATCTTATTGTATGTATGTATAATATATATATTGTAATGCATTGTATTCTGTATGTATTGTATTATATTGTATGTATGTATTGTAATTCATTGTATTCTGTATGTATTGTATTATATTGTATGTATGTATGATGACTATATTGTAATGCATTGTATTGTATTATATGTATGTATAAGTATGTATTGTAATGCATTGTATTCTGTATGTATTGTATTATATTGTATGTATGTACAAAATATATATTGTAATGCATTGTATTCTGTATGCATTGTATTGTATTGTATGTATGTATAATGTATGTATTGTAATGCATTGTATTCTGTATGCATTGTATTGTATGTATGTATAATGAATGTATTGTAATGCATTCTTTTCTGCATGTATTGTATTGTATTGTATGTATGTATAATTTATGTATTGTAATGCATTCTTTTCTGTATGTATTGTATTATATTGTATGTATATAATCATTTACTTATGTATAATGTATTATTCAATGTATATATTACACTTTTACTTTTTAATGTATATAAAAAGTAATTTATAAATATTCATATCCTGCTAGGTAATGATAAGTATATATCAATAATGTTAACTAAATAATTACGACTAGTTTTTTTCACTCTTCATCTATATAAAAATTACAGTTATCGTGACAAATGAAGTGTACGAAGAAAAAATGTAAAAAATTTTCTATGAAATTACCTGTTTTTTAGACTTTAAGTGGATTGCATTTGCTAGACCTTTAATTATATTTGTATTAAAAACGTGATCATTTGCAGTATTTTCAGGTACTTCTAGAATTAACGAAATGCAACGATTAAACAAACCCTATTTTGAGTCACGTCACTGTTTAAAGTATTTTTAAATGATGTATTTTATTTCTCAGTAAATGCAAATTTGCAGCTCATTTATTTCACTCATAAGTAGCTCTTTCTGTCGATTAAAAAATATTTTGTTAAACATTTTATTTTTGAAACCTATGTTTTAAGACTTACATATACATGTCTATAAATAATGTAAATTGATGTAGCCGTATTAGATTTAATACAAATATACAGTGCATTTATTTCATTCATTAGTAACTCCTTCTGCCGATAAAAAATATTTTGTTAAACATTTTATTTTTGAAACCTATGTTTTAAGACTTACATATATATGTGTATAAATAATGTAAATTTATGTAGCCGTATTAGATTTAATACAAATTTACAGTGCATTTATTTCACTCATTAGTAACTCCTTCTGCCGATTAAAAATATTTTGTTAAACATTTTATTTTTGAAACCTATGTTTTAAGACTTACATATACATGCGTATAAATAATGTAAATTGATGTAGCCGTATTAGATTTAATACAAATTTACAGTGCATTTATTTCACTCATTAGTAACTCCTTCTGCCGATTAAAAATATTTTGTTAAACATTTTATTTTTGAAACCTGTGTTTTTATACTTACATATAAATGTGTTTAAATAATGTAAATTGATGTAGCCGTAGTAGATGTAATAATGTAAATTAATGTGGCCGTAGTTTAACCCTTTAAAGGTCACCAAAAAATTCATTTGAATTTAGTGTAATTAGTTTATAAATGTCATCCATGAATCTTGTAAATGTAAGATATATAATAAGTTTTCTTTATATTCCTTAGGAGGGTTTGGTTTCATTTGGTTTGGAGTGTTACCATCTATTCTTTTACAACACAAGGGCTAATGAGACCGGGACCTACTGCTTAAAGCAGATTCCGGACGGCTACGAACATCCATGCCCCAGTGGGATTCGAACCCACGAGCTCCGACCCCGAAGGCCAGCACCCTAACCAATCGGCCATCGTTAGGCAAGGAGGTTTATGAGGAGTGGTTTAACTGACTAACCCCTCCCCTTGTACAGCTTGAATATTATACTTTTTAAAAGTTTAACTATACTAGAAGAACAATAAATAAGAATTCTTAAAATGATATAATAAATGAATAGATTAACAATTTATAAGTGGGGTTTGTATAGATACTTTTATGTGGGGTCATAAGAAGGATAGATTGAATTACTGTCTTCTCAGGTACAGCAAGTTTAATTGCATATATTTCAAAAGAAAAAAATAATTAAATGTAGAGCTATCACCTGTTGTAAATTTAAAATGTCAAAAACATAAAAAAAATTGAAAATTCAT
>CM063509.1:19455511-19500511 GCA_032207245.1 Pardosa pseudoannulata | reverse complement strand
AAGTTGACATTTATTCTTAGCCCCCTCCCCCAAAACTCACGGCTACATCCCTAGTCTGGGCTTGACCTTTATACACCTTGTGCCACTCCGTGACCTATAACGCCGAACGCTGGCCGAATTTTTAGGGCGCTGATCGTCGGTACCGAGTTCGTGGTTCGAATCCCCCTTTAGCATGGGTGGGTTCGTAGCCGTTCGGAATCGGCTTTAAGCAGTAGGTCCCGGTCTCATTAGCCCTCGTGTGCAAAAACATAGACCGTAGCGCTCCAAACCAAATCAAACCAAACCAAACTGTGACCTATAACTCCTGAGGAGTACGAAAACTCGAAGTCAACAGCTGCACCTGAATTCTTCTTGGAATTTATTCCACAGTTATGTATGCACATTGCCGTCCACCATTTGAAAAATACATCGGTACACTTATTTCAGCATTTTAAGAACAGATAGCGTCGCATCTATTTCAGCATTTGTTTCATGAAATATATATTTAGAACTATAATTAATTGTACGATTGCTGTGCTTAAATAGATACTGTTAACAACAAGTAAAAATTTTCATCTCTATATTTCATGTAAAAATTATCTTTTAGTGCATAATTTTGAACTCCTTAAACTTTTATTTTCTAATTTGCCGACTGAGATCCCACGGCTCTAAAGTAGAATAACTAACCTCACAAAACAGAGCAAAATGTAGTGTAATCCTTTACTGTACTTATAGTCGAGTGTTAGCAACACTGTAAGATAAAAACAAGGAAAAAGCGAAAACAAAAAACGTTAAAATCGCATTTGATATGATAATTATTCTGACATACAGAACATTTACTCTTGGCTGGAAATTTCTTACCAGACACTAATGACGTAAGATTTTATAAAGAAGATAATTACGAAAACCGTTTCAAATGCCCAAGGGGTGTTTCAACGTTTAACAGAATCAAAAAATATTTTATGACTGCTAATTGAAGTTATTTTTCTGACTGATGAATTTATTAATTATTCATTGAATAGATAATCAGCAAATAATTAATATCGTGAATTGTAAGAATGAAAAAAAAAAGTTTCACATACACTCAATTAATTTGAAATTCCTCACGCTACACTAAAAGTTAAGAAACGTTGGTTACTTCGTCACAAAATAATAAATTTTAAATGCAGCAATGAATAAAAGTTATTTGCTATTATAATTACATTTAGCAATTGTTTTCTTTGTGAAAAATTCTAATCAGGATACTGTCTTATTCATTTGTACCCTGGGGATATTCTATGATAAAAAATTTTAATTTTTCGTAATTGAACTTAAGGATTCATTCGTAATGATTGATGTTAATTTGTAAAATTTAATGGTGATTTTTAAAAATTATGTATTTTGACCAAATGGAGTGTTTAGCTCTTTGATGTAAAATGGAATTTAAGATTAGACATATACAGCTCAAAATCAAAATATCTTAACTTCTTTTAGAGTATGACATATGAATACTTCTTGTCAAAATGTATATTCAAATTTATAAAAAAATATGCAAAATCAACGATAATCAAAATTTGAGAGAATTATTTGTTAAATTTAACTCATAACGATGGAAACTGAAAAAAAACTTACACAACATTCTGCTGTTGTTACATCAAATCCATTAATAACCCAGGTTTTGCGTTATATCGTCTTTAATATTATAGTAAAATGCCACTGATCTATATTACAATATTCAAATAATAACAAAAGATAAGGAAATATGCTAAAAAATATTAAAAAAATTAAAATTATAAGAATCACACCACGTGCTACACCTGAAAGAAAAAAATTGCCAAAATCCAATACAATATACTTTTTGTACAGTTATTACATTCTTGAAATTGGGATTTATTTCATTCTTGTAAAATTTTTCAAGACTTTGTTTTTGATATATATCTTAATATGTATCTATATACTATTATTTCATAATAAAGCAATTTTCTATATATGTCAACTGCAAATACACTTTCTAAGACTCAACTCTAAATTTATGTTTAAAAATACAGTTTCTGTTTGTAATCTAAGTCTAGGTTGCATTTTCACTCGAGATGTTTGTAGAGATGTAAAAAACCCAGAATTTTGAAAAGGTGGGAATAAACCCGGGAATTTTGGGGAATAAACCCGGAATTTGGGGAACTTTGGGAAGAAATCATTTTTAAAATGTTTACATTTATTTTTTCAACAGTGGCTCTTTAAGAACTACCATATTATTTTTAAGAGTTTGTTTTTACTTTTCGCAATATATATATATATATATATATATATATATATATATATATATATATATATATATATATATATATATAATATATATATATATATATATATATATATATATATATACATATATAAATATATATATATATATTTATATATATACTATATATGTATATATATATATATATATATATATATATATATATATAAATATATATAATATATATATGTATATATATAAATATATATATATATATATATATAAATATATATATATATATATATATATATATATATATGTATATATATATATATATATATATATATATATATATATATATATATATATATATATATATATATATTTATATATATATATATGTATGTATATATATATATATATATATATATATATATATATATATATATATATATATATATATATATATATATATATATGTATGTATATATATATGTATATGTATATATGTATATATATATATATAAATATATATATATATATATATATATATATATATATATATATATATATATATATATATATATATATATATATGTATATGTATATATATATATATATATATATATATATATATATATATGTATGTATATATATAATATATAAATATATATATACATGTATATATATATGTATATATATATATGTATAATATATATATATGTATATATATGTATATATATATATATATATTATGTATATATATATGTATATATATATATATGTATATATATATATATATATATATATATATATATATATATATATATATATATATATATATATATATATATATATATATAAATATATATATATATATATAATATATATATATATATATATATTATGTATATATATATATATATGTATATATATATATATATTTATATATATATATTTATATATATATATATATATATATATATATATATATATATATATATATATATATATGTATATATATATATATATATATATATATATATATATATATATATATATATATATATATATATATATAATATTATTGTTCATTTTCTTGTATATTATTCACAAAACAGAGCAAAATATAGTGTAATTCTTTACTGTACTTATAGTCGAGTGTTAGCAACACTGTAAACCAAAAGAAAGGAAAAAGCGAAAACAAAAAACGTTAAAATCGCATTTGATATGATAATTATTCTGACATGCAGAACATTTACTCTTGGCTGGAAATTTCTTACCAGACACTAATGACATAAGATTTTAGAAAGAAGATAATTACGAAAACCGTTTCAAATGCCCTAGGGGTTTTTCAACGTTTAACAGAATCAAAGAATATTTTATGACTGTTAATTGAAGTTATTTTTCTGACTGATGAATTTATTAATTATTCATTGAATAGATAATCAGAAATAATTAATATCGTAAATTGTAAGAATGAAAAAAAAAGTTTCACATACTCCCAATTAATTTGAAATTACTCACGCTACACTAAAAGTTAAGAAACGTTGGTTACTTAGTCACAAAACAATAAATTTTAAATGCAGCAATGAATAAAAGTTATTTGCTATTATAATTACATTTAGCAATTGTTTTCTTTGTAAAAAATTTTAATCAGGATACTGTCTTATTCATTTGTACCCAGGGGATATTCTGTGATAAAAAATTTAATTTTACTTAATTGAACTTAATGATTCATTCGTAAGGATTGATGTTAATTTGTAAAATTTAATGGTGATTTTTAAAAATTATGTTTTTTGACCAAATGGAGTACTTAGTTCTTTGATGTTAAATAAAATTTAAGATTAGACATATACAGCTCAAAATGAAAATATCTTAACTTATTTTAGAGTCTGACATATGAATACTTCTTGTCAAAATATATATTTAAATTTATAAAAAAAATATGCAAAATCAACGATAATCAAACTTTGAGTGAATTATTTGTTAAATTTAACTCATAACGATGGAAACTCAAAAAACACTTACACAACATTGTGCTGTTGTTACTTCAAATCCATTAATAACCCAGGTTTGCTTTATATCGTCTTTAATATTAATTATAGTAAAATGCCACTGATCTATATTACAATATTCAAATAATAACAAAAGATAAGGAAATATGCTAAAAAAATATTAAAAAAATTAAAATTATAAGAATCACTCCACATGCTACACCTGAAAGAAAAAAATTGCCAAAATCCAATACAATATACTTTTTGTACAGTTATTTCATTCTTGAAATTGGGATTTATTTCATTCTTGAAAAATTTTTCAAGACTTTGTTTTTGATATATATCTTAATATGTATCTATATACTATTACAGTTAAGTGTATATTGATTCATTTATAAACATTGGTGGATTTGAATGTGAGTATTACTTCGCACAATTCACCGAATACTTAAACTATTTCCACCATTAAAATACGATAATTAGAATCATGCTAATATTTCAATTAGACATATGTACTCTGTATTCAATATTTCTTACAGGTCAGCTGTTTTGCCGTTAGCAACCAAAGTGTTTGCAAAATAACTTGAAAAAGATTACAAAAATAAGAAATATATATAAATTTGAAAAATAAATTTTCAAATATTTTAAATTAAGAAAAATTCAAAAACTTTCAGGACTTATAATTGTAGACCTACAGTTCATCTACAGTGCTAAAATAAATAGATATTATCTATCTTATAAAGTTTTTTCATGTTTTACTTAATTTAAGCCTATAGGATAGATGTAATACATTGAATTATTTAAAATGACTTGAAAACCATTCATTTTTGAACTTTTTTGTTACTTCAGCATATCCTAAAAGGAACTTCTATTCTATGCACTGAAAAAAAGGGCGTGTAAAAAAGGGAACGTAATAAATTACATTGGCTTGCAATTTATACTCGTTTTAAAAATGTTCATACAAATTTTTATTAATAAATAGAATTTGTGAAAAGAATTATCACAATTTTAAACAGTTCATATATATTACTATTCACAATATGTTAAAATTCGACTCCCACAGTAAGGTAAGTCATGGCATTTGGGATTATTATTCAGCGGCTCAGGGCAAAACTGTACACGTACTGGACTTTCAGTTGCTAATAAACTATCATATTCGTTAACATTCTGCATCACAAGAGATTGATTTTTTTATAAATGTGTTAATCTATTGTATTGGTTCCAAAACATTATTGGAATACATTTATTACCCAGACCGAAGGCTGGGTGCGAAGCAGCTAGTTAAACAATATAATGAGATAGTTTCTTTTAAACTCGATATATCTAATCGTATGATGAACTTCACTGATCGAGATTCTCACATGTGATTGGCTGTCACGTGGCCATATCAATCATCTATGTAATCAAAATATGTTTAATCAGATTGTTAAAAATATGATCCGATATCGTGTATAAATTTAACACAAGATGAAACACAAAGTGTAAACATCACTTGGCGACAGGTTGTTGATCACTTTGAACAAAATTATAATTACAACTTGGAAGCTAGCCCTCGGAACAGAGATTCTACCTGTTATAGTAGGAAGCCAAGATGAAAATCGAACCTAACATGTATGTATGTCATGCTGCCACTCTTTCATAGTTCTAACACCCATGATTGTTCAAGATATCCAACTAAATATCAAAATTCTTTAACCACTAAAAAGAAATACGTTTATAGCATGTCCTGAGATGGAAGTTTTCCACTCTTTGGTGGAGTTCTGCTTTGTTTTTCTACAGACGATTACTCCTTTTCCGACAGGATCGAACGATGAACGATTGATTAGGGGGCTGGCCATCGGGACCGGAGTTCATGGGTTCGAATCCCACAGTGGCATGGATGTTCGTAGCCGTTTGTAATCTAATTTAACCTGTAGATCCCGGTCTCATTAGCCCTGGTGTATACGAGATTCAATTTAGGATTTCTTTGTTTGGTATAAAATAGTCAGATTTCTCATGCGACAGCAAAATATTTTCTAACGATTATTATCACAAGCCATCCTAAATGAAAATAAATCAGTTTAAAATTTTTCACAGTAACAAATCTGCTTATTCTTAAACCGTAAAAGAAATCATTACCTTATAAGTATATTTTGACATATGATAAAGATATTTACCCTTTTTTGAAAGTTGTAATTAAACCTTACTTTCACTAACATTGTTATTTTCTATCACCTAATATGGAATCACAGACTAAATTCAAATCCCAAATCTGATACAATTTTATTCGATCAAAGTATTCTTAGGCTGGTTGCACACACAGCGGCTTTTTTACAGAGCGGAGAATTTACCGTCGCCGAATAATAAAATCAACGTTTATACACAGGGCGGGACAATTTCCGTGGCCGTAGTCTTACGCAGCATAAAACTTGTGCTGCTACAGAGCAGGACCCACTTTATAGGGACGGACAACCCGTACATTTGTCCCGGTCTTCAAAATTCCGGCATTTTAGCTGCGAGTGTGAGAAAAATATTGATATGTCAAATACTCAACTAATCGAAATTTATTCATATCGATTTTCTTTCGCTAAAAATTTACAATTCGTATTTATACTGTTTATGTTTAAATTCTAAAAATATTTACAATCCTTAATTCTATAGAAAAAAGTTATGAAAAGCTGTATGTTTAATTAATAAGCAGAAATAAGGAAATTTTTGTAGTCGCTCATTATTCTGCAGACTATTTCTACGAGACCCAACTTCCGTTGTAGACTGTTAAAAAGTATTCGGTCACTGGGTGTATAGATATATGACAAAATATTATTACCAAATTCATTTCTCTTTTTCTTCCAATTGATCGAGATCGCTTCGAAATCGAAAGCAAACTTCATGCCAAGCTTTACGAGTAGCGTTTTCGTCCTTAAAAATTTTCCCATAGTTTCTAGATTTTATACCATGAAACAGGTCTCTCTTGTATTAATAAAATAAAAATTTCATAAACAATAGCGCTCATGTTCACTGAACTATTCATATTCACAACAAAAATACAATGCAAATGGTAGAAAACACTGCTCTCTGCAAATTCTCACTGTGTAACATAGACCTCTAGTTCGAGACGGCGGATAAATTTCCGCTGAGCTCCAGTGGGACCGTCAACGGCAAATTAACAGATCGTTTTTTTTTCATCTAATGTGCAAGCTCTAGTTTATTTTAATGTACTACTATTGGAATTGAAGCTACGGTAAATTTTCCGATAGGAAAAATCCGTCATGTGTGTAACCAGCCTTAAGTAGTTACTACGGTATGAAAATTCTACAAGGCAATTTGTCGCAACGTCACGAACTACTATAATGCCCTTCCCATTCATTTTCATGTTTACAACAGCCAATAGACAAACAATAAACTGCCCTTTCGTTTGAAACTAAAGCCAGACTTGTCATAATTTGAGAATTTGCCTTACTGCGTGAAATCGCCTTATAAAACATATCAATGCAGGGCAACATATCAATGCTTAAAAAGGAACAGCTGTTTTGAAATATCGCCAACGCGAGGACGGCCTTACGATAACAGTAGCAGGTGTCTGTTCTCTTCGTGTTGTATCAAGACAAAAGTGCTTCATTGACATAAAATTCTGCTGCAGTAATATTTCACGTTCCAGATTAGGTCGGTCTGGTTTATTTGCATTTCTTTTAAGCTGTATGTCAGCTTAGCGAGCAATTGGGGAGAATGGATTCATCCTTTGTACTAAGGTCTCAAAATTAATGCAAAAATACTTATAATATTTGTATTCTTATGGAGGATTACAACCCCTATTTTATTTCCTTTCCATTGTGCTAAAGAAAATAACTGGTAAGATTTTAAATACTCTTTTACTTCTTTGAAAAGTTCTTTTAATCACAAAAATTTTTCAATGTTCTTCTGTTTTATGAATTTTTAGACTATATTACATTCAAGGAAGAAATATAACTTCTTAAACAAAGCAAAGCACTTTCAAAAGTTCATTCAAGTTTTCATTCGTGTACCGGCATACACGAAAGTTACTAGGGGCAAACCCTACTTCGCGGTTTTTCAACTTTCGCGAAAGGTTCTGGCCCCATTAACCATGAAAATCCAGGGATCACTGTAAAGATAATCCTGGTTGATTTTTAACATTCACAAGGACTGTTCAGTTAAACAAATCCATATTTAAATCTGATATTATTATATTCTTGTTGCCGATTTTAAAAAGAAAGCATTTAAAAAAAAACTATAAAGGAATTAAAAAAGGATTAAACATGCCAAGTTAAAAAAGAATGAATGTTCTGATTCAATTTGCATCATCCTATTTATGTGAGGCCAGTTTTTGAAAATTGTTAGCGAGCTATTAAACAAAATATCGAGTTCGATTAGACCAGAGATGGACAAACATTTTCGGCCGCGGGCCAAAAATCGAAAGAAAATAAATTTTGCGGGACAAGATAAATTTTTCTAAAATTTTAAAACCAATATACAAGTACCTGACGGTTTAAATATGTTACTGAGATGAATGAATTTTCGATTTCATTTTTAAAAGTTCCTTATACTGAGGTTCAAAGTGAGATATGCTGATTTTAAGGAAAGGTACTAAATGCTCATCTGTCAGTATACTTCTGAAATTATCCTTTCTAGGGTTCAATATTGAAATCACTTGTTCACATATAAGAAGCAAATATACGGCTGATCTTCTGGACGCTATATAATAAATTTTGGATATAATATTTAAGCAAAGTAGAAATGAAGATGGATATATAATGTAGAAATATATATTTGTTTTAATTTACCTTGGACCGACAACTTAAAATTCTATCCGCGGGCCGGATAAAACCAACCGGGGGACCGTAGTTGTCCCGCGGTCCGTAGTCGACCCATAGCTGGGTTAGACTCAGAATGACTTCCGGCTTCTTATTTCGAAGTCATATTTGTCTAAATGATGGCTGAATGGGAAGAGCGCTCCTCTTTGGCACAGGTGTTTAGATGTTCAAATCCCACTTCTGGAATGGATGCCCTAAACTATTCAGAATTGGCTGTAAACAGTACAACCTGGTCTATTTCTCTGTTTCACTTTCAAATTTGTCCCCACTAGTCTCTTACATTCGATAACTTACTTTCGATAGAAGTAGTAAAACTCATTATTTAAAACGTCCCTTCAATTTAGTCAAGACAAACTAACCACAGATTAAACGTCTAACATTAAGCGCCGGTGTAACCAAAGTCCTTTAACTACGATTAATCTATGTTTAAACGAAGAATTGAGTCCCACCACTGGTTAGCGCCATGATTTAATCGCGGTTAACCGTTAAACGAATTTGGTGAGACCGGACCTTAATTGTAGACAATTACAGACTATATTTAGAGCCTTCTCACTAAAGTCGTTTAACAGATAACCAGTCTCTGTTTAATCCAGTCTGTGTTAGTCTCTGTTTAAACGGAGAATTGCGTCCATTATTATTTGGCGTTATGAGTTAATCGCGATTAGCCGTTAAACAACTTAGGTGAGACCGGACCTTAATTGTAGACAATTACAGACTATATTTAGAGCCTTCTCACTAAAGTCGTTTAACAGATAATCAGTCTCTGTTAGTCTCTGTTTAAACGGAGAATTGCGTCCATTATTATTTGGCGCTATGGGTTAATCGCGGTTAGCCGTTAAACAACTTAGGTGAGACCGGACCTTAATTGTAGACAATTACAGACTATATTTAGAGCCTTCTCACTAAAGTCGTTTAACAGATAATCAGTCTCTGTTTAATCCAGTCTCTGTTAGTCTCTGTTTAAACGGAGAATTGCGTCCATTATTATTTGGCGCTATGGGTTAATCGCGGTTAGCCGTTAAACAACTTAGGTGAGACCGGACCTTAATTGTAGACAATTACAGACTATATTTAGAGCCTTCTCACTAAAGTCGTTTAACAGATAATCAGTCTCTGTTAGTCTCTGTTTAAACGGAGAATTGCGTCCATTATTATTTGGCGCTATGAGTTAATCGCGGTTAGCCGTTAAACAACTTAGGTGAGACCGGACCTTAATTGTAGACAATTACAGACTATATTTAGAGCCTTCTCACTAAAGTCGTTTAACAGATAATCAGTCTCTGTTTAATCCAGTCTCTGTTAGTCTCTGTTTAAACGGAGAATTGCGTCCATTATTATTTGGCGCTATGGGTTAATCGCGGTTAGCCGTTAAACAACTTAGGTGAGACGGGACCTTAATTGTAGACAATTACAGACTATATTTAGGGTGGGTCTCACAAAAGTCGATTAACAGATAACCACGATTAGTCTCTGTTTAAACGGAGAATTGCGTTCCATCATTAGTTGGCGCCATGGGTTAATCGAGGTTAGCCGTTAAACAACTTTGGAGAGACCGGCTCTTAACCATCAATGATAAGCTGAAACCTAAGTATTATCAATGATGAATTTGCATTACTACCCACAATTTATTGCAGCCTTCATTTTATCTAGGAATTTACCATTGGAATCTGGACTGACTAATATCAAATAAATTGTTAATCCTTAATCTGGCTAAGTCCGCTACAACGAACTATTAAATAAATAAATAAATACTATATAACATAATTGTTAGTGTTCGCCACAGCCGACATTAATTATCTCAAAAAGGGAAAATGATATATTTTTTTGTTTATTTTACAGAGATCCTAATGTCTATACAGACATGGGAAAATAACAGAAATTAAAAAATATTTAAAAAATATCTTGTTAAATTAAGGGTTAAAAGTAAATATGACTTTAATTCCACACATTCATGATGCACATTTGTGTAGTTATTAATACCATGATATTTTAAAATTTCTAAATTTGAATGAAAGCCCGACTACTTTTCTCTTTTGAGGGAAATGTACTAGATTTACTTTGACTGCATATTTATCTATGTGTATGTTACAATTAATTTATTTATATACACATATCGCAGTTTGTAAAATCTACCCTAAATATTGAAGAAATAAAATGCAAAAAAAAAAAAATCTTTATAATTATAACATCGATTTTTCCAGCTGATTCCAGCATCGATATCGTACAGCTGATTTGAGCAGATGTTTATAATTTTGGCACGCGCTTAAACGGGTGTACAATACGATTGGCTGCAACTATGACATCACACGCTTCTGTTTGAATAGCTAATCAGGTATTCAACCAGAAAGAAAAAGCTCGTGAACGTTGTTTAATATTTTACCAGGGTTTGAACTCTAAGTAAAACTTCAAATTGGAACTCTAGAAGTAAGCATGCGTTACTTCTTTTAAATATTCTTATGTGTGAAATTAGTTTATGCAGAATTCTATATTTTCGGGCTTAGTAATTTTAACAGTGTTATATTAACACAATTATGCCGGGTAAGCGGGAAAACTCTGAACGTAAGTAAGAATGAAAAAACGTCGAATTCGGTCAGAATCATATTAAATGGAAGTTCCCTATGCGAGAACAAATACATTGTTTAATTATTTTTCTTTTGTCCAGTAAGAAAGCAAGTAAAATAGATTAATATATTTATAAAAAAATCCTATAATTTTTTAATGAATTAATTTTTTCACACCTTATTGTGGGAATATGTTTATAAGCGGCAGTATACAGCTTTTCTTATTTGGTCAGAATGATATAAAAAAGTTACCTATGCTAGAACAAATACATTATTAATGATTTTTCTTTTCTCCAATAAGAGAGCAAGTGAAATAGACTAATATACTATGTTTATAAAAAATCCTATAATTTTTTCCATGAATTAATTTTTTCATGCCTTATTGTCTGAATATATTTATAAACAGCAGTATACAGCTTTTCTTTTTTAATACAACTATAATATTTTAATTTATATTGAATAGTTGTATATCATACACCTCTTATGTATTTCGAATAACACCAATATTTTTTGCTCATAATTTTTTTTTGTATTTTAAAATTATATAGAATCATTCCAAAACAAATCTACAAGCAGGGTATGGTGTTATGTGAAATTTTGTAAACAGCAAATAAGTTTTAGCAGCAAATATATGTTAGTCCTTTGCAGTTTTATAAGCAACCTTTAGCTAGACAAAGGGCTTTTAAAATAACGTAATTCGACCAAATAATTTTTATAATTCTGAAAAAGGTAATTTAAGCATAAGTTTGTTAATGAAACGAAATTTGCAATTAACTGATTATTTTATTTCAATAACACCTTTATTTACGATCAACATTTTTTCTTAATATTTCCTAGAATGATTTATTTTTTAGAGATTTCGTAAGGACTAATGCTCATTACTTTTATATTAACTGAAATTTTTGTGCTGTGTCTATTAAAGTGTCTGAATTATAAACTGGGTATGTGTTTTTTAATTAACAATATTTTGTCAAGTTACAGCGTTTAATAACGTGAAGCAGATACAAAATCTGCTAAAATATCATGTGCTTTAATTGTTTATGTAAGCTGTTTTTAACGAAACTGGGTATTGATACCCGGGTTTTTAATAAAATATAGAAACTAAACATATCGTCAAAAATGAAAATAGTTAATATAGAGTGCAGTAGAAATATTTAGTGAATTTTAAGAGGCGTTTCAATTTTTAATCAAAAGTTTTCTACCTAAATCTAGATGTATCTATCTTGTAGTTTTAAGCAACATTTAGTCTCATAAGTTGAAACAAATGTTAAATATTTTAAAAATGATAATCAAATAGCTAATGCCAGCGCGATAATCTAATAATAGCTAAAAATTTTATTACCTTATTCAGGTGTGGTTTATAGCGTCTCAAAATTTAAATTTCTTGGCCCGTGGTGAAATTCACAAAACTTCTAGTTGAATCAATTAATGTACAGATTAAATACATTTTTTAGATTTATATACTTATTACTATAACTATCATGCACATTTGCTTCATTTCTAATTTATGAAAAATACAAATTTTAATAAATTAAGTTTCACATCAAATGTTTGTACACATACATAAAACATACAGTGCAGCCCAACAAAATAAGTTGCACTTCCAATGTGGTCTACACAGCTTGCTGAGATCCGCAGGCCTGATATTCATGAATATGTGTATTTTATTCATTTTGAACTTCTGTATGTCTTTTTCTAATATATTTTTATTCAGTTTCTAATAACAGAATAAAATTTTAATTCTTTTTTCCTTCAAACTGTTACAAATTGTTTTCATTCTTCACTAGTCAAGTTGAATTTTTATTTAATTTATTTCTACACAGCAGTAATTACCATTTTGTTTTTGTCACTCTGTATAAATAAAAGTCAGTTGCAATGCCAGATTATTCTAAAATATGTGTGCTCATAGTCAGTGCACCAACATTAAATGTTAGGAAAGTCGTATGGACATTCGTGCATTGCAACTGGTCTTCTTGGCTAATCCAAGCCAATCTATACAGGAAATGTTATACTCTCCTATAATACTTGTGCTGTTACTTTTACATAGTTTTACACTGCAGTATTTTACAATTTTTGTCACCCTGTATTAATAGTAGTCAGTTGCAATGCCAGATTATTCTAAAAATATGTGTGCTCACAGTCAGTGCACCATCATTAAATGTGAGGGCAGTCGTATGAACATTCGTGTATTGCAACTGGTCTTCTTGGCTAATCCAAGCCAATCTAATCAGGAAATGTCATACTCTCGTATAATACTTGTGGTGTTACTTTCACATTTTACACTGCAGTATTTGCCGTTTTTTGTCACCGTGTATTTATAGAAGTCAGTTGCAATGCCAGATTATTCTAAAAATGTGTGATCATAGTCAGTACACCAACATTAAATGTTAGGAAGTCGTATGGACATTCATGCATTGCAACTGATCTTCTTGGAAATTTCAAGCCAATCTATACAGGAAATGTCATAATTTCCTGCGATACTTGTACAGTTACTTTACATATTTTAACACTGCAGTAATTGCCATTTTTGTCACCGTGTATTAATAGAAGTCAGTTGCAATGCCAGATTATTCTAAAATATGTGTGCTCATAGTCAGTGCACCAACATTAAATGTTAGGAAAGTCGTATGGACATTCATGCATTGCAACTGGTCTTCTTCGAAAATTCAAGACAATCTATACAGGAAATGTCATAATTTCCTATAATACTTGTGCTGTCAATTTTACATATGCAGTAATTGCCATTTTTTGTCATCCTCTATTAATAGAAGTCAGTTGCAATGCCAGATTATTCTAAAAATATTTGTGCTCATTGTCAGTACACCAACATTAAAGGTTAGGAAAGTCGTATAGACATTTATGCATTGCAAATGGTCTTCTTCGAAAAATAAAGGCAATCTCTACAGGAAATATCATAATTTCTATAATATTTATGCTTATTTATGCTTCTATAATATGTATTTTTATACTGCAGTAATTGCCATTTTTGTCACCCTATATTAAGAGAAGTCAGTTGCAATGCCAGATTTGTTCTAAAATGTATGTGATCATAGTCAGTACACCAACATTAAATGTTAGGAAAGTCGTATGGACATTCGTGCATTGCAATTGATCTTCTTGGCAAAATCAAGCCAATCTATATAGGAAATGTCATAATTTCCTCTAATACTTGTGCTGTTACTTTTACATATTTTAAGACTGCAGTAATTGCCATCCATTATTAATAGAAGTCAGTTGCAATGCCAGATTATTCTAAAAATATGTGTGCTCATAGTCAGTGCACCAACATTAAATGTTAGAAAAGTCGTATAGACATTCGTGCATTGCAACTGATCTTCTTGGCGAAATCAAGCCAGTCTATACAGGAAATGTCATAATTTCCTGCGATTTTTGTGCTGTTACTTTTACATATTTTAACACTGCAGTAATTGCCATCTTTATTAATAGAAGTCAGTTGCAATGCCAGATTATTCTAAAAGTGTGTTGTCATATTCAGTGCACCAACATTAAATGTTCGGAAAGTCGTATGGACATTCATGCATTGCAACTGGTCTTCTTGGAAAATCCAGGCCAATCAATACAGGAAATATCATAATTTCCTATAATACTTCTGATTTTTCTTTTACATATTTTTACACTGCAGTATTTGTCATTTTTTGTAATCCTGTATTAATAGAAGACAGTTGCAATGCCAGATTTTTTCTAAAAATATGTGTGCTCATAGTCAGAGCACCATCATTAAATGTTAGAAATGTCGTATGGACAATCGTGCACTGCAACTGGTCTTCTTGGAAAATACAAGCCAATCGATACAGGAAATGTCATAATTTCCTGTAATATTTATGCTGTTACTTTTATATACTTTTACACTGCAGCATTTGCCATTTTTTGTCACTGTATTTATAGAAGTGAGTTGCAATGCCAGATTATTCTAAAATATGTATGCTCATAGTTCGTGCACCCACATTAAATGTTAGTAAAGTTGTATAGACATTTGTGCATTGCAACTGGTCTTCTTCGAAACTTCAAGCGAATCCTTATTGGAAACGTCATAATTTCCTGTAATACTTGTTTTTTACTTTTACATATTTTTAAGCATCAGTAATTGCCATTTTTGTTAACCTGTATTAATAGAAGACAGTTGCAATGCCAGATTATTCTAAAAATATGTGTACTCATAGTCAGTGCACCAACATTAAATGTTAGGAAAGTCGTATGGACATTCGTGCATTGCAACTGATCTTCTTCGAAAATTCAAGCCAATCTATACAGGAAATGTCATAATTTCCTATAATACTTGTGCTGTTAATTTTACATATTTTAACACTGCAGTAATTGCCATTTTTTGTCGCCCTGTATTAAGAGAAGTCAGTTGCAATGCCAGATTATTCTAAAAATATGTGTGCTCATGGTCAGTACACCAACATTAAATGTTAGGAAAGTCTTATGGACATTCGTGCATTGCAATTGCTCTTCTTGGAAACTCCTGGGCAATCGATACAGGAAATTTCGTGCTCTCTCCTAAAATGCTTGTGCTGTTACTTTTATATATGCAATAATTGTCATTTAATGTCGCTCTGTATTAATAGAAGTTAGTTGCAATGCCAGATTTTTCTAAACATATGTGTTCTCATAGTCAGTGCACCAACATTAAATGTTAGGGATGTTGTACAGACATTTGTGCATTGCAACTTGTCTTCTTCCAAACTTCAAGCCAATCTCTCCTGGAAACGTCATAAATTCCTCCAATACTTGTACTGTTACTTTAACATATGCAGTAATTGCCAATTTTTGTCACCATGTATTAATAGAAGTCAGTCGCAATGCCAGATTATTTTCACCCTGTATTATTAAAAACATTTGCAGTGCCATAAAAAAAAATGTGCGCTCATGTTTAGTGTAGATGCATTAAATGTTAGGGCAGGTGTATAGACATTCCTGAAGTTTTACTGGTGGTCTAGGTGATAAACTAATATAAATATTGAAAATATTAGATTTTTATAAATGATTCAGTATGTTTCATGTTTTTACATCCAGAAATAGTATTTTTGTTTGTGTCATGCTATATTAATTGAAGTCTGATTAAATGCCAGACACTAATCGAAATATTGGTGTATTTAGGTTAAGTTCACCAACATTTAACGTTAAGTCAGTTGTCTTTTTTCATGCAATATAACTAGTCCAGGAATATTCATTTAAATCGATAGTTGAAAATAAATTTGCTTTAGAGTGTATGGGTTTTACATTTTTTAACTACAGTATTTAAATTTTTCCTTTCTTTTTAATCTTCTTTTTTGAATTCATATTTCTTTTTTTTTAATTATAGAATATAGTTGCGATGCTATATTTTAAAAGCTGGTGAATTTATTTCCCCAACCTATTGGTGTTGTTTACATGTCTATTTTACCGCACATTAACCACTATGCATGCAAGTCTTTAATGAATTATAATTAAGTTGTTGATATTTTTAATAAAAGTCAAGGGTTTATTTCACTGACTAATAAATATCTAGCGTTTAGATTATGCATCTTTGAAAATTAAGTTTGTGTGTTTGTTTTTTATGCATAACCACACGGTTTGCAATCGATTCCCTGAATTTTGGACATCATTCATATATGCCGCCAAATAATCACTGTCAATATTAAAACCTCTGCTGTCCATTGTATAACGTAATGTGACAAGATAAATTAAAGCTGGCAACTATCATGCGGTCAGTAAATGTAAATTAATGAGCGTGTACCAGATAATTCTCAGCCAAAAAAAAAACCATTTTTATCTGCCTCATAGGGTACTTTATAAGTCTGGAAAATTTAAAAAAAATTTACTTATCCCGTCATATGACCAGCTATATGATAGTTATTCTATTTAAACATAGATATTTTAAATAACTTATATTCAATACTGTCTTTTTCTTTTTTCCATGTGAAATGTTTTGCTGGAGATTACAATCTTAAAGAACTGGTACATTCTTCCACCCTTCTGGTTGTAAAGAATATTTCAAGCCTCCTGAATTTAATTCCTCTTTCGGTAAGTAAATTCAGATTTATAATTAAGTATTTTAAAATCTCATTTTTAAGGATCTAATATTTTTTTTCTATATAAATGAGATCATGCAATTATTTCTTTTTTATTTAGTTTCGAGTTAGTTTTAAAAGATGCGTAGTAGATATGTCTATCAATTTCTTACGAAGTACATTTATGTTTCTAGATGTCTCCATATTAATCACTTTGCCATCAAGATAAAACGAAATCTGATATGTCAGAAAACTATTTTTTAACCCTCCGAGTGGAACACACCGAGGAAAAAGACTCCAAAAAATACGCTAAAGTTTAATTGTGTCAGTGACCAAAGTGTTCTATGATTTTTTACTTCACCCTTTGTCGACTAGATTGGAATAATGGAAACCACCCTCGTTACTGTCCCTTTACTTCCGGTTATAAATAGATATATAAATAGACATATATTGTTAATTTTTAATACACATAAAGCTCGTCAAGTCTCGAAGATTATCCCATAAGAAATAATGGATTCTAAAAGTACAAATAAAAATATTCTTTAAGAGAATGATTTATATCTTTTTTATGAAAGTCATCCAAGCTATTTAAGTGGTGTAATTAGAGATACATCTGTTACGCAAACGAAATACTTCGAAATAGAGATTTACAAAGCCATGAAAAGCTATCAGCGTCTTTGTGCCTCAGGGGGTAGGGGTGCAGTTCCTAAACAATCGACCTGAGCCTCCTACCTCAAAACTCCATAGGGGAAAACACTGGCAGAAATGTACATTACATCCATTTTCGGAACGTTTTTGGATGTCGAAAATTGTACGTGACAATCGCTTTGAAGACATCATCGGTTTGGCGGAATTGTATGTGCGAACCGCTTAGAGGGTTAATTCTGTATCTTCTGACCAATACTGTGCAAGTTTAGAAAGAGAACATTTTATTTTGTGACTGACATTCCTATGTAACATTTAAGAAGTTTATAATGTACAATAATTAACAGTGTAAAATTATGATTTCACACGTTGTGTGCGGGTACATTTCTCAGCGGAATTGTACCGGGAGCTGCCGTTTTGCGAGTAAATTTAGTTATTCAGTTAAATCTCAATAGATCGAAAATTATTCAACTTTTTAACCAACTTCTCGTATTTTACAATGAAATATATAAACAAATATATAAATAGAAGTATATAAATAAAATCCATAAGATTTTTGTAAAAAAATATATTTTAGTATATTAATTTATAATAGTATCGTAAATATGAAAAATGAAAGACATAGTATACAGTTTTAATTTTTTGAATTACGTTATATATAAACATTCCAGAATCTATGTAGTAGACAAGAACATTCGACTTCGTTTTCCTGTATGTACCGTTATTTTTGAACCCACAAACAAACCATGTTGTTCCACTAACCAGTAGTAGTACGTGACCCGCGCTCAAGTATCAATATCCAGAAAACACACTAGTACGTGTAACGCACACAATGTGTAAATTAAAACAAAAACTCAGTAATGAAAAATAAGGTAAAATATCAGAAGGTTTTATGCTTCTAAAAATAAAAATATTTTAATACATTTAATGTATATATATTTAGTGTATAGTAATATATTTAGTATATTAAATATATTTAGAGGATAAATTTATAATAGTATCGTAAATGTGAAAAATCAAATAGAAATAGTTGTACATTTTTTATTATAGTTTTAATTTTTTCGAATTTTATATATAAACATTTTTACATTATAAAAAAAAATGAAAAGAGCAATCATAAAAACTAATGCTCTTAGCTTTTACCTTCTAATGTTACGGTTTTACCTTTGCTATTTTAGTTAGAGCACGTATATCTGTTATGTCTTGTATTTGCGAAAGAAAAGTGGGTTTAGACAACCTTGCGCTTGGCACTTATGTCCTAAAAAGAACCTTGCGCGGTAAAACTTCAACCAACCAATCAAACAACTATATACTTACCTCGCTTACAGTCTGTTTACGCTTCATTTTTTGGTACATTTTACTGCCTTGTTTTGGTCAATTTAGTTCGCTTTTATCAACTTGTTTACCACTTTTATTTAAATCGTGAATTTTATAATTGTGCTTTTTTTGCTTTTATAATTTACCTTCGAATGTTTCATCATTTTACCTTTTATTTACCTTTCCCTGGAGTTTTATAATTTACCTTCGAATGTTTCATCATTTTACCTTTTATTTACCTTTCCCTGGAGAAATAATGCAACCCAAATGTAGCACACATAATACAAGGTCAGGCTATTAATTTAAAGGATTGACGTAACTGAAGATGACGCTAATATTGCATATTGAAGAGCGTTTTCTTGCGCATGTGCAGTGCAATTGGCGCCATTCTGAAGTAAGGGGTTCTCGTGGAAAGGCACATTAAAACGTAGCTCTTAAAATTCTGTTGTAGAAGTGTAAATGGAGCAAAGAATTAACATTAAATTTTGCTTCAAATCAGGCAAGTAGCTGCGGACACCTACGAAATGTTAAAACGAGTTTACGGCAAGGAAGCATTAACCAGCTCAAAATCTTTTGAATGATTTCAACGCTTTCAGTACGGTCTCGAAAGCGTCGAAGATGATCCACACACAGATCGGCCGCAGTCCGTACGCACGCTGGAAGCAACTGTAAACTGTAACGTCACTATTAAAGAGCATTCCAAAAGAGGACTTTAAAACTTCTTTCCAAAATTTATACAGCAGAGCACAGACGTGCTAAGGCTGATGGGGATTACTTCGAATCATATTAAATGGCTATGTGTTTAACCTTTTTTTCTTCTGAGTCATTCCACGAGTCCAGGAAATTAATAGCTGGACCTTGTATAATCTAATTAGCGTACAGCAAGAAATTTTTGAATTCGGATTTTTTATATTCTGAGAATTAAATAGAAAAAGTTATTGTGTTACAATATACGTATAGTCTAATACACATACTCAAAACACTGAGCTACCTATAGCTCTAACCCAGATTATGTGCTTGGCCAAATAATGATTAACTCTTTATTCTGAAAACTTAACATCCCCTATATAATAAAAGCCTAAGTTATCTGTCCATCTGTCCGCGATTTTATGAAACGGTTGTACCTGGAATGGACAGAGGCATCCATATTGTATTTGTGATGAGTTAGTTATCAAAATTCAAAGCAAGTTCGAAAACGTTCGAAATCCACCTCTTTCCCCACTTTTGAATGACTAATGCCATTATTTCAACTCTGTTGGTCCCGGTTAAGAGCAGAACATTAAATATATCAATTTATCTCGTACTAAATAGGTAAAAGTAACATTTTATTCTAGCATTAAAACTTCATTCCTTTAATCATTTCTTATTTTATTTAAATTTAGTCAGCATTATTTTCATACGTTTTATCACTGAACTTAGATATTAAGCAAATAATTTTCTTTTATATTTGTATTAAATAATAGATTACTTACATATGTGCTAATTTTAAATTGAATCATCGATTATTTTTTGTTGCAATGAAAATTTTATCACCGGCATTAACAACCAATTCTTTTTCATAAAAGTCTAGGAGTCTATTTCACGGACTGATAAATATCTAGTTTCCGTTATATATCTTTGTAAATTAAGAAGTTTGTGTATTTATTTCTTATACATAACCGCACGGTCTGCCATCGATTCGCTCAATTTTGGACAGAATTCATATATACCACCAAATAATCACTGTCAATATTAAAACCTCTGCTATCCATCTTATCACGTAATATGACAAGACAAATTAAAATTCTCAACTAGCATGTGATCAGCAAAGATAAACAAATTATTGAGAGTGGACCAGATAATTCTCAGCCAAAAACAAACCCTTTTTTACCTGCCTGTACTTTACAATTCTAGAAAATTAAAAATTTTACTGATCCCGTCATATGCCGGGCAATATGTTAGTTTTTAATAATTATATTCATAATTTACAATTTCATACTTATAACGTCAGCATAATATTAAGGAAGCAGCCTTTAATGATTAAATCAGCTAGAAACATTTAACGATGGATTTATCTATATATGTGAAATGTGGTGTCAAGTCATTGGTATTCCAAATATAATGTGCTCGTTTTTTATATGTACCAATAGACTCAGCAACTTCTGTCAATTTCAACGGCAATCATTTATAATATTTTTTAGGAATTTTATAACGATTTCTTCTGTAGTGGCTGATTTTGGCTTCTCAAAACGCTCCGCATAAAGAAGGCTTATAGTAAGACCACGTTTAAAATCTGCATTCCACGTATTAACAGTTGTAAAAGTAGAAGATTCCCCCAGTGTAGCATCTAGCTTAGTTTTAATATCCTATGGGTATAAACCTTTAGTTTTCTCTATTCTCGATTAATCACAAAGGTAAAACATTTTAAGAGCTCAGTATAAGAATAACCAAGGAAAAATGCTTTAACATATGCAAGAAATATTAAGAAAGACAGTTCTTTGAAGTGCCTTTGTCAAAGTAATTTTGTGAACACTAAATCAGTCCGGAAAATTTGCATCCCAATTTATTAAATGCAAGGAAACTTAAAGCTTATTATATTTTAAGCAAATTTCAACGCATTTACAGACAAACCAACTACTCCGGATTCCCGGAGAAGCTCCGGAGAAATGAAAAAATTTGAGAACTCCCGAAAGTCTTCAGATTGCTCCGGAAAATTACAAAACTTTTAAACAGCTAAAAGATTACAACTCAGTAATTAAATACAAATTTTTGCAAAAAATAGTGCTGAATATTACTCTTTTCACACAGTAATGCTGCATGTTAAAAGTTTTCAGTACTGTGCGGAAAAACCGAACTGAATTTAGGTCAAATTTAAGTAGACAAATTGTAGAATCCTTGAGGATACCAAAAATTAAATAATTTAATCAGAGTCAATGTTACCATACGAAATACTGTTCTGAAAAATGATTTGTTAAAGCTAAAAATCTACTCATAAATTTTTAAATGCAAAAATTTTGATTTATCTTTTACAATGTACTCCTGTGTAAATATTTTAATCTTAATTTAATTCAGAAACCAATAAGTTTTGTACTTATTTATAATCTGTAATTAGCATGTTAAAATTTCAAACCATGCTCTTGCTCCGGACACAAGTGCCTGAATGTTGGCATGTCTACTTATACCGTCAGGATAAAATTAAAGAAGCAACCTGTAAGGATTAAATCATCTGGCATCATTTAAGGATTGATTTATCTAAACATGAGATGTGGAGTCTCAAGTCGTTTTACAAGTATAATGTGCTCGTGTTTTGGATATACCAACAGACTCTGCAACTTCTGTCAATTTCATAATATTTTTGTGAACTTTTATAAAGATTTCTTTTGTAATGGCTGATTTTGGTCTTCCAGAACGCTCCGCATCCAGAGTGCTTACACGACCACGTTAAAATCTAAAGTCCACGTTTTAACAGTTGTAAATGTAGGGGCAGATTCCCCCAGCGTAGCATCTAGCTCAGTTTTAATATCCGATGGGTATAAACCTTCAGTTTTCTCCATTCTCAATTAAACAAAAAAGTAGAAAATTTTAAGAGAACAGTATAAAAACAACCAAGGAAAAATGTTTCAAAATATGACGGAAGTATTAAAAAGGACAGTTCTTTAAAGTGCCTTGTCAAAGTAATTTTGAGAACACTAAATCAGGCCGGAAAATTTTCATCCCACTTTATTAAGTGCAAGGAAATTTAGAGCTTATTATATTTTAAACACATTTTAACACATTTACAGACATGCCAACTACTACGGATTCTCCGAAGCAGCTCCGGAGAGAAAATTTGATAAAACTGGAAACTTCTCTGATTGCTCCAGAAAAGTACAAAACTTTTGAACAGCTAAAATATCACAATTCAGCAATTAAATACAAATTTTTGCAAAAAATAATTCTGAATATTACTCTTTTTACGCAGTAATGCTGCATGTTAAGTTTTCAGTACTGTGAGGAAAAACCGAACTGAATTTCGATCAAATTTGAGTAGACAAACTGTAGAATCTACGAGGATACCAAAAATATAAATATTTGAATCAGGGTCAATGTTGCTATAAGAAACACTGTTCTGAAAAATAAGTTGTTAAAGATATAAAAAGCTACTCATAAATTTTTAAATGCATAAATTTTATTTACCTTTTATAACTTACTACTGTGTAAATATTTTGAATTTAATTTTAATTTAGAAACCAATGTATACTTATGTATAATCTGTACTTAGCATGTTACAATTTCAAACCACGCTCTTGCTCCGGACACAAGTGCCTGAATGTTGGTATGTCTGCATTTATCCATTTGTTTTAACGATGATTTTGCAGGTCTGGGCTGGCTTTAATTGTTATAAGTTGTATATGCGTTAAAACCCTACTGCTATAAATTATTGTGATCATCCAAGTCGTATCGTCCGTTCGGAACCATTTTTGTAAGTTCAATTTTATTTAACCCACGCGCTGCATGTAATAACCCGTATTTCTCTAACCACGGATGGACAAACTTTTTCGGCCGCTGGCCAAAAAATCGAAAGAAAAGAAGTTTGGTTGGCCAAGATAAATTTTTCTAAAATTTTAAAAACAATATAAAAGTACCTAATGGTTTAAATACGTTAATGAGATGAATGAAATTGCGATTTCATTTTTAAAAGTTCCTTATACTGAGGTTCGAAGTGAGATGTACTGATTTTAAGGAACGATGCTAAATGCTCGTCTGTCAGTCTACTTCTGAAATTATACTTTCTAAGGTTCAAAGTTGAAAACACTTGTTCACATATAAGAAGCAAATACTCCGCTGATCTTCTGGGCGTGAGATAACAAATGTGGGATAGAATATTTAAGCAAAGTAGAAAAGTAGAGGGATATATAATGTATAAATATATATATTTCTTTTAATTTGACTCGAACCTGCAAATTAAAATTCTATCCGCGGCTCGGATAAAGCCTTCCGGCTGGTCGGAGTTGGCCCGCGGGCCGTAGTTTGCCTAAACCAAAGCATGCATAAATAATTTTGCAGTATTTTTATAAAATTCAGTTTAGTACCTTGGTCTGAGAGAATTTTATCTGTAAAATCCTTAAGACCTTGAAGCACTTATGCTCATATAGAATATTACGTTACTAGGTACTTGATGGTAGACAAATCGGACCGTTGAGGAGAATAAAAGAAGAAAAATAAATATGAGTAAAGTGTTTTTTATGATGAGGCCGACAGAGCGTCTAGGCCAACCGCACGTTTAAGTGAAGTACTCGTAAGAAAATACAAAATTGAAAAAACACTAATTCCTGCTGCTGAATTTTGTTTATTTTGAATATAAATAAAGGTGTAAATAGGAAATAAAAATGCTATTTAGGCCGTTATGCCAATGGGACCATACTCGGTCGAAGATGTGTCAAACATGGCTTCTTGGTGTAAAAATTGAAATGGTATAAAAATTGGTGCAGAAGAAATAAAGCTCCACACTCCTTCTTCCTTGCTCTCTCTCCGAAGGGGCCTGCAGATCTCTGAAAAAGTTCGTTGGGCAGCGTTGCCTTGGCCGAAGATGGCTACTCCGCTGTTAGCAACCCCTCTTGACCAGTGGGGTTCAAGGAGGGTCACTCACTTCGCTTTCGCCTCTAGGTCAGTTTCGCTCTGGCGTTGTAGAACTGTAACTCTTTGTTACATGTTCGAACTTGCATTAGTTTCCAAGTTGTATTATTTTATTATTCCAAGTTGTATTTCCAAGTTGACATTTATTTATACTTTATATAAATTTGATAAATTAAGATACTTATTTCTGATTCTTTAACCATCAGTACATTTTTATCCATCTCTAGAAATGAATATATTCACCCCTTGACACACAAGTCTGAGACACCTCATGTGCCAAACTAGATGCCAATAGCTGTCTCCGACAGACATCGTGCAGCATAATATTAGATCATTTTATTATTTAACTCGTGCTGCGTTTCTGATTTGATTTGAATGTCCATTATGTTATTTATCACAGAAAAATTAATATAATTTGCAAAACTACATCTAAGTGTAAAAAATGTCTGTACCACTACCTAATCGACAATGCTTTGTAATGTTTAATACTTTACAGAAATACTAATTTTATACTATTAACACGTTGACTGCAGAAGCATATTATGTTTGAAAAACATTTCAGTATCGATGCATATGCTTATATATTTGCAGCTTAAAATACTTTACAGAAATACTAATTTTATACTATTAACACGTTGACTGCCAAGCGCATTAACATTGACTCCCGCGAGGTAGGCAATTGTTTTTATTGCCCTTTCAAAAAATCAGGCTTCGATTTCTACGCGATTAATCTCATGCTTTAGCATTCAAAGCAGCTAGGAAGAACTAGAGCAAAGTATTTGAATAAAAAGTAGTGCCATATGGCTCCGATTGTGTTAATTCAGTTGCTTTTTTTTCCTTGAATGTTTCAATCTGACTCATCTCAATATGCATTGATAAGATGTATATTTTTCATATACTAATTAAATTATTTTTATATGTTCTATATTGCATTAATTTCTTAAGACCATTATAATAACAATGGTATTGTTGAAAAATTTATCAGTATCCATAGCCCTTATATAATAGACTAAGGTATCTGTCCGTCTGTCCTTGTATTTATGAAATGATTGGACGTTGAATGGATAGAGGCATCCATATTGAATTATTGATGAGTTAGGGTTAGCAAACTTCAAAGCAAGTCTTTAAAACGTTCGAATATCACCCCTTCCTACTTTTCAAATGTTTAATGCCATTATATCAAGCCATGATTCCCAGTTAAGAGCAGGCGATTAAATTTATCACATAAGTAAAAATAGCATTTTTTTCTAGCATTATGACGTCATTCCTTTAACCATCTTATTTAATCATTTATTTTAAATTATTTAAATATCTTCTGCATTATTTTCATACGTTTTATCAGTGAACTTTGATATCACATAAATAATTTTCTTTTATTTTTTGTGTGTGTGTGTGGTGTGTGTGTGTGTTTTTTTTGTGTGTTTTTTTTGTGTTTTTTTTTTTTTTTTGTTTGTGTGTGTGTGTGTTGTGGTTTGTGTGTTATGTGTGTGTGTGTGTGTGTGTGTGTGTGTGTTGTGTGTGTGTGTGTGTGTTTTTTGTGTGTGTGTTTTTGTGTGTGTGTTTTTTTTTGTGTGTTTTTTTTTATGTGTGTGTGTGTTTTGTGTGTGTGTGTGTGTGTTGTGTGTGTGTTTGTGTGTGTGTGTGTGTGTGTGGTGTGTGTGTGTGTGTGTGTGTGTGTGTGTGTGTGTGTGTGTGTGTGTGTGTGTGTGTGATGTGTGTGTGGCTTTTTTGTGTGTGGTGTGTGTGTGTGTGTGTGTGTGATGTGTGTGTGGTTGTGTGTGTGTTGTGTGTGTGTTGTGTGTTTGTGTGTGTGTTGTGTGTGTGTGTGGTGAGTTTGTGTGTGTGTGTGTATGTGTGTTGTGTGTGTGTGTGTGTTGTGTGTGTGTGTGTGTGTGTGTGTGTGTGTTTGTGTATTGTGTGTGTGTGTGTTTTTGTGTGTGTGTGTGTTGTGTGTGTGTGTGTTGTGTTGTGTGTGTGTGTGTGTGTGTGTTGTGTGTGTGTGTGTGTGTGTTGTGTTTTCGGTGTGTGTGTGTGTGTGTGTGTGTGTGTGTGTTTGTGTGTGTTTGTGTGTGGTGTGGATGTGTGTGTGGTGTGTGTGTGTGTGTGTGTGTGTGTGTGTGTGTGTGTGAGGTGTTGTGTGTGTGTGTTGTGTGTGTGTGTGTGTGTGTGTGTGTTTGTGTGGTGTGGTGTGTGTGTTGTTTTTTTTTAATTCTCAGGAGAACAAACCATTTTTTTTTACCTGCCTCACAGGTCTCTTTACAATTCTGGAAAATTAAAAATTTTTCCTCATCCGTATGACGGGCTATATGCTAGTAAAATTATTTGGCTTGAATAATAGATTAAGATATGTGATAATTTCGATTATTTTTTGTTGCAAGATAATTCTCAGCCAAAAAAACGAAATTATTTTATACCTCATAGGATACTTTACAATTTTGTAAAATTAAAAAATTTTTTACTGAATATATAAAGGGCTATATGCTAGTTTACTGTAATTATGTACTTTTATTATCATTTGCTGCGTCGCCGTCACGCCTTTACGGTAGTTAACGTGTTAATGGTTATAGGGCGATTTTACGCAGCAGTGCACATCTCAACTTATGATGATTCTGGCTTTAATTTCAAACAGCATTGTAAATTATTGGTTGCCTATTGGCTATCGTAAACATAAAAATGTATGGCAAGGGCATTAAAGCCGTTATGACGTTGCGTAAAATCGCTCTGTTAAAGATATACATCAGTTTTCGACTCAACAAAATTAGATATTTTAGAGTGAAGTAATGTAACAAAACTAAGGGATCCTTATGTCTAAAATGCCTGAAATTCCTGGCCTCTTAGATTCTAATATTCACTCTTCCTGGCACCATAAATTAAGGGATTTTGGTAAAAGGAGAGATGAATTTCTTTTTGCATTTCAGCAGGTGCTATCTTTGAAAAAGATTGAAATTCACTAACCATGCAAAACAAAGTCTTCGAATATTTAAAAGAAGGTACGAATGATGATGATGATTGTAATAAAACATCATGCGATCAAAATGTAAAAAGACTGCTTAATCGCGTATAAGGAAGTAATGATATTTTAACAAGATTTATTAAAGAATACCTTCATAATCTCAAATTTTGAAGAACTAGGTGAAGATTAAATAAGTTAGTAGATTTTAACACATTGTGTGCGGGTACATTTCGCAGCGGAATTGTACCGGGAGTGGGCGTTTTGCGCGTAAATTTAGTTATTCAGTTAAATCTCAATAGATCGAAAATTATTTAATTTTTTAACCAACTTTTCGTATTTTATATTGAAATATATAAACAAATATATAAATAGAAATGTATAAATAACAACCATAAGATTTTTGTAAACAAAAATATATTTCTTCGTGGATAAATTTATAATAGTAAATATGAAAAATCAACTAGAAATAGTGGTATATAGTTTTTAATTTTTTCGAGTTATGTTATATGCGACTTTTCGATATTGTAATATCGTATTTTTTATCAATTAGTATGATAATTTAATGTCTAAAAGTGATAAAATGTCATTTCGTATAAATTGTGTTTTATAACAATAATACGTATTCATATTAATCAGGTAAATTACACCCAGACAGTTTTAACACATTGTGTGCGGGTACATTTCGCAGCGGAATTGTACCGGGAGAAAGCGTTTTGGGCGTAAATTTAGTTATTCAGTTAAATCTCAATAAATAGGAAATCATTTAATTTTTTAACCAACTTTTCGTATTTTATATTGAAATATATATAAAAATATATAAATAGAAATGTATAAATAACAACCATAAGATTTTTATAAACAAAAATATTTTTTAGTGGATAAATTTATAATAGTACCGTAAATATGAAAAATAAAATAGAAATAGTAGTATATAGTTTTAATTTTTTTCGAATTATGGTATACATTTTTACATTATAAAAAAAGGAAAAGAGCAATCATAAAACTAAATGTTTTACAGTGTGGTTGACGTTCAAAGCATTTTCTTCTATGAATAGGTACAGGGCAATACTTGAATAAGTAAATTGTTTCACTGCATACGTTTTTCACAGCACACACACGACATTGTCTTTGGGCTTTTTCTTCTTCCCAGTGGTAACATATTTCTCCAAAATATGTTTTCGCATATCCAATGATAATCTTCCAGGAGGGTCATATTTAGGTGCCCTTTGTGTACTAGATGTGGGCGGCCCTCGATCTAGAATGTTAGGTTCAGTTAATTGATCAATTACCCATTCTAATGCAACATCGTATAAAACATTTTTATATTTAATTTTTTGTCTTTGTGGAATTGTAAACGACGTGTAAACTTTTCCAGAATCTAAGTAGTAGACAAGAACTTTCGGCTTCGTTTTCCTGTATATATCGTTATTTTTGCACCCACAAACAAAACATGTTGCTACACTAACGCGTACTAGTACGTGAACCGCGCTCTAGTATCAATCGTAAGAAAATGTTCTGGTACGTTTCCAGTATACTATGTGTTAATACACATACTGATAAGATATATTCTACCATGTTGATTTGTTAGCCAGATATATGGTTCTAGTTTAACTTTCAAAACAGGATATAGTACCTTTTTAATCATTCTAATCAAACAAATTATTAATTAAAAGAATTATTTTTGAATGATCATAATATAAAGTTCCACTCCTTTTAAAATAAAATTTTTTGCGAGTTATTTTTAACAACACGCATTAAAATTAGCGATTTCAACTAGTCTATTTTAAAAAAGACTAAGTTTCATATATATATCAATATATTTAGAATACAGAAACTACACACTAATTAAAATTATATTCGTTTTTCTGATATACCTGTGTGTGTATGTGTTTGCCGACTGAACTGAGAATTTAAGATTGTGCCGAACAGAATTGGGAAAGCGTACAGAACAATTTAAAAGTCTGCTACGTAAAAATGTTTTAAAATCGACCTTTTGAAATAGTTTTGTTAGTAGAGTAAGTCCTCAGCCATATATCTTTTTGTTAACTCTCCAAACACATAAACGTAGAACATTGTGTGTTTTCAAGATTTACTTTAAATGTTTTTCTAGTAAGTAGAAAATTTTATGACGGATGAATATCCGGTATATACAATACAGTTCGTGATTTTATTCTAATTACTTCTTGAACGTATAGTTGGGAATGTTATAAAGATCCAGACACTATGCAAACTGATTTGTGCCTGCCATTTCGACTAGTGTTGTTAAAAAGTTCACTTTGAAGGTTGCAGAAATTGAACTTCTAAAGGTTGTAATCTTCTTTAAATCCCAGAGGAATTAAAAAAATAGACATTGATTTTCCTCTTGTCATCATGAAGGTCCAGTGTACAAAATTTGATATAGATCTAAACGGAACGATGGATACACTTGAGAGGAGTAGTCTATATTATATTAGGTTGGGGAAAAAGAAATCCATTATTTTTGAATGAAATTAATAACTTTATTTAACATGTTTCAGATTGTCCGATTTGGGTCAAATATGCACCGCTTAGTTGTATAATTTGTTGCCATTTTAAAGGTAGCTTCATAAAGCCTCTCTCATAAAAGCCTTGACCATTATTGGCGAAAAACTGTAGTAATCAATTTTCAAAATTATCTCTTGATCCCAATTTATTATCACTCAGGAAGTTTTGCAATTCAAGAAAAATGTGGTAATCGCTTGGTGTAGGGTTCGGACTACATGGTAGATGCATTAAAACTTACCAACAAAGCTCACTGAGTTTCTGGTGAATCACTACAAATGTGTGTGGCCTGGCGTTATTCTGATGGAACACACCTCTTCTGTTTTTCGATTCTGGTCAATCGCTAGCTTAAAACGATCCAGTTGTTGACAGTAGAGATCTGCTTGGCCAGACGGAAGCAACTCAGAATAAATTACCTTCCAGTCCCGCCAAATACACAGTAGAACTTTCCTATCCGTTAGTCCAGATTTGGTTACCGTTTGA
Source organism: Pardosa pseudoannulata (assembly GCA_032207245.1). NCBI lineage: Eukaryota > Metazoa > Arthropoda > Arachnida > Araneae > Lycosidae > Pardosa > Pardosa pseudoannulata. The sequence continues at coordinate 19,469,421 of CM063509.1, read as the reverse complement.
GCTGCTTCCCCGCGCTTTGACCCATAATTGTTTCACTCAATATTGTCATATTTGACTCATTTCTTATCCCCAGTCACCATGGTCGATTTCATTCCTTTTGACTAAGGCTTCGCAGACGGAAATTATATCCATCATATTTTTTTGGCGTTAATTGGTGGCACCCAAACATCGAGCTTCTTTTGAATCAGGCTTCACGCAAATGGTTTTAAAACTGTTTTATGGTCGATCTTTAGCTCCTGGTCAATGCTGCGATTACTAAAATGCTGGTCAACTTCGATTACTTTCTGCGACTTTATCGACATTTTCGACTACCGGCCTGCCTGCGCGAGGTACATCTTTAACATCAAAAATGCCTGAATGGAATCAACAAAACCACAATTGCCCTAAACAGCTGTTACAGAATCGGCACCAAAAACACCATTTAACAATTTCAGCCGCCTAGCCTGTATTTTGGCCTTTATCAAAGAAAAACTGTAAAATGTACCGAATTTTCTCTTTGTTGACTTCTATTTTTAACAGCCCTGTAACTCACGACTGAATGGACCAAACATAAAACAGTAAACAAATGTTTTTAGTGTCAAATGTCACCTTGAGAAGTAGCATAAATTTGAAATTTTTTGATCAATACAAGATATCGTTCAATACAGCCATCTACCGAAAAAAATAATGGATTTCTTTTTCCCCAACCTAATATAAATCAATGCCTCTAGGGTCATAACTCAATGAACTAATTAATGCTTTATTCCATGGTATAAAACTAAACTTTTGTTTATTCCTATGTGATGTTATATGTTCCTATGTTGCAATTTTTGTAACTTTATTTTTCTTTTACAGGCGTACTTCTTGGAAGAGCAAGTTGAAAATATTTGTGCCTTACTCCAAACATCGGATGAAGACAAACATGAAAATGAGGGAGATTTTTATGGTGATGTAATGGGTCATATAAGAAAAGAGTTGTGCAGCCCAAAATTCTTACCATCTAATGATATTCTCCTACACAACTCGGGAAACAAGCAATATCTCATCGTTTGACAAGTTCAGTGGATGACGATAGCACAACAGTGAGCTACTGACAATCACCACTCAAAATAATTTTAAGATAGATCTATACACATTTATAGAAGAAAGTACATTTTTTGTCAAAATAAAATAACAAATGCAACCATAAGATAGGCCTAAAGAGAAAGACTAAATTCAGATCTCTGTGTTGCACCTACAAGGCAGTTGCAATATCAATGCGAAGAATTCGATGGCTGAAAACTCAGAATAAGCGACGAGATAGAAAATCACTCTTATAATATCATGCACTGAGGCAGTTTCATATACATATAAACACACATATTAACCCCTTGACTTAGAAGTAAAACGGAATTTAGAAATTACAAATAAACCGAAAAATGCTATTTAGTTCTGGCTCATCTAGACAATTTCGTGCAAATTGAGAAAGAACATCGTATTTTGAAATTGGCATTACTATGGAACATTGGATGAGGTTTATATAAGATGCTAATGGACAATAATTAAGTTACTGTTTAAATTGTGATTTAATATAACGCTTCACGATGTCTGTCGGACAGAGCTATTGACATCTTGGAGACGTCAGTCTATTTTGGCACATGAGATGACTAACGTCTCCCAGACGTTATTCTATTTCAAAGGGTTAAGGTTAGACACTAAACTGCTTCTAGTAGCGGAAAAATGCAAGGCAATATTAGGGTTAAAAATTAAAGAAATAACACAACAAAAATTGGTAAAATATTTCTAGTTTTTAGGTACATTTGTGGTAGACTCGTCTTTTGAACTCTTACATAATTTTGTTTTGAGGGAAAGTATTTTTTAAGTGTCCTCCCTGTTAGTTTGGAGAGTCTTTTTTCAACAAGTTTTCTTATCTTCGTAGTCATTTACCTGTTTTCAATAGGAATCTTATTATTCCCTTTTTTTGCATTTCTATAAATGAAGATCAGCTTTATTATATGAAATTTTATAACTTTGCTTTTGCTTTTAGACTTTTTTCCTCCATAAGTTAATCGTTCTGATTGAACTGTCTTTCAAATATGAGCTTTTCACTTGCTAATTAAACATTCTATTAGAATCCCATTTTTACATTGATTGCTAATTTCGTAACGTAATCTCAATAGTTCTAGAATGCACATCAATAATTTACTTTCGGACTCAAATTTGGCTATTACCATTACTAGTCAAATCAGTAAGGCTGAGATCGACATATCCATTTATCGAAAAAAATTACAAAAACTTATTGACGTGACTCCTTGTTGAGATTAAATTCGTACTTACTCCACCTTTAATGAACTTAGTTCAACTAAATATGCCATATAACTTTTATTTATCTCACAATAAATGATATTTGATTACTTTTCTATCTTACTGTTTCCGGTTTTATGCTTTCCCTAAGACATTTATCTTAGATCCATTGTTTCCAATTGCAATACTTCTTACAATCTCGGGAAGAACCTGATTTCTCCTTTCACTCCTCTTTGTTTGTAACAATTCTTTTACTACTTTAGTTTGATTTCGTTAAAACATTTCATAGTTCGAGCCGCACAGGTAGGTAAACGATAATTTCTTTTGACATAAAGTCTTTATTTAGCGATGTGCCCGTTAACAGTGGGTTAAATTGGTTTGCCAAGAGCCTACGGGACTATTTCGAATTTTGAAATTGAAGAGTTTGTCTAAACCAGATATTTTATGCTTATGGTCATTTGCATCAAATGCTAAATATTTCTATAGGTAATCCCCTGAGTCCTTTAATGAGTGATATATACGCTGTCCACCAATAAGTATTTCGACACCTGTGATAGAAAAGAAAATCTAACTTTATTCAAAATCAATAGTTGGTAGAGCTTCTACGAGAGGCAATTACAGCGTGAACACTCAGCGGCATACTTTCCACTAGTCTTTGTATTACAGCTAGTTGTATTGTCTTCTACCCGGCTTATAGTAGACATAAAAGTTCCTTCGCCGATTCTGGACGGGTAGTGCACCCCTTAATTCGGCGATCCAACTCGTCCACACGTTCTCGATAGGGTTCAGGTCTGGGCTTTGGGCAGACCAGTCCATTCAATGAACTCCATTGTCACCATAGCAAGCCTTCGTTAACCTCGAAATATGACAACTGGCATTGTCGTCCTGAAAGTAACACGGGTCAAACCCGAAAAACTGCCGCAACGTAGAAAGCACATTGTCATCCAAAATAATGCAGTAGGCATCGGCATTGAGCTTACCATGAATGGGGACCAAGGGTTTCATTCCATACCAGGAGAACCACTCCCAGACCATAATTCTACCTCCGCCGAACTTGACTGTTGGCACAATGCATTCTGGCAGGATACGTTTTCCAGGCAGACAGCAAACCCAGACCCTGCCATCCGAGCGGTAAAAGGTGAACCTTGATTTGTCGCTCCAAAGAACCTGTTTCCACTGATCTACGGTCCAATTTCGATGTGATTTGCACCACATTAACCGAGCAGCGCCGTTGGACTTTGTGATCAAAGGTTTATGGGCAGTAGCACAACCATGAAAACCGAGCAGATGTTCTTCCTAAAGAATGATATTTATTTAAACAATATTCTCGCATGCCTGTTGAAACTCCTCGCGAATGAAGGCCATCGGTTGGGTGCTTTTCTTCCGAAATTCTCTGGACAGCACTCGTCGGTCTATATCTCCCAGTTTCGTTTGTCTGCTGACTCGGGGCACATTCCGACAATCACCGCTCACCTTGAACGTCTTAATAACATAGTTTACTGTCGATTTTGGGTACTTCAGATCTCTAGATATGTCCCTTAAGGATAGGCCACATTTGTGGTACCCGATAATTATACTTTTCTCGAAATCAAAAAGCTCCGAACTGCACGGCATCTTTGCATGCGACTAATGCCGATGATGTTTCCTACACGATGTATACCGGCGAAGACCGTGACGTACCTCAGATATCATCATTTGCATAGGTGCCCAAATACTTATTGGTAGACAGTGTATATGAATTATTTTAAATTGCTTGAAACTAGTTTCATTTGTATAATAGTTATATGGAGGACCTTTATCTTGTTGGTGCAGAAGGGCTTATGTCAATCATTTCTTCTATCACGAATTATATCGATTCTTTTATCTGTTTGCTTTTGATAATGGATACTACAATCGTATTGCTTTTCTGAGCATTCTTAACCATATTTTTTAGGTCTCTCTTAAACATAAGAGCCGAACGATGGACGAATAGTTAGGGTGTTGGCCTTCGGAACCGGAATTCGTGGGTTTGAATCCCACTACGGCATGGATGTTCGTAGAGGTTCAGAATTGGCTTTAAGTAGTAGGTCCCGGTCTCGTTAGCCCTCATGTTGCAAAAAGTAGACCATAGCGCTCCAAAACCCAAACTTCCACATAATATTTCATCTCATCGTCCTACTCGAGAATTTTCTGTTTATATTTTTAATTATTATTCACGAGGTATCAAATGTGTTCTACTTTTTTTTTTACTTGTATCAGCTTTAAAATCTGAACTTTAATCATGGTAGTTCTTCATAGGATTGAAATCTGACCTGTTTAATAAAATACTATAAAAGCCAACAATAGTTTCTACTTACGAGAAACGAAGTACTAGAACTAAGAATATTCAAATGGTAAAGAAAATCAGATATTTTCTTGTTGGCAGTTGAATTATCTTTGAAAGGAGCCTGAAGGACAATAAAATAAGATTTTTTCTAAAATTAGAAATTGATTGAGAGAGATAAATGTTCGCCGTTTAAATGCATAAATTTTAAACAGAATATCCTGATAGAGGGCTCTTGAAACAGGCTTCAGTCTCTTTATTCTGGTTAGTTATATTTTCATTTTAATACTCTTTATTCGCTGAACTTTAAATAACTTTTGAGATTTTTAAGCCTAATTTTTTGTATTTTGCTGTTGTTTTTAGTGAAGTACCGTTTTCTGTGCTTTTTGGCTATATTTTATCAGTTTTTATTTTTTCCAATATTTTGGGTTTCATATCATTCCGGCCGAACGATCGCCGATTGGTTAGGGTGCTGGCCTTCGGACCCGGCGTTCGTGGGTTCGAATCCCACTGTGGCATGGATGTTCGTAGCCGTTCGGAATCGGCTTTAAGCAGTAGGTCCCGGTCTCATTAGCCCTCGTGTTGCAAAAAGTAGACCGTTGCACTCCAAACCAAACCTATCATTGCCGCTACTTTGCTCTCGATTATTTCGTACTTCCCTTAATCTTCTGTCTTTTTTTATGTTATATGTTTTGTTATTTGTTAGTGTCGTCACTTTTTGCTTATTTTTAATATTATTAATACCAAGTTGCATATGTTAAAGTCCCTCAAACCTTCTTTTGTGTATTTATGTATTATCTGAGCTTCAGGTTGCATTGATTGCTATGTATCGCTGTTAACCATACCTACTGGTCATAGTCAAGATTCCAGTCTAATTATCTCCTAGTTAGACAACGCGTTGTTTACTCATAATTTTTTATGAGAACTTTCTCACCTCCTTGCTTCCTTGTGAGCTGATGTGTATTAAATTTTTGTTTGGATTACTTTTTTACCTAGAAGCCTAAATGGATGTTTTGATTTGTTTTACGTTCGGGGGTTAAAATGAAGACTTTCTACTTCGCTATGTACTCCGTATAACCCAATTACCTTGACCTTGAGTTATATGTTCATTTTAATACTCTTTGTTCAATGAACTTTTCCATTGATTTACCACTGAACTCAATCACCTGAGAGCTGTTGTCTTGGATGATTGCTTCTCTTTCTATATTAATTGATCCAACTTTTTGGAAAACTGTTTTTGAAAACTGAAATCCTTTCCACCAGGCTTAAAATTCAAATTTTAAACCTTTTGGTGTCATACCTTTCTTTTCTCAAATAAGTCAGTAGATTAACTTTTATCAAAAAGTTTAATTTCAGAGTCTTTTTGTCTCCAACTTTCATAATTTGTTTTGAACCTTATACATGGTATTAAATTCTAATAAGACTGGTAATGTAATCATTAATTTGATAGTTCCTTTGCTTTTAAATTTTGAAAGTGTCTTTTCCACTCTCTTGGCTAGAGCAAGTTTTCCATTAGTTATATGCTTTATTATTAATTCTGAAATAAATCCGGATTAGTTTAGATTTAGAAATCATTTTAGGAGGTAAATAGGTTGTTTATCCCTGTCCCTAGATAAATATTTATTTTGTGACCTCTGTTAGTCCTATTTCAGCCATCGACTACCTGTCATTGATAATACAGCTCGGATGTAGCGGCGAAACAGTAATCTGCGTTTATGTTTTTCTATATATGACAAAGACCAAAACACTCTTGTAACGGAGCTGAACGTTTCGTTGTTACGAAGGCATCTTCTCTATTTACTATGGAGTTTACAATAACTACGAACATTGCAACTTTATCTAAAATATGAAATGTAAGATCTTTGTTCGACGAGCTGAAACTGATTGCTTAAATCAAATTTCAAAACGATCATTTTTTTCATTAGAAGAGAAGTTCTTTGAAATAGACAGTGCATAAATTGTCGTCAGAAAACATCTTTGAACTATAAACGTGTGAAGGATTCTTAATTTCGATAGACGCAGAGGATTTACAGAAAATATTTAAGAAATTAAGCATGAATCCAATTTCTGTATAAGCGTCCTGATTGATTTTTATTTTCTTTGTTTTCGCACAGCAAAAATATATACTCTATTGTGTCTGTCATTATTTACACACAACAATTTGTAAATTAATTGCCGACTCTCGCAATTAATTTGCAATAATAGCATAATTCCCAAATATTTCACATGTGTATATTTGAATTAAGCTGCAACGGAAAACTAGTATAGGCTATTCAACGTAATTGAAAAATTATTAAATTAAAACTTTTATTAGGCCACTTGAAAAATGGACAAGACATGGACAAGTTTGATGTAATGTAACGTAGTCAAAAAAAATGACATTTGGCTATAGGAAAGTCCTAAGATTAGTCGTATCATATACAGTGGACTCCGCTTAATGTGATCGCGATTAATTATCAATCGCTTATTGTTATCGAAATGACTTGGTCCCTATTTTCTCTATCCATTAAAATTATCGCTTTATGTGATCGTTACATCGGTTAATGTTATCAGTTTTCGAACCTCATTTTAACTGGCAAAGGAATATTCAAGATGTATTCAAAAGGAACCCACCCTTTTCTTCGCTGTTGTTTGAATTTCCGAGACTTTTCCTCTTCCACATAGGAAAATGTGGAAACAACGAAGGAGTGGAGATTTAAACACGTTACGGGAATTTTTCAGAAATACGCACGCTCTGTGGGTGGCCAATGGTTGTCAGATAAGCAGAAGGCAACATATTCTTATAGGAACTGAGAAGGAGAGTATTCACATTTGATGCCTTGTTCGCTTGCATGTAGCTTGTCGATATGGTAGCCAGAAAGCTAAATTATTTGACATTTAAACAAAAGATCAAAATTTTAAATCGTTATGACAAGGTGATTATGATTTAGAACAATTTATCGATAAGCTTTTTAGAAAAATTGTAGGCAGTCAAAAATTGATCAATTTTTTAAATTATGTACACAATTCTTAAGTTTTAAAGGATAATATACAGTATATAAATATAAGGTGTGTTTTTTCATTCTGCTTTGAAATTTAGAACATGTCAGTTAAAGGGGGAGGGGTAAATTTATCTAATATTACATATCGTTTATTGTTATCAAAATACCGGTGTCCCAAACTGATCACATTAAGCGGAGTTCACTGTATTACAACAGGTTTAATCAAACTATACATATTAACATACCGTCTAACCATGGTCTCGGTCAACATCCCAACCCAAACAAGACAGTAAATAGTTTGTAATACCTTATCTAAAAAAAGAAATTCAGTAAATTTTTGCAAGATACTTATTGCCTCGGGGTATGAATTTACAAAACGAATTTACATACAAGTGATAAAATTATGTTTGAACAAATAATTGAACTAATAATTAATAATTGAACATTATAACACTCCTGTGAGAATTCTTATCTGGATGTTGTGGGGAAATTTGCATAGGTAAGTACGTCCGGGATAACTATCGAAAAAATTAATTTCAACACTTACTCTCTAACACTTCTTCAACATTCGAATACTACCTTTAAATTTTGTTGCACCACAACAACTGTAAAGCTGCTTCATGGTTAGATAAATGTTTCACGTTTGTACATATCTATAGATAAAGTAAACAACTATGCTTGATACACACATTATTAAAAATTTTAAACAATGTCTGTGACAGATTGTGGATGAATAAGTTAGTTTCAACAAATAGATACATCTAGTAATAAATTCTTCGAATGGTTAGGACGGTACACTACTGTTCAAAGAGTTAGTAGATTCAAATTCACACTATTTTAGTAAATGATGGTAGTAGTCTATAACTTCCTAACCATCATTCGTTACTATTAACTTTCGTGTAATAAATAAAAGTAAACCTCCTCAATATATCCTGATCAGGCAAAACGTAAATATAATACGATTTAGATATGAAACCATTATATACACTGAATTGCTACTGAATTAGGGTTGTCTACTTAGTAACAAATTGGGCCTCATGTGGACGTAACAGCTGTCACACAATGAGACATAGAATCAAAACGATTCTGGAACGTGAGACAGTAAGGGCGTGCCAAATATTAGCTAAAGCTGTCAATAATTCAGTAAGGCTTTTTTCTGCTGTGCAATGACCTTTCAGGCCTTGTTCCCAAATATTACAAAAATGATCACTAGGATTTAATCGGGTCGTCTAGATGGCCACTTAATGACCGAAATGTTAGAGAAATACTCGTTCAATCAGCCAGTAAACTTGTCTTGGCAAGTAAACTTGTCTTGCTGGAAAACGCTATTACCGTGCGGATAATAGAACAGCAGAAATGGAAGTGATCACCATGCAACTCTACGTACTAAATTGCATTGAGGGAGGCTGGTACTTGCGCTAAAAAAGATTCTAAACAGTGCCACGAAAATACATTCCAGACCATGATTCAACCATCATACGCTTGTACAGTTCTATCCTGGCATGTAAGATCCATGACTTCATGTGCCTGTTTTTTAGTCTTAGCCTTCCTTAGGCGTCAGTCATAATCGTGATTCATCACTCTATGCTATTTGTTTCCAGTCTCTCGCAAACCCGAGGGCAAGTATAGAGTAATGGTACTTTTGTAGGTCTACGATTTCCGAAAAGACATACGGTTAAGCGAACGTTACACAGTCCAATTGCTTACTGTACGACTGGCACCGTCATTCATCTGGGTGGTAATATGAGCTAATGTTAGGCTTATATGGCTATTATAATACGCCTGAAACGTTTCGGACCACACGCTGTCAAGGCTTAACTGTCATTTGCAGTTTGCCCGCTAGCTAGTTATATTTCCACCATCCATGTATTCTTGGTATAATACTCTTGACACTGTCGATCTTAGAAACCCTGTCAGTCTGACGAGTTTGGAAATTGAATAGCACACGCGTCTTGCACCTACGATGTACCCACGATGGAAGTTGTCCAAATCAGACAGTTTACCCATATTGGCAATTCCAACAATTAATTCAGAAAAACCACCGTACACGCTATATAGGCAGTTACCACAACGCTCTCACTTGAGCATAAATGATGCGCAGCACTACACATTTGAATAGTCCTTTCTATCACTAATGAGTGGCACTTCAGTGTATATGTAGGGCAAGATTTTGGTTTTGTTGTTGCCATGATATTATCTTAACTTGAAGTAATAGGTATGTCAAATTTGAGGAATATACCTTTTATCATGCAGCAACGACATATCAGTTTTCAGTATTTAACAATTAGCAAACGTCAGTAGATTTTTAATAATATATTAGCGTTAGTAATTAAAAGGTTCTTACCAAAGTCTCCCCTTAATTAAACCCTAACTAAACAAGTTATTTTATTAGTTCCACATTTACATTTTTTCAAACCTTTTTATTCAAAATTGTGTTTAAATTTAATACAAAACGAAGCAGCAATATTTTTAAAGTAAATTAGTTTATAACTTATTACATTGTTTTTAAATTATATTATTTCGATGACGGTTAAAAGTGACGTATTTACGGCCATCTACCATTATTGTTCCAAAAAATCAAGATGGTTCTTAACTCCATTGGATAAGAAAAATCTTTTAACCCACTTATTTAATTTCTTTAGAATTTTAAGATAATGATTTCTTTAAGACATGTACACCATTCTTTTCTGTCCTGCTTTAAACTAATTATTTCTAAAAGTTCATAGTAACTTACTTTATTACTTTATAATCATTTGATAGTTTTAAAATAATTTTATGAAATAGCCACAGCATTTTATAAATATAACGAGATAATGCTTATACTTTGCTTAATTTGTACGTATTGCAAAATCTCCGCACTGTTTCAATCAATAAACAGTACAAAAGCGCCTTTATATTTATTAAAAACTGAAATTTGTATTCACCTCAGAAACATTTAAGGGTATAAACTTTATTTGTTTAAAATATGTTTTGAAATTGGGTATAAAATTAATACAAGACGAAGCAAAAAATTGTAAACATCATTTGGCGACAATTTGGTGATCACTTGAACCAAAGTATAGCCAAAACATCGTGGCCGGGGATTCTTCCCCGAAATAAAGTAGAAAACTTGGCTGCTTTGGTAACCGTTATGGGAAGTAGAGGTAAGCCTTTTAGCAGCAAGAATACCGAGTTGAGAATTCTCATGTAGAGCTTACAATTCTAAATCTAAAGGGGCTTTGAAGGCTTCTTAAGACACTATTTTTCAACAGTCGTCATTGATGTGTCCCAAATATCCACATCGTACATGTAATATGCTGCTTTCGGTTACAATTTATGCCACAAGCTACGGACACCTGACATCGTTCCAGCATCTTCATAGGATGTTGGTGTTGAACTGCTTTTCAGTGCTGTGTAAGATTGGATGTCATTTTATGATTATGTTTTGTGGATTTAAAGCAATAACTCAGTTATTCACGGATGTTTCGGATGCACCAATTCCTCCAAACTGCATCGCTTTCCGACATCGGCCCCCAGTTGCTTAAAAATGGTATATTAATATAAATTGCCTCTAAACTGCGTCATGCTATAAATTTACGCAGTTTTCACACGTTTAGACATATTCAGTAATTTCATCAATTTTTTTTGGCGAATTTGCTCCACCGAAACTCACTGAATACTAGATTTGGGAGAGAATATGTGATATTTTTTTTTCTTAATACCTACTTTGCCAGTTAAAAATACATAAAGAAATTGAAAAGAATTTCGGGTTTTAGCCATGTTACCACTTTTTGGTACTATGGACTCTTGATTGTTAAAAACGACCAAGAAAAGTCAAAATTCTGTACTCACGAAAAAGAAATTATAGTTAATGCGAGAATTCCTTTATTTTTATAGACATCTATGGCTAACTTTACTTTTATTCCTCACTATTCAACAAAAGAAAACTACGATGAAAATAATGACATGTAAATCAACAGTAATGAAACTGAATGTACTTCAACCACCAACATAAATTTATATACATCTACGTTTGACCTATTTATTATGTGATAAATTGATAAATTTAATCGCCTGCTCTTAACCGGGGAAAATAGGGCTTGAAATAATGGCATTAAACGCTCGAAAAGAGGGAAGGGGTGGATTTCGAACGCTTTAAAGACGACAGTATTTTTTGCTGTGATATAAAGCATATTTATACCAATTTATTTTAGAATCAGATCGATAGTTTAGGAGAAGATAAACTTTACTCGCTTTGAATGGATGCCTCTATCCATTCCGGGTCCAACCGCTTCATAAATTGGAGAACAGACGTACAGATAGATAACTTAGGCTATTATTATATAGGGGATTTAACAAGTTTTAACAAAAAAAAATCTCGAAAAGAAAAAGCAAATTCCTCTTAAGGTTGAGCTTTCTCTGTTTTGACAGAAATCAGTTATATCTGTTATCTAAGAATCTTAAAATTAATCCAAACAAGGAAATTCATTCTATGGGAAGCACTGTATCAGAAGCATAGAAATAGGACAAATCTTATTAATTTATACCTCGTTATGCGAAAACTACAGCCAAGATCTAATAAAACCACGTTATTATAAGCTAACAATTAATAAAAATTAAATTAATTAGATTAGAGTCTCAGTATTTCAGGGTGTACGGGACAGAACCTAGTTCTATTATTACTGGAAACTCGAATTATTAAAATGATTAATTTTATAAAATAAAATATAAACACAACATTTCAATTTCAAAGTATATTTCAATAGAAAATTTGCTTACATAATATTATTACATTATTAGATGAATATTACACCTTAAATTACTGTCAATTACTTTACGCTTCAATACATTCTTCCTTTTATGTGCGACAATGTTAACCCGTAAAGTGAATGCACATTGCTTGAGTCACATCCGGTGTTTGTTCTATGTACTTCATGGCATTCTCTAGCGCAGCAAAACCTCGCTGTTATTCATAAGTGGTTTGGAATCAATTGTTAGGTCTTACTCTTCACTCACATCCTGCTTTACTACCTTAATTACATCAACAATTGTTGCTTCCGTAAGTTCTAGTTATTCATCCTTATTCAACTCCTCTTCTTAGCCCACTCTCCTGTTTCTAATCATGGATCTTGTTGGTGCTTCAACCACATTTGGCGAAATTGGCGTGCTTGCAGCTTGCGTGCGTGGCGTGCTTGCAACGTGGCGTTTGAAATCTGTGAGGGGATCGTAACTCAACAAATTGATATATAAACAAAAACAACATTTTGAGGAAAAATTTTACAAAAATTGAATATTTAAAATCTAATTGAATTAACAAAGAAAACACAAAGGAAACACATAACATTCATACTAAATAGACTGAAACATTCACTTAATCACAAATTAAATAAACTGAGTGTGATTTTCATCACAAATTTGTGATTTAGTGTAAATTGTAAAATTAATTTAAAATAAGAGGATGGTAGGCGGGATCTCATCCAGCAAAAAACTCTTTGACTTAAAAGAAACTGTATTTTGAGTGGAGGTTGAAGAGGAGTTGTAAAATTGAAAATTTTTTTTCAAATCTCTTATTTTATGTACTTCATTCTCTAGCGCAGCAAAACCTCGCTGTTATTCATACGTGGTTTGGAATCAATTGTTAAGTCTTACTCCTTACTCACATCCAGCTTTACTACCTTAATTACATCAACAATTGTTGCTTCCGTAAGTTCTAGTTATTCATCCTCATTTTACCATTCTTCCACCACAGTGATACTATCTGTGTTTTTGCACCCTTTGATTTTTTAATTAAATTTAACAAAGGTAAATTGAATTCCGCTTGCTGGTACCGAACTAATTGAACTCCAATCTGCACAGCTATATTATTTTTTAAATGTAAGAAGATGGTTTGAGGAACAGGAAAAATGTGAGTGGGTGAAATCTGGTTGAACAACTTTCTAGCCACGTTGAAACAGAACAATAACACCCTCATATTTTTATACGCACAACCTGTAACGAATCCCAATACCCTATTTCTTTGAGAGGGAGGGTTTCTGCTGATATATTTGACACGCGCAGTGAACATGACACCAGTCGAACACTAATATAAAACAGATGTAGTGTTTTTATCACACATTGATCATATTGTCGATTTTTTAAGTGTAATTTAACTGGTACATATTGTCACGAAGATTCGAATGAACACACCATTTAACTTAACAGAAGAATTTATTGAAGCTAAGTAGCAACTAGCAACTTTACAAGATCGAGAAGTTGCCTACAACTAGTGGGTATCAGCTTTTATACCCGAACAGAATATTCGAGAAATAACTAATTTACATATTAAAGAGAGATCTAGAATATTCAAGAACATAAGGAAACAATAAATAACATTTTTAAGTTCAAAA
>CM063509.1:19435503-19443003 GCA_032207245.1 Pardosa pseudoannulata | reverse complement strand
AAGTGCTAAGGAAACACTACATTTTGGTACCAAAAAATATTTCTTAACTTTTTACCTTTCATGGCAAATATTTTTTTCAAAAGATTTTTGAAAATTCCTTAATTAAAATTTTTTAGACTACAATTTACTGAAAACCAATCTAATTACAACTAACAAAATATGTGATGAAATATTTATTAAACGTTACCTATTCCTCCTTCTTCCCACTGTTATTAGGTTTGTGGGACAACTCCATATAACTGATTAGGCTTTAAATAGAAGTTACATAAACCTACATCATTTATTTATTTAAATCTTATTAAAATGTATAACATGTCAATAAATGTAAGTAAAAGCACCCAGAAACTGAACTTTGCATTATTATACACCAGTTCATCAACTATGTCTATGCATTCTAAGTATTTATATAATTTCTTTTCAACCCCTAATAATCGTAACTAAAGTGTTAAGGAAACACTATATTTTAATACCAAATGATACTTTTTAACGCTTTGCGTTTTATAACAAAATGTTTTTTCAAGATTTCTGAAATTTCTTCAGTTAAAAAGTTTTTAATGACAATTTACCGACAATTAATCTTATTTTTAACATACAAAATATGTAATGAATTATTCATTAAACATTAACCAAAATCTATGATAACAATTATTACAAGATTCGAAAACAACAGAGACATAAAAGAAAGAAATGTTCTCACAGTATATTTTGAATGAAATCATCTTTGTGTTAAAGCAAATGCTTTAGTTAGCCTATTTTAATATTATTTATTCCATCGAGCCTCCTAAACATTCGCTGCAGAACACAGATCTGAGATCTACAGAAAAGTTGTCCTTGAGCTACTAGTAACTAGCAATCCAGAATTAGGTGATCTCTGTGTTACACAAAATATTTGTAAGAGAAAGAAGAGAGGATATTTAGATTATTAAACCATAACATAAGCTTTGAGGTTCAATTTAATGTAAAATAACACATTTCCGTTTATTTTTACATCACTTAGAAAGGTATATAGTAATAAAATTTAAATAGCTGTAAAATTATGTTTTCACTTTTTAACTAAACAAAAGAAATGGATTGTAATTTTAATATACATTGCAGATATGTAAGCTGTGATATAATTTGTGTATATTGTTAAAACTTTTATTGGTAAAAAGAAAACTTAAAATATATATATAAATATAATATAAAATATGTAATGTTTCGGAACTGTGTAAATATGAATTGTAAAAAATAATATGAAAAATATAATGTAAAGTTGAAAGTAAATATATATGTATGATAATTTTTTATTAATTTATAACGTTCTTAAAGAACTCTAAAAAATGGCGTGCTATGCAGCTAAGAGACAGAAATTATTAATTTGATTTAATCCATGTAAAAATAAGAACTGAAAACTGAGTAAAAACTAGTTATTTTCCTTATGAGTAGACAAAAAAAATATCAGGGAATGTTTGGCTTAATTTTAGATCAATCTCTTCTTTAAATTTATAATTTCTTATTGATAGAACACTTAAAAGAAGAGATAAAGTAACGGTTCTTACTTTTCTTCCCAAGCAGAAAAAATTATATTTTGAAACAACACATTTGTTAGAAATAGTTAACATTGAATAATATTAACAAAATTTGGTAATGTATTTGGTAATGCAAATGTATTTTTATGAAACGTCTAAATTAGATATGATGAATAAAGTTAAAAACAAATTTAATCGTTGTTAAAATATCCCATACATCTTTTCTTTCATAAGTTCAGTACCAAAAAGCTTTTCAAAAGAGTTTTTCTTTCTGTGTCAAAGTATCGTTCTTTTTCCAAAAGTAGTGTTATGTGACTGATTATGACTGACAGTCATTGAACAGTGGAAAAAATAGAGAAATGGATGCTATAGTAAAGAATTTTGGTCTCGTTCTAAGTGTCATTAACGGCAATACAGTGATGGTTGAAAAGAATGGGCGTTAAGGATTGAAATAATGACATCTGCCAAGAGCATTTGTTCTCTTTGAAGACGAATTGAATGGTTGAGAAAATACAAAAGAGAACTGTAGCCAAAGAAGAATTAAGAAATATGCGACGATTCTAAAAGATTAAAACTAAAAAATATCTGATGTGGAACACCATATGACTTCCATTTATGTCTAGTAAATCGGGTGCATATTTTGCTGTACCTTAATTTATTTAATTTAAATCTAAGATACAATTCACCAATTCTTTCATAAAGTTGATAGTTACACAACTCCTAAAATTTTACTTTTCAATATCATAGAATATTATACGAAATCTGTACATCGAAAGTAAATAGGACTATGTCAGGATCTTCAAATATTACTGGAGATAAAAAATGTTTTTTACAGATTTGTTTCAGTAGATTCAGTAGTATACGAAAACATATGAGGCAATGTTAATCTCCATTTTTCCACCTAGCTATGTTTAAATATATGATTTCTTAATGAAAAAATACTTAATAGAGGAGGTAACGTAACTCTTCATTCTTTTTTTCCCATAAATCAAGCAAAAAAAATTAATATTTTTCAGCACTTTTGGTACAAATAGTTTCCATCAAACAATATTTAGAATATGCAAAGTTATTTTCATGAAACGTCTAATTTAGATATGATGTATAAAGTTTAAAAACAAATTTAATCAATGTTAAAATATCCCATATATCTTTTCTTTCATGAGTTCACTACCAAAAAAGTTTTTCAAAAGAGTCTTTCTTTCTGTGTCAAACTATTGTACTTTTTCCAAAAGTAGTGTTCTGTGACTGGTTATGACTGACAGTCCTTGAACAGTGGAAAAACATAGAGGAACGGATGCTGTGGTAAAGACTTTTGGTCTCGTACTAAGTGTAATTAACTGCAATACAGCTATAGTTGAAAAGAATGGGTGTTAAGGAATGGAATAATGGCATCTGTCAAGAGCATTTGTTCTCTTAGATGACGAATTGAATCGTTGAGAAAATACAAAAGGAAACTGTAATCAAAGAAGGATTAAGAAGCATGGAAAGATCCTAAAAGATTAAAACTAAAAAATATCTGATGTGCTCACCATATGACTTCCATTTATGTCTAGTAAATCGTGTGCATATTTTGCTGTATCTTAATTTATTTAATTTAAATGTAAGATACATTTCTCCAATTCTGTTATAAAGAGGACAGTTACACAACTCCTAGACTTTTATTTTTTCAATATCATAGAAAATTATACAAAATCTGTACTTCAAAATTAAATAGAACTATGTCCGGAACTTCAAATATTACTGGAGATAAAAAATGTGTTTCACAGATGTGTTTCAGTAGATTTAGTATGAAAAATATGAAGGATTGTTAAGCTCCATTTTTCCATCTAGCTATTCTTTAAATTTATAATTTCTTATTGATATAATACTTAATAGAGGAGAGAAAGTAACGTTTCATAGTTTTTTCCTTATATCATGCAGAGAAATAATTCTATTTTGTAGCACATTTGGTAGCAGTAGTTACCATCTAACAATATTTACGAAATGGCAAAGTTATTTTCATGAAACTTCTAATTTTGATATGATGAATAAAGTTAAAAAGAAATTTAATCATTGTTAAAATATCCAATACATCTTTTCTTTCAGGAGTTCAGCACCATAAAGATTTTCAAAAGAGTCTTTCTTTCTATGCCAAAGTATCTTTCTTTTTCAAAAAATAGTGTTCTGTGACTGATTATGACTGACAGTCATTGAACAGTTAAAAAATACAGGAACGGATGCTATAGTAAAGAATTTTGGTCTCGTTCTAAGTGTCATTAACTGCAATACAATGATGGTTGAAAAGAATGGACGTTAAGGATTGAAATAATGGCATCTGCCAAGAGCATTTGTTCTCTTTGAAGACGAATTGAATCGTTGAGAAAATACAAAAGGAAACTATAGCCAAAGAAGGATTAAGAAACATGGGATGATCCTAAAAGATTAAAACAAAAAATATCTGATGTGGACACCATATGACTTCCATTTAAGTGTATTAAATCTTGTGCATATTTTCTGTACCTTAATAATATTTAATTTAAATGTCAGATACAATTTACCAATTATTTTATAAAGTGGACAGTTACACAACTCCTACAATTTTACTTTTTAAATATCATAGAAAATTATACAAAATGTGTACATCGAAAGTAAATAGGACTGTGTTAGGAACTTCAAATATTACAGGAGATAAAAAACGTATTTTACAGATTTGTTTCAGTAGATCCATTTTCAATAAAATTAAAAATGGAGAATTTTCTACTCGGAAACAACTATATCCAGTTAAAACCTCAAAACTAAAGTTTCCTTGTCAGAGAGATAACTTAACCTAAAGAAAATTGATACAAACATAGTCAAAATGTATGTTTCGTTTTAAAACTGGATGCCAAATGTCTCCGTGTTATTTTCTTTAATTGTTAAAGGGAAAAATTTTAAAACATTACCAAAGAAGAATTAAGAAGCCAAAGAAAAATTAAGAAACATGGGAAGATCCTAAAAGATTAAAACTACAAAATATCTTATGTGGATACCATACGACTTCCATTTCGTCTATTAAATCGTGTGCATATTTTGCTGTACCTTAATTTATTTAATTTATGTCTGAGATACAATTCACCAATTCTTTTATAAAGTGGACAGTTACACAACTACTACAATTTTACTTTTTCAATATCATAAAATATTATACAAAATCTGTACTTAGAAAGTAAATAATACTATGTCAGGAACTTCAAATATTACTGGAGATAAAAAACGTTTTTTTTTTACAGATTTGTGTCAGTAGATTCTGTAGTAAACGAAAAAATATGAGGGAATGTTAGTCTCCATTTTTTCCACCTAGTTATATTTTAAATTTATGATTTCTTAATGACAGAATACTTAATAGAGGAAGTAACGAAAATCTATATTCTTTTTTCCCATAAATCAAAGAGAAAAAATGTATATTTTTAGCAATTTTAGTAAAAATAGTTACTATCAAACAATATTTAGAAAATGCAAAGTTATTTTCATAAACGTCTAATTTAGATATGATGAATAAAGTTAAAAACAAATTTAATCATTGTTAAAATATCCCATAGGTCTTTTCTTCCGTAAGTTTAGTACCAAAAAGGCTTTCAAAAGAGTTTTTCTTTCTGTGTCAAAGTATAGTTCTTTTTCCAAAAATAGTGTTTTGTGACTGATTATGACTGACACTCATTGAACAGTGTAAAAAATAGAAGAATGGATGCTATAGTAAAGAATTTTGGTATCGTTCTAAGTGTCATTAACTGATACAGTGATGGTTGAAAAGAATGAGCGTTAAGGATTGAAATAATGGCATCTGCCAGAAGCATTTGTTCTCTTTGAAGACGAATTGAATCGTTGAGAAAATACAAAAGGAAACTATAACCAAAGAAATATTAAGAAATAAGGGACGATCCTAAAAGGTTAAAACAAAAAAATATCTCATGTTGTCACCATATGACTTCCAACTATCCCATAGATCTTTTCTTTCATAAGTTCAGTACAAAAAAGTTTTCAAAGAAGTCTTTATATCTGTGTCAAAGTATCATTCTTTTTCTGAAATAGTGTTCTGTGACTGATTATGACTGACAGTCATTGAACAGTGGAAAAAATAGAGGAACGGATGCTATAGTAAAGAATTTTGGTCTCGTTCTAAGTGTCATTAACTGCAATACAATGATGGTTGAAAAAGAATGGACGTTAAGGATTGAAATAATGGCATCTGCCAAGAGCATTTGTTCTCTCTGAAGACGAAATGAATCGTCGAGAAAATACAAAAGAAAACTGTAACCAAAGAAGGATAAAGAAACATGGGACAATCCTAAAAGATTAAAACTAAAAAATATCTGATGTGGTCACCATATGACTTCCATTTAAGTGTATTAAATCTTGTGCATATTTTCTGTACCTTAATAATATTTAATTTAAATGTCAGATACAATTTACCAATTATTTTATAAAGTGGACAGTTACACAACTCCTACAATTTTACTTTTTAAATATCATAGAAAATTATACAAAATCTGCACACCGAAAGTAAATAGGACTATGTCAGGAACTTCAAATATTACTGGAGATAAAATACGTTTTTTACAGATTTGTGTCAGTAGATTCAGTAATATACGATAAAATATGTGAGAATGTTAGGCTCAATTTTTCCATCTAGTTATTATTTAAATTTATCATTTCTTATTCATAAAATACTTAATAGAGGAGATAAAGTAACGTTTCATTCTTTTACCATAAATAAAGAAAAAAATTGTACATTTTGTTGCACATTTGGTAAATATAGTTACCATCAAATAATATTTAGAAAATGTAAAGTTATTTTTATGAAACGCCTAATTTAGATATGGTGAATAAAGTTAAAAACAAATTTAATCATTGTTAAAATATCCTATGGATCTTTTCTTTCATAAGTTCAGTACCAAAAAGGCTTTCAAAAGAGTTTTTCTTTCTGTGTCAAAGTATCGTTCTTTTTCCAGAAATAGTGTTCTGTGACTGATTATGACTGACAGTCATTGAACAGTGGAAAAAATAGAGGAACGGATGCTATAGTAAAGAATTTTGGTCTCGTTCTAAGTGTCATTAACTACAATACAATGATGGGTGAAAAGAACGGACGTTAAGGATTGAAATAATGGCATCTGCCAAGAGCATTTGTTCTCTTTGAAGACGAAATGAATCGTCGAGAAAATACAAAAGGAAACTGTAACCAAAGAAGGATAAAGAAACATGGGACAATCCTAAAAGATTAAAACTAAAAAATATCTGAGGTGGACACCATATGACTTCCATTTAAGTCTATTAAATCGAGTGCATATTTAGCTGTACCTTAATTTATTTAATTTAAATCTAAGATGCAAATCACCAATTCTTTCATAAAGTTGACAGTTACACAATTTCTACAATTTTACTTTATCAATATCGTAGAAAGTTATGCAAAATCTGTACATGGAAAGTGAATAGGACTATGTTAGGTTTGGTTTCGAGCGCTACGGTGTACCTTTTTGCACACTAGGGCTAATGAGACCGGGACCTACTGCTTAAAGCCGATTCCGAACGGCTATGAACATCCATGCCATAGTGGGATTCGAACCCACGAACTCCGTTACCGACGATCAGTGCCATACCCAATCGGCCAGTGTTCGGCAGGACTATATTAGTAATTTCAAATATTACTGGAGAGAAAAACGTTTTTTGCAGATTTGTGTTAGTAGATACAATAGTAGAAGGTAAAATATGAGGGAATTTTAAGCTCACATTTACCATCTAGTTATTATTTATATTTATCATTTCTTATTGATAGAATGCTGAATAGAGGAGATAAAAGATTAAAACTAAAAAATATCTGATGTGGTCACCATATGACTTCCATTTAAGTGTATTAAATCTTGTGCATATTTTCTGTACCTTAATAATATTTAATTTAAATGTCAGATACAATTTACCAATTATTTTATAAAGTGGACAGTTACACAACTCCTACAATTTTACTTTTTAAATATCA
>CM063509.1:19418003-19425503 GCA_032207245.1 Pardosa pseudoannulata | reverse complement strand
CAGTTGAAAAGAAATTATATAAAAACTTAGAAGAAATAGATATAGGTGATGAACTGTAAAATAATAAAGCAAATAAAGTAGAGCTTGTGGGTACTTTCTCTTACATTTATTGGCACGCTAATAAGCTTAGCTTTAAATAAATGAAGGACGATAGTTTATGAAATTTCTATTTAATGCGTAATCAGTTATATAGAGTTCTCATACAAACATAATAATAGTCGAAAGAGGGCCGAATGGGTAAGGACTGCACCTTCGTACCGAAGTTCAAGGGTTAGAATGGGTCCATGCCAGCAGTAGGTTAGGGTACCAGCTCTGGCATGGATGTTTTAACTATTCGGAATCGACTTAAAGCAACAGAAACTGATCTCAATAATTAAATTGATTATAATACCCCAAATAAGCAAGAAACCAGACATAATATCAAGATTATATTCATGGGTTAAGTTATGTCTTTGCTTGTAATCTGTGTGCATAAGGGGCAGTTATACATTGTTTTAAATGCTGACTATTCACAACCAAGAACTAAAGCTAATGATGAGAACAATAAATACTTCTTCAGTTATATTACTTATTTTGTAAAGTATGATCACATTTTATTTTTATCGCTTCGGTAGTATGCTCATCTGACTGCTTTATCTTTCAATCAGACGAAAGTTAATGAAATTTTTGTTTAATGCCTTATCAGTTATAAAGAGTTCTCATACAAACATAATAACAGCCTTATGACAGTGGAATGGGTAAAGCACTACACCTTCGTACCAAAATTCACAGATTAGAGTAAGTCCATGCCAGCATTGGGTTAGAATCACACCGCTTTTAAGGCTGTTTTAGTTATTCTGAAGCGGCTTTAAGCAGTAGACACGATCTCATTAAACAAATTGATTATAGCACGCGGAACACACAACAAACAAAACATAATGACAAGCTTATACTTATTGAGCTAAGTTATGAATTTACTATAAATATATGTAGACAGGGGGGGCTATACTTCGTTTTACTTGCTGGCAGTTCACAGCGAAGACCTAAAGCTAGTGATGAGAGTAATAAATAGTTTTTCAGTTATATTATTTATTCTGT
Source organism: Pardosa pseudoannulata (assembly GCA_032207245.1). Lineage (NCBI taxonomy): Eukaryota > Metazoa > Arthropoda > Arachnida > Araneae > Lycosidae > Pardosa > Pardosa pseudoannulata. Next base: position 19,424,426 of record CM063509.1, on the reverse strand, counting down.
AAAGTATGATCTCAATTTATTTTTATCACTTCGGAAGTATGCTCATATGACTGCTTTATCTTCCAATAGGACGAAAGTTAATGAAATTTCTGTTTAATGACTAATCAGTTATATGGAGTTCTCATACAAACATAATAACAGCTGAAATAGGGGTAAAGGACTGTACTTTCGTATTGAAGTTCATGGGTTAGAATGGATCCATGCAAACAGTGAGTTAGGGTACCAGAGCTAGCATAGATGTTTTAGCTATTCGGAATCGACTTAAAGCAACAGAAACTGATCTCAATAAATAAATTGATTATAATACCCCCAAATAAACAAGAAACCAAACTTAACATCAAAATTATATTTTTGGGGTAAAGTTATGACTTTGCTAGTAATCTGTGTAGATAAGGGGCGGTTATACATTGTTTTACATGCTGGCAATTCAAAACGAAAAACTAAAGCTAGTGATGAGAATAATAAATATTCAGTTATATTACTTATTCTATAAAGAATGATCACAATTTATTTTTATCGCTTCGGTAGTATGCTCATCTGACTGCTTTATCTTTCAATTATGTTTCTTATAGCGTCACAAACAACTTTCTGGATCAATCAAAGTTCCATCATTCCATTTTTGGTACCAAAATGTAGTGTTTCCTTAGCACTTTACTTAGGATTATTAGCAGTTCAAAAGAAATTATATAAAAATTTAGAATTAATAAATATAGTTCATGAACTGTAAAATAATAAAGCAAATAGAGTACAGTTTATGGGTGATTTTTCTTACATTTATTGACAGGCTAATAAGCTTTAGAAGCTTAATAATTTTTAAATAAATAAAGGACGAAAGTTTCTGAAATTTCTGTTTAATACCTAATCACTATCACTTATATAGAGTTCTCATACAAACATAATTACAGTCAGAAGATGGCCGAGTGGGTAAAGGATTCACATTAGTACTAATGTTCATGGGTTACTATGGGCCCATGCCAGCAGTGGGTTAAGGTCCCTGTGTTGGCATGGGTGTTTTAGCTATTCGGAATCGACTTTAAGAAGCAGAAACTGATCTCATTAAATAAATTGATTATAGTACTCCAAATAAATAAGAAAATAAACATAATATCAAGATTATATTTAAGTATTTTTGAAGTTATTATTTCACTAGTAATCTATATAGATAAGAGGCAGTTATACATTGTTTTACATGCTGGCAATTCACAATCAAGCTAGTGATGAGAATAATAAATACTTCTGGAGTTATATTACTTATTCTGTAAAGTATGATCACAATTTATTTTTATAGATTCGATAGTATGCTCATCTGACTGCTTTATCTTTCAATTATATTTCTTATAGCGTCACAAACAACTTTCTGAATCAATCAAAGCTCCATCATGACACAAATGATTTCATTTTAACGCCTTGGATTTCTCCCCAGCTGTCTTCAAAGAAAGGGCAAAATACTCCGGAATCGTTTTTATCTGGAATAAGTAGAGAAATTCTCTTCTTTTCCTAGGTGTCACAGCAGTGGATAGAGCGTCTTAGAAGATAAAGAACTGTAGGGACAGAAATAATGGCCCTTGATGTACGTATTTGGTCGTTTTCCACGGATGGTATAAACATTCTTTCTGGGAGAAATGGAGGAATTGGGATGTTAATAAAAAGTAATGTGAAGAAAGTATTAACTGTGGTACTATGCAAAAGAGATATTTCTTGTTATCTGCTATTGCTGCTATATGTTTTTGGATTATGATCCAAAATTCTAATATTCATGAAATCTAGAAGACAATTGTTGTGAAGATAGTAAAAAGATAGTAAGAAGAAAAAAATTTTAATATTCATTGAATGTCGAGGACGAGCTTTATGAGAATATTACCATCTTTAAATTACGAATATCAGAAATTAAATGATGAAAAAATTTCATATACTTCTACTTCCTATGCTATTTTTGATTTTCCATCAGTTTTAAAAATACAACTGGAATATAAAGAACACTAGCGACAGAAATAATAGCTTTAATACGAATATATATACATATACACTGTCTACCACTAAGTATTTGGACACCTATGAAAATGACGATATCTGTGGTCCTGAGGTACAGTAAACAGAAAGTATTAGAATATGACAATGAGATTAAATCATATGGGGAAGAGACACTTCAAGTAGTTTTGGGAAACACCGTAACTGTCTGAAAACCTCAAAAATATGGGTAAGAACACTCAAAAAGCAACATGATTGTAGTATCCATTTTCAAAAACAAGCTGATAAAAGAATCGATATAGTTCGTGATAGAAGAAATGATTGACATAACCCTTTCTATACCAACAAGGTAAAAGTTCCCCGTATAACTGTTATATAAATGAAACTAGTTTCAAGCAATTTCAAAATAATTCGTATACACTATCTACCAACAAGTATTTGGACGCCTATGCAAATGACGATATCTGTTGTCCTGGGGTACGTCACGGCCTCCGGCAGTATACATTGTGCAGAAAATAGCATCGGCATTAATCGCATGCAAGAAGCCGCTCATTTCGGAGATCTCTGATTTCTAGAAAGATATAATTATCAAATATCCCAAACGATCCTTCAGGGACACATCTAGCAATCTGAACTACCTAAAATCGACAATGGCATGTGTGATTAAGAAGTGGAAGGTGAGCTGTGATTGTCGGAATGTGCCCCGAGTCGGCAGAGGAACGAACTGGCAGATAGAAACCGACGAGTGCTGTCCAGAGAAATTCGGAAGAACCGCACCCAACTGATGGCCCTCATCCACGAGGAGTTTCAACAGGCATCCGGGAGTGTTGTTTCAATGAATACCACCCGTAAGAAAGAACATCTGCTTGGTTTTCATGGTCATGTTGCTGTCCATAAGCCTTTGATCACAAAGTTCAACAGCGTTGCTCGATTCATGTGGTGCAAAGTACATCGAAATTGACCGTAGATCAGTGGAAACCGGTTCTTTGGAGCGACGAATCAAGGTTTACCATTTACTGTTCTGTTGGCAGGGTCTGGGTCTGGCGTCTGCCTGGAGAACGTCAAGTTCGGCGGAGGTGGAATTATGACGATTAGAATAAGTTGGTACTAAAATGATATTTTGTAAATTTCACAAAGCTAATTTTTTTAATTTAAAAGTATCCTGACGAAATAAATGCTTATTTTATTTAAAATATCACTTTTCATTAAAAGTATACGTTTACGACAATCCATTGAGGTGAAAAAGGACAATTAAGGACTTTATGCAATTTGTAACAAAGAAAGTAGTAAAATATTTCTCTAAAACGCACGTGTTTTATTTTCATTTATATACTCCTTCGTATGTTTACATGCACTTCGCTTATTGAATTATGTTCCAAGCACAGTTTGAATTATTTATGTAAATAAAGTCATACTTAAAATTTGGAATTTCTAACAGCATTTCTGTCCTATTTTCTCTTTAGTATTAGTCAAATGTGATCTTTAGATTTCGATTTTAACTGAGAGAAGCAAATATTTTTCATCTCTCAAGGAATTTAAAGTATATAAGGTTGAACTTCTCTTGTTAAAATTCACATTTCTCTAGAACTTTCTAATTTTTGTCAAGATATAGAGTGAAATATCATTCGTATAATCAGATATTTCAGTGCTATAAAAATTCAAAATTGAAGACAGCTTGCTCTTTCAATAAAACTCGTAGCTTCCTGTCCCGACGTTTGCATTATGAAATATTTTATTCCGGATCCAAAAAAGGGCAAATGATACGTTTTTCAGCATTTTAATAAAGTTTTAAATGTCCGATCATTGAGATAATATTTTTTAAATATATATTTAACATTGTGACAAATTTACAGGTATAAGAAAATACATCATTGAAAATGCATTTCTACATAATATCGTGGTAATCATAACAATTTATTTAAATATTGAATTTTCAATTCAGTTGGACCTCTATTTAACGATATCGCTAACTCACAGAGGAAATTTTGTTAAAGGGCAATTCACTTTATAAAGTACACTAATTTTGTGTAAGAGAACTATTCTGTTGTATATACATAGCATTGGGATGTGTATATTAACTATGTGTGCTCAACACATAGAAAAATTGACCTAAAAAAGGAAAATTAATCTGATAATATCGGTTCATTAGTTTATATTTATACCAATTTCGCATTTAGTTTGGTTTGTAGTGCTACGGTCTACTTTTTTGCAACACGAGGGATAATGAGACCGGGACCTACAGTTTAAAACCGATTCCGAACAGCTACGAACATCCATGCCAGAGTGGGATTCGAACCCCGAACTCTGGTACCGAAGGCCAGCACACTAACCAATCGGCCATCATTCGACTACCAACTTCGCATAAACAACTTTTACAATCGATTGAAAGCAATAAGTACCGTTTTTTTAGACCGCATGTTTATAATATTTGTCCTTTGCCTCCAAACTAAACTAATTCTTATTGTTTAGGCTTTGTAAGGAGAATGAATTTCTAGTCAACTTTAAATTCTGACAGCAAAATACAGTAATATGCATCCTGTGTACACTATTGCCTTATTGATTGCATAAATACAGCACTCGCTGATACCGTACGGTGGTATGATACTGTAAGGTATATTATTCCTTCTGCACACTGTCGCCTAAGTCGGTCCCGGTGAAGTTGCATAAAAATAGCATTACTTAATACAGTACGGCTCGGTACATGGTATTGATGCTGTACGACACAGGTATGCCTTCCGCGCACTATTCCCTAAGTCGGCACCAGTGCGATTGCATAAAAATATCATTCACTTATACTATACGGCACTGTACATCGGGTTGATAATGTAGGATACAGTATATAAAAACTGAAAAATCTTAGAATTGTTCACGTGATAATGTTTAGTTAAAAAAATATTTTATACTGGTAAGAGAAAAAGTAAAATTCTTTCAGATATGGCTTTCTGGCAGATATCTTTCACACCTCTCACAATCGATTGAAAACAGTAAGTACCGATTTTTCTAGCCCGCGTGTTTATACTATTTGTCCGTTGCCCTTAAACTAAACCATTTCTTCCTGTTTGGGTTTTATAAGGAGAATGAATTTCTAGTCAACTTTAAATTCTGCTAACAAAATACAGTGTTATCCAGCTTATGCACACTATCATTCAGTTGCATAAATACAGCTCTCTCTGATACCATACGGCGCGTTACATCGGGATGATATTGTAAGGTACAGCAATCCTTCTGCTCACCCTCGCCTAAGTCGTCCCCGGTGAAGTTGCATAAAAATATTATTACCTAATACTGTATGGTACGGTACATAGTGTTGATACTGTATGAATTCCGAACACTGTTGCCTAAGTCGGCACCAGGGCAAGTGCGTAAAAAATCATTCACTGAAACCTTACGGCACTGTATATCGAGTTGATATTGTAGGATACAGTATATAAAACTGAAAAATCCTAGAATTGTGTCAAGTGACAACCTTTAGCTAAAAAGATATTTTAGACTGGTAAGAGAAAAAGTAAAATTCAGATATGGCATTCTGGCAGATACAAAACAAAAGTTAAATTTTAACTCTTTAAATACGTGTAAACTTACCTAAAAAAATTACGGTACATAACATGTTTTAAATTCCTATTATTTAAAAAAGAAAATTACATTTATGCATTGAGTGTGAGAGAGAAATATTTTAAGTTTTTCCACGAAAGTGTCCAGTTAGGAGAATACAATTTGCACTTTCTGATATGAAATGTAAAAAATGACTACAAATTAAACTTATTCTAATGAGTTAAGCTCCTGGTAAAATTAGTTCAAGTTAATTTGTCACCACAAACGAAAATATCAGCTTGAAATTTCTAGATATTTTTGTAGAAATAAATTGATTGCTGAAAAAAGTTATTTAAATAGACAATTATTTCTCAGTTTAAAATTTATCTTATGAAAAAAAATTGCAAAAAGGTTTTAGTTTCATGTAAAATTTCTCCTAATAGAGAAACTCACAAAACAGGGATTGTTAAACAGGTTAGACTGTAATTAAATTATTGATGATCTCACAGATATCACAAAAATATTTATAAATTAAAAAAACATTTAATTTTTGCTATTTATCAGAGTACAATGAAATATGCAGAAACATTAGTATTAAACAGAATTTCGATAGAATTTTTAATTTGACAACATTTACATATATATATATATATATATATATATATATATATATATATATATATATATATATATATATATATATATATATATATATATATATATATATATATATATATATATATATATATATATATATATATATATATATATATATATATATATATATATATATATATATAAGTTGAAATTTTAGATATTTTTGTAGAAATAAATTGATTGCTGAAAAAAGTTATTTAAATAGACAATTATTTCTCAGTTTAAAATTTATTTTATGAAAAAAATTGCAAAAAGGTTTTAGTTTCA
>CM063509.1:19398003-19410503 GCA_032207245.1 Pardosa pseudoannulata | reverse complement strand
AAAGATTAAGTTTCTTTAAATTAAAAATATAGTTGAAGCATGAGAATAAATTAATTGATGAATTAGTTATGAGTTAAGATGTGAAGATATAAAAATTTGCATTAAAACTGTCAGGTATACAATTATATTAAAGTAAAATAAGTAGTAACGAAGAGTACACACATTTTAGAAAAATTCAATTATAAAAATATATGTTTATAAACACTGGAACCTTTTTTCCTCTATTTAAATATTAATACCTATAAAAATCCTAAAATTTTATATAATTTTATGTAATATGTGAAAATAAGATACATATAACATCCCTGTAAGAAAATGCATATAAAAATTCTAAGTGCTCTAATTTTAGATGAAGAAAGATAAATTAATCAAAATGCTCTACAAAATATTTTGTATCAAAATTAGACGAAAATAGGAAACATTTTTTCCTCTATTTAAATATTAATGCCTATAAAAATGCTAAAATTTTATGTAATTTTATGTAATATATGAAAATAAGATACATGCAAAATCCCTGTAGTAAAATGCAAATAAATATTCTAAGTGCCTAATTTTAGATGAAGAAAGTTAAATTAATCAAAAAGGTCTACAAAATATTTTGTATCAAAATTAGACGACATTACGAAACATTTTTTCCTCTATTTAAATAATAATGCCTATAAGAAAGGTAAAATTTTATATAATTTCATGCAATATATGAAATTAAAATACATAAAAAAATCTCTGTATTAAAATGCAAATAAATATTTTAAGTGCTTAATTTTAGATGAAGAAAGTTAAATTAATCAAAAGGGTCTACAAATATTTTGTATCAAAATTAGACGAAATTACGAAACATTTTTTCCTCTATTTAAATAGTAACGCCTATAAAAAATGCTAAAATTTTATATAATTTCATGTAATATATGACAATAAGACACATAGAAAATCTCTGTATTAAAATGCAAATAAATATTCTAAGTGCTTAATTTTAGATGAAGAAACTTAAATTAATCAAAAGGGTCTACAAAAGATTTTATATCAAAATTAGACGAAAATAGGAAACCTTTTTTCCTCTATTTAAATATTAATATCTATAAAAAATGCTAAAATTTTATATAATTTCATGTAATATCTGACATGTTACATATAAAATCTCTGCAGTAAAATGCAAAATAATATTCTAAGTGCTTAATTTTAGATGAAGAAAGATAAATTAATCAAAAGGTGATTCAAAATATGTTGTATCAAAATTAGACAAAAATAGGAAACCTTTCTTCCTCTAATTAAATATTAACACCTATAAAAAATGCTAAAATTTTGTATAGTTTCATGTACTATATGAAAATAAGATACATATAAAATTCTTGTAGTAAAATGCAAATAAATAATCTAAGTGCTTAATTTTAGATGAGGAAACTTAAATTAATCAAAAAGATCTACAAAATATTTTGAATCAAAATTAGACGAAAATAGGAAACCTTTCTTCCTCTATTTAAATATTAATACCTATAAAAATCCTAAAATTGTATATATATTTATGTAATGTATGAAAATAAGATACAAATGTAAAATCCGTGTAACAGAATGCATATAAAAATTCTAACTGCTTGATTTTAGATGAAGATAAATTAATCAAATGGTTCTAGAAAATATTTTGTATCAAAATTGGACAAAAATAGTAAACCTTTTTTACTCTATTTAAATATTAATACCTAAAAAATGCAAAATTTTATATGATTTCATGTAATTTAAGAAAATAAGATACTTTTAAAATCTCTGTAGTAAAATGCAGATAAAGTTTCGAAGTGCTTAACTTTAAATGAAGAAACTTAAATTAATCAAAAGGGTCTTCAAAATATTTTGTATCAAAATTAGACGAAAGGTGTAGGATTATAGGGTGTAGTAGAAATGATAGTTTCCTTCCTTTACTTCCATTAATTACTGTGGCAAAAAAAATTGAAAAAAAATTAACGATAATTTTGACGTAGATAATAAAACTTTAAATTATCTCTCTAAATTAATTCAATTTGATTCTAAACTGCATTCACAGTATCGGGAGACTTTAGTGAAGTATGAAGATAAACAAATTACTGAACGTGTACCAAACAATTCTCAGGAAAAATCAAACCATTTTTACCAGCCTCATAGGGTACTTTAAAATTCTGGAAAATTAAAAATTTTACTGATCCCGTCATATGACGGGCTATGTACTAGTTCATAAATATCAAGAGAAAGAAACATGAAGAAAAATGTATTAAAATTTCCCGTTTGCTTGAAAAAGTTTCTACTAATGAAATGATGAATGTGACTAACTTTTGAAATACTGAAGAGAGTTGTTTAAAATTTTAAATATTTCTCTAGAAAGAGTAGAGCAATAATTAAAGAATTATTTCCATATTGTGGACATAATTAGTGTTATTGGGGTTATTGTGCATTATTGTGTTTCCTTATAATCAAAACTTGTAGTTATCAGTAAAAGAATTAAGGGTAATTATATGTGTCAAATCTATCAGTTTTTATTGTTGCTTTGAAACATTTTAACATATTCTCTCTTCTCAGTCTCATATGACATTTAAAGTAAAGTGGCAAGTATGGTCAGTGACGAAAACAAATTTTTAAAAAACACGCTGTTTATTTAACATTAATTAAAATAAAAAACTATAACAATATAAATTTGCTCCTCGAGCAATAAAATAATATGACTATAGTAACAACTACACATGTGATCAAAACAACCATCGGAGTCAGCTCACAGAAACTACAATTACCTACAATTACTGTTTATATACCACTGGGCCGACCAGATACATGAGAAAATTTGCATAAAGTTGAAACCAAAACACGTGCAAAAAACCAAAATACACACATTAAGTAAATAATTAAAAGATCATTATAAATGATAACTATTACAATTAAAAACTGTTTACCATTTCAAAACGTCGAAAATTGGATACAAACGAACAAACTAACAATTAACCACTGGTTATGTCCAAGTAATCCTAACATCTCTTTACATCTTTAAATCTAGACGTTCTGCAGCACTACATACTTCATGATGAAAGTTTACTTCAAGTGTACTCCACTGATTGTGTGCTAGAAGGTTCAAAACATTCTTACGATATGATTTCACATATATTTTTGGCACGAGTTCTCGGGTTAGAATCCTGCTGCTGGTATGGTTGTTCGTAGCCGTTCGGAATCGGCTTTAAGCAGTGGGTCCCGGTCCATTAGCCCCCGTGAGCAAAACAGTATCCGTAGAGCTCCAAACCTAACCAAACAATACATTTCAAGTATAATCTTTTAATAATTCCTTATTATTTAAATTCAGAAATTCTGCAGCACTAAATATTTTCTGATAATGGTGTACTTAAAGTGTACTACACTGATTGTTTTTAGTTTAAATTAAATAAATTTTTAAGGGTGCGGATATAATTAACTATTACGACAATAGCTTGCGTCTAAACAAATTTTATAGCATTGAACACCAGTAGTCTCTGAATATCATTAAAGGAAAACCAAAGTGTTACTTGCCTCATATCATAATCTGTCCTAATTAATTAACAATATATTTTAGTGCATTCATTTGACGAGTCTTTTCATTTTTGTTTAACTATTACACAATAAATGTATCTTTTTTGCATTTTATTTATTATTTCTTCTCCTTTAATAAATGAGTGTTAGTGCTTTATATTTATAGTCATTAGTGAAGTAACAATTGCGAGAAAGTTCTATGCAATAATTCTACTCGGTTCGAATCCCACTGCTCGCATGGTTGCTCGTAGCCGTTCGTAATCTGTTTTAAGCACTGGATTCTGGTCTATTAGCCCTCTTGGGCGAAATAGTATCCGTAGAGCTCCAAACTAAAACAAACAATGCATCTAAAATATAATTCCAAAAGTTTTGTAGCACTACATACTTCATGATGAAAGAGTACTTAAAGTGTACTTCACTGATTGTTTTTAGTTTAAATTAAATAAATTGTTAGGGATGGGGATATAATAAACTATCACGACAATAGCTTGGATATAAACAAATTTTACAGCATTGAATACCAGTCGTCTCTGAATATCAGTAAAGAAAAACCAAAGTGTTATTTGACTCATATCATAATCTGTCCTAATTAATCAAAAATATATTTAGCACATTTATTTGACGAGTCTTTTAAATTCTGTTTAACTATTACACAAAAAATGTATCTTTTATTGCATGTTATTTATTATTTTTTCTTCTTTATTAAATGAATGTTAGTGATTTATATTTAGAGTCATTAGTTGAGTAACAATTACAAGAAAGTTTTATGCAATGTTTCTACTACATCCTCTAAGACAAAAAAACATCCGCAGAAGATTCCCAAATTTTCTGAGAAAGTTAGATAATTACATATTGTTTGAGACCTGAATAATATATATCTACAATAAATATCCCAAATATTTAAGTTGGTTTGATCGAGTAAAGAATGCAATAGAAGGTTTTATCGATAAACCAAGAGGTATAAATATATTTTGTGTATTGACTATATTTAATGAATTTTGTAGTTTTCTTCGTGTTTTTAGAAGAAAATTACTATTCTAGTAATAATTAATAGTGAAGTTTTTTATGTTCATTACATATTATGATGCTTGCTTTGTATATGGTCTTTTGATTTACAGTCTGCTTTATGTTGTATTGTAATAAGAATTGCAAACAGTTACTTCTTTTCTTATACAGTGTTAACCATTGTACTTTAAAAATTGAGATTTTCATCACGTTCACATATTTAAGGATTCTTGTAAGGTAGTTCTAATGAAATAGATCGTTAACTTTTTTTTGTTTCAAACGTTATCCTAAAGGACTGTGGGGGAAATGCTTGCCCTCCTTTCTTAAGAAAGTGGGTTTCTGATTACAAATCTTTACTTTTCTCCTAAGTACACCAAACTTTTCAATCATCACTGTATCAAGGCAGAGAGATTGCTTTCGTAGAGGAATAGTAGAAGCGAGTTCATGAATTCACACTCTTAGAAAATTGCATTTTTAATCGAGTTTGTAGCAAATTTTGCGCAGGTATGCTGGAAGGTTCAAAACATTTTTAAGACAAGATTTCACATACATTTTCGGCACCGAAGTTCTCTGGTTCGAATCCCGCTGCTGGCATGGTTATTCGTAGGTAGCCATTCGGAATCGGCTTTAAGAAATGGGTCCTGGTCCATTAGTCCTTGTGAGAAAAACAGTAGCCCGTAGTGCTCCAAACAAAACAAAACCATACATCTGAAATATAATCTTTTAATAATTCCCAACTTCTTTAAATCCAGAAGTTTTGTAGCACTACATATTTCATGATGATGGTGTACTTAAAGTGTACTCCACTAATTGTTTTTAGTTTAAATTAAATAAATTGCTAGGGATGTAATTAGCTATTACGACAATAGCTTACATCTAAACAAATTTTACAGTATTAAATACCAGTAGTCTCTGAATAATTCAGAGGATCGTTAAAGAAAATTCAAAGTGTTACTTGCCTCATATCATAATCTGTTCAAATTAATCAATAATATATTTTCTGACATTTAATAGACGAGTTATTTAATTTCTGTTTAACTATTACACAATAAATGTATATTTTTTGCATTTTATATATTATTTCTTCTCCTTTAGTAAATGAGTGTTAGTTCTTTATATTTACAGTCATTAGTTAAGTATCAATTACCAGAAAGTTTTATGCAACAATTCTACTACATCTTCTAAGACGAAAAAACATCTTCAGAAGTTTCCCTAATTTTCTGAGAAAGTTAGACATTTACATATTGTTTGAGACCTGAATAACATATATCTACAATAAATATCCCAAATACTTAAGTCGGTTTGATCGAGTAAACAATGCAATAGAAGGTTTTATCACTAAACCAAGAGATATAAAAATATTTTGTGTATTGATTATATTTAATGAATTTTGAAGTCTTCTTCATGTTTTTAGAAGATAATTACTATTCTAGGAGTAATTAATAGTAAAGATTTTATCTTCATTTTATATTACGATGCTTGCTTTTTATATGGTCTTTTGATTTACAGTCTGCTTTATGTTGTATTATAATAAGAATTACAAACAGTTACTTCTTTTCTTATACAGTGTTAACCATTGTACTTTGAAAATTGAGATTCTCATCACGTTCACATATTTAAGTATTCTTGAGAGGTAGTTCTAATGAAATAGATCGTTAACTTTTTTATTTCAATTGTCATCCTGAAGGACTGTGGTGGAAATATTTGCCCTCCTTTCTTAAGAAAGTGGGTTTCTGATTACAAATCTTTACTTTTGTCCTAAGTACACCGCTCTTATGAATCATCACTCATCAGGGTAGAGTGATTGCCTTCGTAGAGGAATAGTAGAAGCGAGTTCATGAATTCACACTCGTAGGAAATTGAGCAGAAAAGTATAAAAAATGTGAATCTTATCGGATTTGTTTGGTTAAAAGTAGGATTCGTAATATATTGAACGGATTTATAATATATCAAATATTAAAATCGTCCTGAGAATTCCAGACTGAGCATTCCATGATGTGGGGAAGTGTTGAAAAAAGAAATGGAAAGTTACCTTAGATGTCCCAGCTGCCATACTGGAAAAAAATTCATTTTTAATCGAATTTTTTGTAAAATTTTCTTAGGTGTGCTGGGAGGTTCAAAACATTTTTATGATAAGATCTCACCTATATTTTCGGCACTGAAGTTCTCGGGTTCAAATTCCGCTGCTGGCATGGTTGTTCACAGCCTTTCGGCATCGGTTTTAAGCACTGGGTTCCGGTCTATTAGCCCTCGTTAGCAAAACAGTATCCATAGAGCTCCAAACCAAACCATACATCTAAAATATAATCTTTTAATAATTCCCAACTTCTTTAAATCCATGAGTTTTGTAGCACTGCATACTTCAGGATGATAGTGTACGTAAAGTGTATTCCACTGATAGTTTTCAGTTTAAATTAAATAAATTTTTAGTAATATAATTAACTATTACGACAATAGCTGGCATCTAAACAAATTTTACAGCATTGAATACCAGTAGTCTCTCAATAATTCTTCAGAGGATCATTAAATGAAAACCAAAATTATTACTTGTCTCATATCATTATCTGTCCTAATTAATCTACAATATATTTTAGCACATTTACTTGAGTCTTTTCATTTCTGTTTAACTATTCCATACCAAATGTATCTTTTTTGCATTTTATTTATTATTTCTTCTCCTTTAGTAAATGAGTGTTAGTGCTTTATATTTACAGTCATTAGTTGAGTAACAATTGCGAGAAAGTTTTATGCAATAATTCTACTACATCTTCTGAGACAAAAACACATCTGCAGAAGTTTCCCTAATTTTCTAAGAAAGTTAGACAATTACATATTGTTTGAGACCTGAATAATATATCTACAATAAATATCCAAATATTTAATTGGTTTGATCGAGTAAACAATGCAATAGAAGGTTTTATCGCTAAACTAAAAGGTATAAAAATATTTTGGGTATTGACTATATTTAATGAATTTTGTAGTCTTCTTCGTGTTTTTAGAAGAAAAGTACTATTCTAGGAGTAATTAATAGTAAAGTTTTTATGTTCATTACATATTACGATGCTTGCTTTGTATATGATCTTTTGATTTACAGTCTGCTTTATGTTGTATTGTAATAAGAATTGCAAACAGTTACTTCTTTTCTTATACAGTGTTAACCATTGTATTTGGAAAATTGAGATTCTTATCACGTTCACATATTTAAGGATTCTTGATAGGTAGTTCTAATGAAATAGATCGTTAACTTTTTTTGTTTCAAACGTTATTCTGAAGGACTGTGGGGAAAATGTTTGCCCTCCTTTCTTAAGAAAGTGGGTTTCTGATTACAAATCTTTACTTTTCTCCTAAGTACACCAAATTTGTGAATCATCACTACATCAAGTTAGAGAGATTGCCTTCTTAGATGAATAGTATCACTTCGTATGCAGGCAACGTATTTTTACTTTTTTTGCAGTCTGTCACTGGAGCACGTGTCACGTAAAAATACGTATTTAGTAGATTTGTAGTGGATATCCGCTAACCACCACAATTCTACTAAATACGTATAATTATATGTATATGTGACATAATATGCGTGTTGTTTACGTTTCTATGCAACGCTTCGTCTTTGTTCTTTCCACAGGTTATGATTGTCGAGTTACTCGGTGTTTTATTGTGTTATTTCGTCTTCAATCGAATTCCTAGCTTCAGAAAGTACAAGTCTTGTTTTGTCAATTTGAAGTTAGGTTTAATATTGTTGAATACAAAATTAATAAAATGAGCCGTTGTGACAAAGATAGTGATTAAGAAATAGGCCCTGAAAGATTATCGGACTTTAATTTTAAAAATCGTTTATTTTTGTAATTTCGTATAAATATTGTTTTATTTTTGTTAAATAATCATACAGTATATATTAAAGTGTAAAATAAAAAAAGTTTCTTGCATAAAAACAAAGTAGTTTTCTATTTACTGCGATTTTTCTGAATAACTAAATTGTCGCGCGTTCACGAAAAAAACGCCCGCTGCACGCGTAAGTTGGCTATGAAATATACCCGCATGCCAAGGGGTATACGCGAATTCATGAATTCACACTTGTAGAAAATGGCGCGGAAAACTATAAAAAGGGTGAATCTCATGATTGCTCGTAGCTGTTCAGAATCGGCTTTAACAGTGGGTCCCGGCCCATTATACCTTGTGAGCAAAACAGTATCTGTAGACTGTGATGAGGCGATTTAGATCAGTAATATAATTGATTCATTCATACAAGAAGTAATATGATCGAGATCTAAATCTGACCTCATCACATCTTTTGTTAAGGACAGAGAATCATAAAATTATATTCAAAGGATATTGTTGTCTTTCACGGTAGTCTCGGGCGGGGTTCTGATCCCAGTCCCAGATTAAAATCCCGTCTCCGTACTTGACACTAAATAAGAATGTACCTTTGTGGAGTTATTTATGAGTCCCTAAGGGACAGTGCCCAATTAGAAGGAATAAGGTTTTCCACGTTGGCGATCTCAAGGTGGGGTTAAGCAGACCAATTAGATTTTTACTACTATCCCGATTGGATGATAAGAAAGAAGAGGGGGAAAAGATAAAATTAATAAAAAAAAGAAAAATCTAAAAAAGAGAGAATTTGTTCAGGAGTCCAGTCGAGGAGACAAGTCCGACGGAACGTGTTCGGGAGTCCAAGGAGAATAGCCTTGAGTTCGACAAAGACTCCTGAAACGTTCAGAACATCTAGCGACTATCAGCAGTATTCCTGTATCAAATATTAGGGCAGCACCCCCAAACACTCAGAAGGAAGCCCCTGGCCAGACCGACAGGAGATCCATACATACCCAATCCTGATCAGCCCTCAACCAGCAGTGTTCCGGGAACACCATATTAACTCACAAAGGTACCCCTTTTTACATATATTTGAAACTCAGATTAGGTCCTCTCTCTTATATTTACATATTTACTTAAGTCATGAAAAATTATTGTCAAAATTCAATTAGAGTGGCACCTAATTTTGAAAGTGTTGATAAAGTAAATTTTATGAAGATAGAATCAGATGGTGTGTACATGGATGTATCTATATCATTATAATAAATTTACTTTTTTATTTTAAGCTGGTTTCAGATGCTTTTTAATTTAGCTTTTAGTTTATTTTCATATTTTATGTTTGTAGTTTTTCAGAACCTGTGGTTGAATTTAGTACTATAATATTTTTACACAACGCAACTAAAATAAATACCACTATACATTTGATCACAAGTTAATACCCAAATATAAACGAGAACTACACGACATAGATATACAAACCAAACCAAACCAAACCAAACAATACATCTAAAATATTATCTTTTAATAATTCCCAACTTCTTTAAATCCAGAAGTTTTGTAGCACTACATACTTCATGATAATGGTGTACTTAAATTGTACTCTACAGTTTGTTTTTAGTTTAAATTAAATAAATTGCTAGGGATGTAATTAACTATTACGACAATATTTTGCATCTCAAGAAATTTTCCTTCATTAAATACTTTTTTGCATTACGAAAACGAAATCTTTTAGAAACCTGTTGAGGGCATCAAAAATTGCGAAAGCGCTAATTAACCCGTCTTTAATAGTTTCGCTATTTTAATAAACACTGAAAGTGTGTTTCATGAGTATCATTAAATGAAATAATAGGTAATTATAAATAATGAGCCTATAAGAGCATTGAAATTTCTTAATTATTTTGATACTACAGTGTGGGAAAAAATTTAATGGCTATTGTAAAAGTAATTATCTAGTTAATTATGTCATTTCTAAAAATATCTATGTTATAATGCTTCCCACTTCCAATTAATGTGTTACTTAAACATTACGGCGATAAAGGTTATTAAATATGGACGCATTTTAAAAGCAAGGAATGCCAAAGGTGACAACACTCTGTTTGTAATAAAGCAAGAATAAATTTACCTCAGGAATTGAGGTAAAAAAATATTCTAGTGCTTTATTGAAAGTCCTAAGGAAGAGTAGATGAAAATATTTCGCAGTTATACTTAAATTAATGTGAGGTAATTTTATATACATTATTATATGAAAAAAAATTCATTTACTTTATTAATACCCGAGTGTACTGGATACTCTACTAAGCAGATCGAGGAGGTTCAAAAGTGGCAAGAAGATTGGGCAAATGAAGATAAGGGTCGGCATCTATACGAATTCTTTCCGTCCGTGAGCATCTGCAGACGTGAAAATAATTTCTTTATTAATCAAATTTATACATGTCATGGTGCCATTCCACACATCAAGCAAGATTATTTGGGAAGTGTCCTAACTGTTGGTGTGGAGACCAAGATGGCTCTCTCAAACATTTAATTTATGTATGTAAGAAAGTTGAAAATGTTAGGAAACAATGGTTTCCAAGAAACTTTAATAATGTTCCTACAGGTGGTGGACAAAATAATGGAAAAACCTAATATTTTACCATCATAATCTTAGAACATAATTTAAACAATCAAAACTTGGCATATGTTCCAATTTTCTGTAGAATAGTTTTGTTATTTGGTATATTGATGTAAAATGTATGTTACTTTTCTGTTTTCAGGTATTTAAAATATTAATTATACCCTATAATGGCAGACCTCTCAGATTTCAAAAGAGGCCAAATTGTTGGTGCTCATATGGTAGGCGCTAGTGTAACTAAGATTGCGCAAATGTTTGGTGTTTCAAGAGGTACTGTCTCAAAAGTAATGACTGCCTTCCAAAAAGAAGGGAAAACATCCACAGCAAAGTACAAGTTGGCCGAGTCGAAGTTGTCTGAGAGAGACCGTCGGACTTTATATCGAATTGTTAGAAAGGACCGTAGGACCACGGCTCTTAAAATTACTACTCAGCTCAATGGACACCTTCAGAACCCAGTCTCCACAAAAACTGTCCGTCGAGAGCTGCACAAGGGGGCATTCCATGGAAGAGTTGCAATTCGAAAACCTCTGCGTTCACAGACAAATGTTTCAAAGCGTTTATAGTGGTGTACGGCCCACCGGAATTGGTCCCTTGAACTTGGTCCCGTGTGATTTTCTCTGACAAATAGTCATTTTCCTTATTTCCGACAACTGGCCGAGTGTACGTTTGGAGACAACCGAAAGAAGCGTTTGATTCAGACTGCCTTCAACCAACCGTGAAACATAGCGGGGGTTCTGTGATGATCTGGAGCGCTATTTCTTAGAAATCCACAGGGCCAATGATTTCCCTTCATGGAAAAATTAACAGCAGAGACTATTTATAAATATTGAGCGATCAAGTTCACCATATGGCTCAAGCACTGTTTCCAGATGGAAACGCCATTTTTCAAGATGATAATGCCCCAATACATAGAGCCAGAATTGTTATAGAATGGCATGAGGAACATTGTAATGAAGTTGGCCATCTTGCATTGCCAGCACAATCTCCCGACCTCAACATCATTGAGCATTTATGGTCAGTTTTAGAGATTCAAGTAAGACATCGATTTCCACCCCCATCATCTCTTAAAGAATTGGATGGTATTCTAACTGAAGAATGGCTTGCAATTCCTTTGGAAACAATTCACAAGTTGTATCAATCAATACCTAGGAGAATTGAAGCTGTAATTGCCTCAAAAAGCGAACCTACACCATATTAAATTATAATTTGTTGATTTTTAAGGTGTTTCCATTATTTTGTCCACCACCTGTATCAAACATCAATATATTTCTCGGAAGTCCAGGGTTGGACTCCTTGCTATTATGACGTTATTCTGTAATATTTATATTGATGTATAATTCTGTTTTCTATGTATGTAAAATTGTTACTTAAACTTTGTATGGATTAAATTGATTGTTATAAAGAGCTGATGGATCTGTAAAGGGATGTTTCAGTAGATCCAGCTTGGAGGTCTGGTTTCGGTCATCATTCTAAATTTTGGTTACGTATGTTGCTTGTACTTAGTACTGGGTTCGATTATTTTCTCGGCGATTAGTCATCTTTTCCGTATGGCTTCGGCTGAGTC
>CM063509.1:19380503-19388003 GCA_032207245.1 Pardosa pseudoannulata | reverse complement strand
CAAGAAAGGCAATTACATGGCAGGATAAAAGAAATTTAAAAGGAAAAACAAGTATTAAAAAATTAAACATTTTAAATTTTTTTTACGTTATAAAATGATTTTACGTTAGTTTGGTGTTATGTAAGTCCGAATAAATGCATTTAGAATCCGTCAAAGAGCGTAAAACACCATTTATAAAATTAGTATCTATTTGCCAAACCAGCCCTTAAAATTATTATTAAAACTTAATGTGACACTTGTATATAAAAATAATAAAATATTGTATTCTATCACTATGATTTGTTTATTGTTTATTACAATAAGAGTATTATTCAAGTATTACATATCACAAATATAAGATACACCTTCTTGTTAACTATCAGGTAATTACCTGTTCTCCTCCCTTTATACTGAGCGTGATTTGGTAATCTCATGTGATTACTAACAGTGTTTTTTACAGTGTAACCGTGATTCATTTCAATTCTTTTCAGTTTATTTTCCCCGGTTAAACTGTGACGTCAATTTTTAACCGGGTTATTCCACTGTTATTCTTCCTCGGATCCTTTGTTTTGGCAACAATTAATATTCACATTTTTTTCAACCGAGGAAGTATATAACCCGGCACATGTTTGCTGATGGTGGAGTTGTTAAGTTGCAACATGCCAATTACGTTGCCTTCCAACTCAAATTATGCAAACTATGTGTATTTCTTTCGATGGTTTTATGTTTTTTTTTGTAATAAAAAGCAAGTTGTCTCTTTAAATCTGTCATCAAGTCTGTTTTCTTTTCTCTGCTGGACGCTATTAAGTCTACTGAACTTTATTATGAGCCTGGTGATTGTAACACTTATTCAGTGTCGTGACATTCCGGGCGATAGTCCCCGGCTTTCCAAAGAATTATTTTCCACCAGACCTCTCTTTTTTTTACCATGATTTTCCAATTACAAACTTCTAAAGGCGCAAGATCCTTTTCTAGGCAGTCAACCGTCTAAAGTTGGGTCAACCCCTAGTACGTGTTCTGGAGGGTTTGGGCCAAAAATATTTTCTGTGTAAAACGTTCTTCGTTTATTCTAATAACGTGGCCATCCCATTTGATTGATATATTTGATGATGACAGGTTCTTTGAGGACACAATAAAGTTCTAAATTTTAGCATCTCTGCCAAACGCCACCAACTTGTGTTTCTCTAAAAATAGCTCTTTGTATCCACCGCTCAAAGACTTCAAAGGCATTTTCATCTTTTTGTGACATTGTCCAAGTTTCTTATGAGTATGTGAATATAAACATTATTTAGGCGATATATATTGTATTCACAAAACTAAATTAAATAAAATTCTTGTGTTTTAAATGTTCTGTTTTATAGCCCTTATTCTGAACTATCATGTGACACCGTAATTTCCAGGATAATAACGCCTTTTGAAATGTCAGAAGAGGTATTCTATCCCATTCCTCCTGAACAGCTTTCCAGAGTCCTGTAATGGTTACAGGACGACGTTTAGATAATGCAGATTTTAAAAGTCCAAAAGCACAAAAATCCATAGGTGATACATCGGGCGATTTAGTAGGGATATCTGTGAAGGATATGGCCTTGATACCGGTTTTTTTGTTTCATTTCTTTTATAATATTTACAGTGGAAATTTACAGTGGATTTTGATGTGTGACTGCTAGATTTGTCTTGATGGAGTTCCACAGTTGGATAGCACTGCGGGTAAAGCGATGGTATTTCATTTAGAAAAATTGGAAATAAAATATGTTTCTGATAGTATTTGGAGTTAATCTTGACATTTTTTAAACTCTATTTGTTATTAACTTGCCATTATATGACAAACCAACAACAATGATGAATCCCTTATAAAAACTTTCTTTCGATTCTTTGAACCATGTACTTAAACTTTTTCTCTCCTTTTATGATAATAAATGGTTCCTTTTTGTTGCAATCATTTAAATACATCCATGATTCCTATATTGTGACATTTTTTTTCCTTTTTTCTTTGGATAAATCTTTCTTATACAGAATTCTGCAATGTCCTGCGTTTAGCGACATGCTTTAGAGAAAGACGATGCACATTGCGTTTTTTTCCATTTCTTAAGATTTAAATCAACGTTTATCATCTTGTTTACAGTGAAAACTGAGCATTTTAATGATTTTCCAACTGTCCTTTGACTAGGGGGATTTTCTTTTCACATTAAACAATGTACCTTTGTAATAGTCGAAGATGTTCGTTTTTTCCTTGTGCTAAGCCGATGCTCGGCGTTACTGAGCCGATCCCTTTTACTTTAAATATTATTTTTACTCATTTAATTCTTAATAATATATTTTAATTTAATTGACCTTAAATCCATAAGGTTACCCAGGTTCAACCCTATCGGCTCAGGTTAATTAATTTCATTAAGACATCAAAAGGAATTTAGATTTAAAAAAAAGAAAATGCCATTTTGAATATAAATAAACCTCTTAAAGCCGCAGATAATAATTTTGACTTTAAAATCATAGTACAATTGCAGTTATTTCTTTTGCAGCAAACGATTTTTTAATACCGCTGAGCCAAAATCGTCTAGAAAATGTGCGAACAGCCTCTGTAATGTCCAGAGCAATAATAAAAAAAGTTTTTTACGACCTTTTTCAAGCGCTTTTAAATATATATTTGTTGACTTGTACCTTTTTGAATTATTTCCTATCGGCTTTTGCACTAATATCACGCCTCTTGAATTTCAAAAATTACAACAAAGTTTAACTTAAGATAGATCTAAAACTGACACCCACATCTGTGTGATAATCTGTTTTCACCGTTCTAGAATGGAGGCGTGACTTAGTAAAATAAATATTTATTTCTTCAAGGATAAGACCTCTAAGAAATGCTTCTATTTCTCCGAAAGTAAGGCTTTTTATTTCTGAATAAATTCTTTTTACAACAAGATTAACACTTCTTTTCATCGGGGTATTGGAAATTTCAAAGAATTTTATGTTTCTTTAGTATTTAATTTCAATCCTTGAAGAGTTAAATTACTGTCATATTATCACATGATGCTGTTTTCTTTGCATATAAAATGCGAACATTGTGAAATTTACTATCATTTACGTTTGGTTTGGTTTGGAGCGCTACTGCCTACTGTTTTGCACACAAGGGCTAATGAGACCAGGACCTACTGCTTAAATCCGATTCTGAACGGCTACGAACATCCATGGTAATAGTGGGAATCGAACTCACGAACTCCGGCACCGACGATCAGCGCCCTAACCAATCGGCCATCGTTCGGTTACTATCATTTACTTAAATATATAAATCAGCTGTATATTCGCTGAGACTTATTTACTTTAATGTACATTACAAATATATATATATATATATATATATATATATATATATAATATATATATATATATATATAAATATATATATATAATATATATATATATATATATATATATTTATATATATATATATATATATTATATATATATATATATATATATATATATATATATATATATATATATATATATATATATTATATATAATATATATATATATATATATATATATATATATATATATATATATATATATATATATATATATAAATATATATATTTATATATATATGTATATATGTATATATATATTTATATAAATATATATATATATATATATATATATATATATATATATATATATATATAATATATATATATATATATATATATATATATATATATATATATATATATTATATATATATATATATATATATATATATATATATATATATATATAATATATATATATGTATATATATATATATATATATATATATTATATATATAGATATATATATATATATATATATATATATATATATATATATATATATATATATATATATATAATATTATATATATAATATATATATATAATATTAAAAATATGAAAGTTCTATAATTACCATGTAGTATAATAGTATAATTAGCATGAAGAAAATAAAAGCAGTGCAGCCTCAAAAATATAATTATTCGCTAAAAGTTCTATGTGTCATGGTTTTTTGGACATGGTGTAGGCTAATTGTGCGTAGTAATTTTTTAGAACACTAGAAACGGTTATAGATAACACTAATAGTAATTTTTTTTTGTAGCAAGTAATTTTTATCAACAAAAATATTCTTTTGTTCTCACTTATTACAAGAATGTTTTGCTACACAAATTCCATGTATTCCTTTTTTACATATAGCTCAAATTAAGTCGGATCGTCTAATTCCATTGCCATTTTTTTACTGCATACATCACATTATCGCAAGTTTCGTCCAGGAAATATTTCTAAAGAAAACTTTGTACTTATTGGTAGTCTTCCTGTTGCATTTTTGCTTGCTAACCATTCGTCCTCTATAGCATCAATAATGATCAATATAACACTTGTTGAGAAAGGGAAAACAGTTTCTAATTTCTAGACAACAACGAGTCTAGAATTTTTTTATTACAAATAAGTAAATAAATAAAACAAACACATTTTGTCTACGGTACCACAATCCACGGATCTACTGTATTACTTTAATTTAATTCTTATTTTAACTTAATTCTTATGTTATTAAAAATCACAATTGAGTAAAATGAATACAAACTGTGATTGATATGAATTCAACTGCTCTCAATAGATGCGAAAATTATACTAACCAACAGCAGCCTCTTCGCATTTTCGGTAAACTTGCAAGAGAAGCGATATTGCTCTTCTCCGCATTTTTCGCACATACCAAACGAAGCACGATAGCGCTTCTCCGCTCTTAAACGGTTAAAGCTGATTTCAAACAGCTTGGAACATCTATTCCAGCAGTGATTTTCAAACTCACAAACACTGAGCAGGAGTACCCTACCTGAGAAACCATCGTTCGATGATATTTTAGTGCTTCAAAAAAAGTATAAACTATTTACATTAAATATTGAAAACAATTCAAAATATCACACAATTCAAAATATCCGCAGAATAAATTATCTATTTATTAATAAGAATTTATTTAGTTTACAAGTTTATTTAAGTGACCCATATCTTTCCCGTATCTTACAGAGATATTTCAAATAAAGGCACAATTTAACCTCAGAAAATCATCGCTAAATATACTCAAAATAATTCCAATCCTGATTAAATTCAAATAAAATTATCTCATTTCTCCCATTCTAAAGCAGAAACGGTTATTAAATTATACCTTAATTCCCCAATTTATAGTCTTCCAATAAAGTACGTTTCGGGCTTAAACGAACAAACATTTTTCCATCGTCTTTATGTATGTATTTATGTTTCATTATTATAGTTCTCTCAACCATAAACATCTACCTAGATACAACTTTAAATAAAGTTGCACCTCATTTCTAGCCTCCGGCGGCCATGCTCGTAATTGTTAATCAGCAGATAAGTAATTATTTATTGTTCTGCGCTTGTAGGATAAGCCACAACGATGCCCATTAATTATTCAACTTGATGTCCGTGGTAATAACTAACTTGGTATAAAATGCTGCTTAATCTATCATGGCCATAAATACGCAATCCCAGTATCTAACGACAGGATGTAATTTAAACATAACGTTTTCAGATGTTTAAAGTAATATTAAAACTTTAAAAATTCATGAATAAGTGATATTAATATTTTATGATTTTTTTTGTTATGGAAGTAGATTTTTCTCATTTCTTTTCGGAAAAAAAATCATTAACGATACTTTAAGTCAGTGAAATAAGAGCAATGAAAAATATTTTGAAAAATTCAGAATTATCTTTTTTTAAGTTTTTTAAATATTTATTTAAAATAATGCCATTTATACATTTTTGCATTTGATATATTTAGTATATATATATATATATTATATATATAGTATATATATATGCATATATAGTATATATATATATATATATATATATATATATATATATATATATATACATATATATATATATATATATATATATATATATATATATATATAGTATATACATATATATGTATATATATATATATATATATATATATATATATATATATATAATATATATATATATATATATATATATATATATATATATATATATATATATATATATATATATATATATACATACAGTCTGTTCCATAAGAGCGTGTAGCTCATAACTTTGTCAATAGATAGACTAGATACCGGTTTTAATATGCACGTTGTTCTTCAAACATTAGAGAAGGAATGTTTTCATGCCCGTATATTCTTTATTCGATTTTGTTTTGCATGTGTTTATAAATCAACAATTTCAAAATGAGTGTCGCGCTATGCGAGCGTTTTTTTGCACAATGTTTCCTGTATAACCTCCAAAAATAAGTATCAAAAATGTTCTTGTGCGGCTCCTGCAGGGGACTCGCTAAATATATATATATACAGTATATAGTATATACTTTAGAGCGTATATACTATATATATTTTTATATATATATATCTAATATATAGCTCGCTAAAATCCTGAATTATATCATATTTTTTATCTAGCCACAAAATATCTTACGTATGTACGTACAGAAATCAAAACTAAGGGTGTCACCATATTGGTACCTGACATTTCCCTCTCTGGCGACTTCTGACGTCAACATGACGACATCTACATCAGAAGTCATAAGAGATGAGAATTTGGTACTATAAATTTCCCTCTCTGGCGACTTTCAACATTAATATGACGACATCTATATCAAAAGTCATCAGAGGTGGGAATTTGGTACTATAAATTTCCCTCTCTGGTGACTTTTAACGTTAATATGACGAAATATACATCAGAAGTTCTAAGAGGTGGAGATTTGGTACTATAAATATCTTTCTCTGGCGACTTTTAACGGTAATATGACGTCATCTACATCAGAAGTCGTAAGAGGTGGGAATGTGGTACTATGCATTTCGCTCTCTGGCCACTTTAACATTAATATGACGACATCTACATCAAAAGTCATAACAGGTGGGAATTCGGTACTGTAAATTTCCCTCTCTGGCGACTTTTAACGATAATATGACGACATCTATATCAAAAGTCATAAGAGGTGAGAATTTGGTACTGTAAATTTCCCTCTCTGACGACTTTTAACGTTAATATGACGACATCTAAATCAGAAATCATAAGAGGTGGGAATTTGGTACTATAAATTTCCCTCTCTATCGACTTTTAAAATTAATATGACACCATCTACATCAGATGTCATAAGATGTGGGAATTTGGTAGTATAAATTTCCCTCTCCATCGACTTTTAAACTCCATCGACTTTTAAAGTTAATATGACGACATCTGCATCAGATGTCATAAGATGTGGGAATTTGGTATTATAAATTTCCCTCTCTGGCGACTTTTGATGTCATTATGACGACATCGTTGTGACATATCTTGACCACAATATGGTACTACTCTAAACTAATCAAAAAACTCTCAGGGTTAGACAAAATATATATTCAGTGTTTCAAAATTAAAATTTCCTTGTACTTTAGTACATGCAATCAAATTTGCAAATATGTAGTGTAATCTGCAATCAAATTTGT
>CM063509.1:19368003-19373003 GCA_032207245.1 Pardosa pseudoannulata | reverse complement strand
AAGAAAATACAGATTAGAAAATCTTGCAAGATGTTTTCGGTAGTTATACCTTTAGCGGTTTCAAAAATATAATCATTTAATTGAAATTCTTAGGAGAAAAAAACCACTTTAAGAGGCTTTTATATCTTTTATCTTTCTGATGCTATAAACCTTCATTTCAGTTCGTTTCTGTTACATCACCTATGCTCTAATTCCTTCAAAAAATATTTTATGCATTTTGGCGTCGAGTCAGAATTTAGAGTCGTTCTGAAAAAGGAAAAAAAAACTTCTTTTCCATAAATTTTCTTTAGCGTTTTAGTGGCATTTAAGTATCCGAAATAAATTTAAAAGTGCTTGAAAAAAATTTATTGCGGTTTTTAAGAGTTCTTAAAAAATTGCTTCAACTCCAAACTTTTTCTTAAGATTAAACAAATTTGGGAAAAAACTACTAGAATGTAATTGAAATTTTTTTTTTGCGTTTTCGTATAAAAAAATGAAGTTTTATAATATAAGAATTAATGTAACTATACAATTTCATATCGATGGTTTACTTTTAAAGGTTTTTCGGCGTAACAGGTTTCGAATATAAACCTAATGATCTCTATTAGCAAATAATTTTCAACATAATTAATTAACCTGAAGTATTTGCAAGCATCAAGAAGTTTTATTAAAATAAAATTTATAGATTTTCAATCCTTATTAGCTACATATTTCTTACTATCTATTTGGCATAATATAGTGACTAATTTTAAAACATAGACAGTCTATTAATAATCATAACTAAAAAAAATTTAGGGTTGAATTTTATAATTCAAAAGACTCTATCATTCATTAAACATGCTTCAAAATCAAAATAGGCCGAAAGCTGGCGAATTGGTTAGGGCGCTGATCTTCGGTACTGGAGTTCGTGGGTTTGAATTCCACTATAGCATGGATGTTCGTAGCCGTTCGGAATCGGCTTTAAGCAGTAGTTTCCGGTCTCATTAACCCTCGTGTGCAAAACAGTAGACCGTAGCGCTCCAAACCAAACCAAACCAAGCCAAAATCGAAATAAGTAGCCAGTGAATTTTTAAAATCAAATTTATTGTAATGTTTATCAATCTATTTCAAATTTGGTATGTTTGTTTTTTAATATATGGTATGCAAACGTCGTTAAAATGCCAATACTTCCCATAGTCTTAACTTTCTATAATTGAATCAGCATTTCTAGTGGGATGTCAGTTCTTCATCTATAATTTACTTTAGAGGCGGCATAACTTGAAAATTATACTTCATAATTTTTATAATACATTGAATCAAAATACTGGTGATAAAACAGCAATAAATTTTAAGTCAAATAGAAATTGGGAAATAATTTCAGTGAGAATTTTCTTACGATAAAAAAAATAGTAACATTCTCAGTACTTTAAACAAAATTATCTCTTTGTAGTCAAATTGTGTCCTGGTATTGATTTAGGAAACCTTAAATTTCCGAGGAAAACTCTTTGAGAAACACTAATTCACCCTACTCTATACTACATAATTTCAAATTTTAAACTTTCCACAGCTTTCTGATATGGTGAGCATCTATTATCTCATTGTAACCAATTTTGTTAGCAGTTCTGTCAGTAAGCCTCAATACTATCTATAGGATCTACAGTCAGACCACCGTCAAGATGCAATGAGTTCATTTGACTAGTTACTTGAAAATCTAACTCCAGAGTAAATAAGCTTGGATATATTTTTACACAAATGCTGGGCGCTTTTGCCTTTATTAGCATTCTGCCCTATAATCCGTTGATTCAAAACGACCGCATAAACTCTGCACAGCTAGATTCCTCATTGGGAGTACATAAAAACAGCCCAAAAAAGCATTCCTGTACGATCCATAGTTTATGAGAAAAATACGAAAAACAAAGTATGATTTCACTGCCGGTGCAAGAACAAAACACTTTATTGGACATACTAACAACAGTAATTACATATCTTTTCAGACGGTAATGTTTAGAATGTAAGCCGCGCATATCGCGTCTTCGCGCGCCATGGATTGACGTTAAGCCGCCGTTGAACTGGTATTTAAAAGGCTGCATCTTGCAGCTACAGATAGTCTTCGTATTGTGGCCACTTATTCCGTTCTTGATTACTGCGACATGTACCTGATGAATGGCCTGAAGGTAATGGAAATGCTTTACAAACTGTTAGGGAGTATGCCTAAGCAAATACTGTTGTTAATATGTCCAATAAAGTGTTTTTTCTTGCACCGGTAGTGACGTCATACTTCGTTTTCTATTTATCTCACAGGAAAGCTTCTTTGGGTAGTTTTTATGTACTCCCATCGAGGAATTTAGCTGTTCAAAGTTTATGCGGTCGTTTTGGGTCCCATGTATATGTAAATATTCGATATGTAATATCGTCTCATGTACATGTAAATTTCTAGGACTTTAAAGCTATTGTCTTTACTAATCCCCCACAAACAACTTCAAAGTGGTTGTAGCACAATTTTCGACCTCCAAAAACTTTAAAATGGATGTAATGTGTACATTTCTGACAGTGTTTTGCGAGGAGTTTTGAGGTAGGATAGGTCGATTGTTTACTAACTGCACATATCCCTGAGCAAAGACACTATAGTTCATGCTTTGTAAAATATTTCGAAGTATTTCGTTTGCGGTATCTCTAATTTCAAAATTAATAGCTTGGGTGACTTCTAAAAGAGATAGAAATCATTCTCAAGAAATTTTTAGTACTTTTAGAAATTATTTCTTATGGGATGATCTTGAGACTTACGACTTTATGTGTATTAAAAATTAACAATCTATAATGTATATATATATATATATCTATATAACCGGAAGTAAAGGGATAGTCGAGGGTGGTTTGCCGTATTCCAATCTAGTCGACAAATGAAGTAAAAAATCTAGAAACTTTAGTCACTGGCACAATGAAACTTTAGCGTATTTTTACACTATTTTTCCTCGTGTGTTCCACTCGGAATTAAAGCTATTGTCTTTACTAATCCCCCACAAACACAAAGGTGTGGTTATGTTGCGACGTTACAGTGTGTACGTGCGCTAGTGGGTAAATATGTGTATGTTTGTGTGCGAGCAAAAGTGTGCGTATGTATGTGTGTGTGCGTGAAGAAGTGTGCAAATAAGTATATGAGTGTGTCATAAGTACAATATCAGAGCATGGCGAAACACATTGAAGACATAGCTGGAAGTCTAGTCAAAATATCTCCTTTATCAACTGGATTATCAACATTCAAATTTAGGCGGAAAATTCACAGGTAAACTGTAGCATAAAATTAATACATTACCCGCCAGAAGAAGAAAGATATCCCATGGTGTGAAATCTTATAACGACGGTAAGTGTGGATGCACAGACCATTACGTTATTCGTGAGTAAATGTTACCAAACTTAGAACCAGTCACACCAAAGTCTTTTAAAGTCTAACCCATGGTGCCAACCCATGGTGGAACACAATTCTCCATTTAAACAGAAATTAATCTCGGTTAACGTTAAACGACTTTAGTGAGACATGCCCTAAGGCTGAACTGACCCAAAACCGATTCTGATATAAACTTTTCTATAACTCGGTTCTTTAGTACTGTCTTGACTTCTTGGTTCTTGGTCCTTGGTATGACGAGTGACAATTTTTACGAAATTTAACGATACCTTTGGTTTGGAGAGCTACAGTTTTGCTCAAGAGGGATAATGAAACTGGGACCTACTACTTAACCCTTTCGTGGGCCGTGGGAAGATTACTTCCCACCTACACGATCTTACAAATACACCTGTGGGAAGCGCAAAACCCATTCTAATATATTAGTCTTGTTATTGTAATGACGGGAAGACTGATTCGAGCTTCGGTTTTGAGCTGTCATCAATTGTTCGATCGATTGAATAGCAGCTCTGTTTTGAAAGTTTGGATACGTGGAGTGAGAAATAAATGGCCCATGAAAGGGTTAAAGCCATTTCCGAACAGCTGAGAACAACTATGTCAGCAGAGGGTTTCGAACCCGTGAACTCCAGTACCGAAGAGCGGCGTTCCACTATTCGACCTTCATTCGGCAAATTTAATAATAGAATACTGGAAAAGGTATTAAAAATTTATATGTTTTTAGTTTTTTCAAAATTAGTTTGGTTTTTTCATAATGTTTTTTCAAAACATTATAACACATTGGCTTATACTAATTAAAACTTTTTTTAATAGTTGGAAGTATATATCTATAATTCATTATGTAGTTACTAATTTAATATTATATATATATCTAAATTTGCACGAACTTTTTTTTAAATTTCCCTTCATTGTTTTCAACATCTACTTTAATTTAATTGAATTTTATACATTGTATTTACACAATTCTTATTTCTATGACACACATATACAGTAAAAAACATATTTATGTTTATGCGTTTTATTTATAAATGTCATAAAAGCGTTTCGCCAAACGATGTCCGATGGTTTAGAGTGCTGGCCTTCGGTACCGGAGTTCGTGAATTGGAATCCCACAATGGCATGGATGTTCGTAGCCGTTCGGAATCGGCTTTAAGCTACAGGTCCCGGTCTCATTAGCCCATGTGTTGCAAAAAGTAGACCGTAGTGCTCCAAACCAAACCAAAAGCATTTCTTAAACCTACTCTAGTATTATATAAGTTCTGAATCAACAAATTTTTCATTAATAATTTTTAAGAGCCCTGCTATTTGCAAGATTAAGAATATCGTTCGTATGCCTATATAATTGTTATTATTATTATATTTATTATTCGTGAGAATTAAAAATAATGGTATTTAAAATTTAAAAATATACTAAAATTTATTCTAGTGAAATTAAACTTACCATTTTCAGACATCTATTGTGATTAATTCGGTTTCATTTAAAGCTTTATATTTAAACCAACTATAATTTTTATCACACAAGTACTTCATAATCAAGAAAATCGTTTAAAATATGTATTTTAGTTATAATAAGTACTTAATCTCTTCATAAAACTATCTTTGTATTTTACCCCTAAAATTCCGAATCAATACGCTTTTTACAGAA
>CM063509.1:19360503-19363003 GCA_032207245.1 Pardosa pseudoannulata | reverse complement strand
CGTTTGTTTCAAGTAATAATAAATATGTATTAATACATTTGAATGACAAAATAATGTCTTTCATATGAATATTTTTTTAAATATTTTATTATATTCATCACCTATACTTTTGCAACTTTATTTAGATTCTTTATGATATATTTTCATTTAAATGGTTAAACATTTAATAAAAGAAATTCTTAAATAGTTTTAAAAAATAGTTTTAAAAAATAGTTTACTCTCTTAAAAAAACTTGTTCGCTACTTGTTCGAAGTATTTATAAATAATAACACATGTGCTTTAATTGCTTTTTAGAATTATATCTTTCCGATGAATAATGTAAAAAATATGTGTATATCAACTTTATTCAGATTCTTCATGGAATATTTTCCTCAAACAGTCATGAAATATTTTTTCCTTAATTATAATAAGATAGTTTCCAAAATGTCTTTAATTCCCACAAAGAGACAATAGTGTTTCCAAAATAATTTTTAAACTTATAAAGGATTCCATTAAAATTTAGAAACATTTATTACTATTCTTCAGCTGAAATAATCATGACAAAAATTTGAAATTAGTATATAAAAACATTAGCAATTTCAGTATTATAATATCTTAAGATTCTCAAAATATTTATATAAATATTTTAAATTTTCCATAAGTAATTCTTTACAATGTAAAATTTTGAAATTTTTATTACTTCAGAGAACTCCATACTTTAAATTCAAACTTAGTACAAAAAAGCAATATTGTGTATCTATAAGTTAAAAATGTAATTTTTTTATATAGCTAATTTTCACTCTTAAAGTTTGTTTACCCTTTTTAATTATTTATAAATACGTATTTAATACTTTTAAAATCATATCCTTTCGATTATTATTTTTAAAAATATTTTAATATATTCGTCATCTAAGGTTTTATTTTTGAAAATTTATTTTGACCCTTCATTAAATGTTTATTCATTTGCTATAGTAAATCAGTTTTCAATACATCTTTCATTCTCGAAAAGCTGAAATAATCATAAAAACGTAAAATAATATATTAAAAATATTTTTTATTTTCGATACTGTAAGCTTTTTGAAAATCTTTAATTATTTACATATTTTCAAATTCTCCACTAGTAATTCATCCCAAATTCAATTTAAAACTTTTCTTCAGAATTTTTTTTTATTTTAAAATTAAGCTTGGTACTTAACATCAAAATTGTTTATCTAGAAGTTAAAAATATAAATATTATAAAATAGCTAGTATTCGCTGATAAATTTTATTACACTTTGTTTCAAATATTTATAAATATTTATAAATGTTTATTAAACATTTTAAAATTAGTTTATTGATGAATTTTCATGAACAATATTTATTAATAATTGTAAGTGTGAAGTATTAAAAAATTATTCACAATATGTTGATTACTATTTTCAAAAACATTTATATATATGATAAATATCTGATAATAATTTGAAACTTTATTGTTTCATCTCAAAAAAATCTTTGATTACGGATAGTTTCGCTGAAATCAGCTTTTTGGTGAACTACACCCATTCTTGTATGAATAGCGAATTCAAACTTGTGTTAGGTATACGAAAAATAAAACTTCTGGGCCAAAATGTAGCATAAAATGCTAGTCCAACGTAAGACTGAAATAGATAGAGAATGTCCGTATCAAGCTATTTTGTTTGCTTCGATTGAGGGACATATTAAATGTAGGAGTACTCGGGGGCTTGTAAAAGCAGACTGTGTAGAAAAACAGAAAGCCAACGATTTACATGCTTATTGCATCGAACTTAAAGAAACGTGTGTCGAACCAAATCGCATATCACTGAGTAGCGTACACTTAAAAATGAAAAAGGAACATGGCGTGAATTAGAGGAGAATTAATTAATTTATTAATTAATTAATTTTTAGAATTATTTTTCGCAGAACAAAAATTAAATTAAAAAAATTCCGAATCTTAGAAAACGCTGCTGTTAATATTATTATTTAACGGAGATACGTTTTTCAAATTGAAAATCTTCCTAGAAATCAAAGCGAGATGGGAACGAATTTCTAAATAAAACAGGTGAAGAATATCAAAAAAGTTGTTGATACCAAGTTGTCGTTCCAAGAAATTTGAGCCATTATAGAGCGTTTTAGATGCTGATTTAAACGTAATTCTCATGCTTTTATCCAGTATACGGAAAATAAAAAATTCTGCCTTTTACTCGCCGTATTTGAATTGGTTATCAAAAAACTGTTTTCGGCATAATAAAACCTAGTGATTGTGGAATACGTTGGAAGATATCTTTAAATATAATTAAAGTATTTGAAATCTTCATGTTGGCATATAAGTCTGCAGAAGGTTCTCTATAAGCTTTAACCCTTTAAATTTCACAATTAGAAATTCTTTAGCATTTAATTTAAATCATTCATAATGTTATCTATGAACCTTATAAATGTGAAATTAGTGAAACACATTTACTTTCTTTCGGGATTGTAGATATGAGAAGTGGTTCAACTGTAAAACTCTCCCCTTGTATGGTGT
>CM063509.1:19303003-19355503 GCA_032207245.1 Pardosa pseudoannulata | reverse complement strand
ATCAGTATATAATGTCCCATTTTTAATAGTACCCAGAGAGTGGTTACAAGAATACATTCCAACAAAAGAGAAATTAAAATGAAATTATCTTTATCTAATAACCTAAATAAAATTATATCTCAAATCGATCTCCGTTTAAAACGTATATTAATATACTAGTATTTTAATTTAATTTTATAAAAAAAATAATTTATATAGAATAGACATCATTGTACAATTAATATTTCACTTAGTGAAATAAAAGGCGTTATTTTAATTGCACCTAACTTTTTGTTAATTTACTTTACAATTTAACTGTATTTCTTAGCAATGTTAATGAATTGAAACAAGCATAAAAAGTTTCTTTATGTAAATCCAAGAAAATCAAAAAGATTGACTCTTCAATAATGATTTCGCTTCATTCTAAAAATACTAAGCAACAAGGATTTTTTTAATTAGAATATCCGTTGTACTTTCTTTTTGGTGTATGTATTAACATTTAATGAATTCTGTTGTGTTTTCTTAGTTGTACAGCATTTAGAAAACTCTTTAAAAAGACACAGAACCCTTTGATTTTTTAATACTTTCAGTCTAACATTAACTGTTTAATTATTTTTTGCTTTAATTAATTTTTTAATGTTGACAAAGTGTATTTCCAGTGGTAATTTCTATTTTAACGGCGTTTATTTTAAAAAAATGAACTATTCAGCTATGTCTACAAGAAGAGTTTTCTTTGATCATGAATAATGGTGTTTTAGCATTATAAAACTTATTTAGTTTTGTTATATGAAGCAATAGATATTAAAAAGCATAAAATATATGCACCAAGTATGCTTATATTAATCCATTTATCTAGAAAAACACTTTTGAAATTTGTAAATTAAAACTAATTTTTCAAAATTTAATACAAGTTAACTTCAACTTTTATTTTATAAACCTCAATTATTTTAATACGAGCGATATTTTGTAGCGTGATAAATAATACTTTTTAAATTTTTAAATTCTCAAAAGTATTTAATTTTTGTTTAATTTTAAAACGTCAGATACCTTTAATGCTTTATATTTACAGAATTAAAAAAAAAGATTTTATCTGTAATTTCGTTTCTAATGTGAATATTTCAAAAACTGTCTTATGGGCAAATTAATTTCAGCTTTTTAAAATTAGTTTCTAATATGAATATTTCAAGAACTATCTTGTGGGTAAATGAATTTCAATTCTTTTATTCCTTTTTTGTAACATTTAAGTTATTAAAAAATTTATACTGTTTGAAATGACAAAACTAAATATTTTTTGAAATCAGATTTTTATTATAAAAATTATGAAAATGTTCTTTCTAAAAGGAGCGATAGTTTTTAATTTATGATGAACCGAAAACAAGCTGTTACGATAAATATTTTAAGTCTGAAATGGTAATATGCCCCTTTAAATTATATTAAGATATATAAAGCTTAAACATACTAGCAGAATGAAAACCTTCCCGAAACTGATATTCCAGAAGTCGCCATCTCATAGAAACGGGTGTGACACATTGAACTACTGTTTGTCATTTTCTATAAAGAATACAATATTTCATATATATATATATATATATATATATATATATATATATATATATATATATATATATTGTGAAGTAATTTTAACACCTAAGGAAGAATTTTGCAAAAAATTAAAAACTTCTCTTTTTTTCCTTATTGTCACACCCAAAACAGCATATTTTTAATTTCACTTTGCATTTGATTCTTGGTTTAAAAAAAAAAGAAAAAATGGTACTTTTTTGGTAGTTTCTTAACATCTGAAAAGTTCCTTTAAAACATGAGAATAAATTATCCTTCATATAACAGGAAATAATAAAAAGAGATTAATTGCAACAAATAAAGAATCTAATTTAACGAAGAAATTATTTTAAACTAGAAAATAAATTTATAAATTTGATAGGAAGTGATAAGAGTTTAATTGTAATGAGTAAAATATCTAGTAAACCAAAAACTCCTTAAGAAGTTAAACCAAATATCACTATAAAACGTAATTTCAGAAGCAGCATCCGTCATTTTTAAGGCTTTGAATTTTGCGAAATCTCAATTTGTTGAAAATTGTAACATTGCGTCTGATTCTTGAAGTCAATAACCATTTGGTAATTTTAGATACATCTAAACATTCTTAATGTCTTAAAAGACTTTTTAAATACCAAGAATAAAAAATCCTTTATTACATAACAGAAAATAATAATAAGTGATTGACTGCAATGATTGAAAGAGCTAATTAAACAAAATACTTTTTATAAAATAAAAATTAAACTTATAGCTTTATTAGTAACCTCACCAAATATCAAAACAAAACGTAATTTCAGAAGTGACACCGGTCTCTTTTAAGTTTATAAATTTTGAGAAATCTCAGTTTATTGGTAAATAGTAACTTTGCGTTTCATTCTTGGGGTAACAATAACAATTTGGTAATTTTGGAAGCATCTCAACATTTTTTATTTCTTAAATACCAAGAATAACACATATTTTATTTATCTTTTTATTTATCTATCTTTATTTTATTATATTTTATATATTATATATATTTTGTTATATATATATTTTACTATTATGTTTTATTTATCTTTTATTATACGATACCGATTATTTTATTATACCAATCTATAATTTATTTAAAAACGTTTTACAATTTTTGGGTTTACAACGTTAAAACAGGACAAAGTCTGTCGGGTCATTTAGTTATAATAGAAAATAATAATATGGGATTAATTGTAATGAGTAAAAGAGCTAATTAAACAAAATTCTCTTAAAAAATAAATTAAACTTATAGGTACTTTTGTAACCTAAATATCGCTACAAAATTTGAGAAACCACAATCGTCAATTTCAATATTACTAATTTATTGAAATCTTAGCTTATTGGTTAATTCTAACTGAGTTTCATTGTGGGAGTAACAAATATAATATGGTAATTTTGAATGCATCTAAACTTTCTTAATGTCGTAAAAGATCCTTTAAATATCAAGAATTATAGATCATTTATTATATAACATGAAAATATAATAAGAGATTATTTGTAATAAGTAAAAAAACTAATTAAACAAAATACACTTAAAAGCAAAATTTAAATTTTAAGTTAATTAGTAACCTCTCAAAATATCCCTACAAAATGTAATTTTATAAGCCATATCTTTTCGTTTTAAGGTTCTAAATTCTCCAAAATCTCAGTTTATTGGTAAATGGTAACTTTTCCTTTGATTCTTGGGATAACAAAAATAGTTTGGTGACTGACTTAAAAGTCTCTTTAAATACTAAGAATAAAAGAACTTTTATTATATAATGATAAATAGTAATAAGAGATTAATTATAATGAGTAAAAAGGTAAATAAGCAAAATACTCTTTTTAATAAGGACAAAAAATTATAGTTTGTTTATTAGCCTCACGAAATATCCCTACCAAATGTAATTTCTTAAACCACATTTTTTAGTTTTAAGTTTATAAATTCTTTAAAATCTTAATTTATTGGTAAATGGTAGCTTTACATTTGATTCCTGAGGTAACAATAACAATTTGGTAATTTCGGGCTCATCTAACTATTCTTAATATCTTAAATATCAAGAGTAACATATCTTTATTATATAGCAGGACTTTATAATAAGAGATTAATTGTACAGAGTAAAAGAACTAATTAAAACAAAATAGTCCTCAAAACAAAAAATAAACATACAGATTCATTATTTATCTCTTCAAATATTGCTACAAAACGCAATTTGAGAACCCACATTTGTCACTTTTAAGGTAATAAATTCTTCAAAATCTATGTTTATTGGTAAATGGTAACTTTGCTTTGAATTCTTAGGTTAACAAAAATAATTTGGTAATTTTGTCTAATTTTATCTAAAGTTTAAAAAACTCTTTAAAAACCAAGAATAAAATATCCTTTAATATTTAAAATTAAATATAGTAAGAGATTAATTGTAATGAGTAAAAGAGCTAATTAAACAAAATACTCTTTAAAAATCGAAAGTCAAACTTATGGCTTCGTTAGTAATCTTTCAAGGAATCAATACAAAAAGTAACTTTGGAGTGATATGCATCACTTTTAAGGTTATAAATTTTTCGAAATCTCAGTTTATTGGTAAATGGTAACTTTGTGTTTGTTTCTTGGTGTAACAATAACAATTTGGTAATTTTGGAAATATATAAACATTTTTAATAACCTAAAAGACTCCTTAAATACTAAGAATGAAAATTATTTACTGTAATAGAAAATAGTAAGTGATTAATTCAATGAGTAAAATAGGCAATTAATCAAAATTCTCTAAAACACAAAAACGAAACCTCTCCAAATATCGATACTAAACGTAATTTAAGAAACCAAATTCGTCAGTTTTTAGGTTAGTAATTTTTTGAAATCTTAGTTTATTGGTGAATGCTAACTTTTTGTTTAATTTTAGGGTAACAAATATAATATGGTAATTTCCGAAACATCTAAACTTTCTTCATGTCTAAAAAGACCCGTTAAATATCAAGAATAAAAGATCATTTATTATATAACATGAAAATATAATAAAAGATTAATTGTAATAAGTGCAATACTAATTAAACAAAATACACTACAAAAAGCAAAAATTAAACTTTTAAATTCGTTAGTAACCTCTCCAAATATCCCTACCAAATTCAATTTCTTAAACCACATTTTTTAGTTTTAAGTTTATAAATTCTCTAAAATCTTAGTTTATTGGTAAATGGTAACTTTGCATTTGATTCCTGAGGTAATAAAAATAATTTGGTGAGTGCCTTAAAAGTCTCTTTAAACACTAAGAGTAAAAGATCTTTTATTATTGAGAAATAGTAATAAAAGATTAATTATAATGAGTATAAAGGTAATTAAACAAAATACTCTTTTATTAAAACAAAAATTTGTAGGTTCGTTAGTAACCTCACCAAACATCGCTTCAAAACGTAATTTCAGAAACCACATCCGTCACTTTTAAGGTTATAAATTTACCAAAATCTTTTTCTAGATCTTTTATCTATAAATTGCAAATTCAAACAAAGTCAATTACTTTAACTACCCCATTATGCGAAATATTTTTTAAAAACTGAGTTTGTACATTGTTTAAAAGAGCGAACCATTCCTAATAACCGAACAAAAGTATTTTTCTTCCAAATATTGAAGCATTTTAAGATAATTAGAAGTTCCGAGTAATTTTTCTAGCGCCCCTGAAACAATATTTTCTTAATGGGAGAAAATTTAATTTCACTTACAGATTTGGTCTCTTTCTTAAACGATTTCAAGCATGGGAGAAAGAAAAATTCTCGCTGTTAAATCAACCGTGAAACTAATTTTGTTGAAAATTCGCAAACTACCTTGGTCAGTGTTTTAAGCTAGCCCGAGATTAATTGCTATCGGTTCAGCAATTTTTTTTTCTTTTAGCTTCTTGAACAGTATCGGAGGTATTTTTCTTTAAGGTACATTAAAATTCACTTAAAAATAATACCTCCGGCTTTTCTCGAAATGTCTGTTAATTGAAAATTAGAAACGAATCCCCAGCATTTTTAATAAAACTCACTCATGCTCGTGAGTATGTCGTCAAATTTAGCCTGGAATATTTTTAAGCTGAATATTTTCCCTGCGCGTAAATTTTTTAATTAAAATGTGGAATATAATTAAAAGTTACTTACTCGGGTTAAATACCTTTTAAGTAAGAAATTAAAATACGGCCTTTGAAGTTTGGAAAATAATTTTAAATTGCTAAAATTATTTCTAAGTATATTTCTAACGTTGTGAATTATATCAATTGTTTCTGTAGCCCTCTTATTACAAGAGCCTGAATTATTAAATTATGATTTAACCCTCCGAGTGGAACACACCGAGGAAAAAAAGGTCTCCAAAAATACGCTAAAGTTTTATTGTGTCAGTGACCAAAGTGTTCTATAATTTTTTACTTCACCCTTTGTAGACTAGATTGGAATACGGGAAACCCACCCTCGTTATTGTCCCTTTACTTCCGGTTATAAATAGATATATAAATATACATTATAGATTGTTAATTTTTAATACACATAAAGCTCGTCCAGTCTCGAAGATCATCCCATAAGAAACAATGGATTCTAAAAGTACAAATGAAAATATTCTTGAAGAGAAGGATTTATATTTTTTTACGAAAGTCATCCAAGCTATTTAAGTTGTGCAATTAGAGATAAATCTGTTACCGCAAACGAAATACTTCGAAATAAAGATTTACAAAGCCATGAAAAGCTATCAGCGTGTTTATGCCTCAGGGAGTAGGGGTGCATCCCTCAATATATATAAGTCAAAGAGTGCAGTTCCTAAACAATCGATCTGACCCTCCTACCTCAAAACTCCATGGGAGAAAGCACTGACAAAAATGTACAATACATCCATTTTCAGAACATTTTTGGAGGTCGAAAATTGTACGTGACAACTGCTTTGAAAACATCATCGGTTTGGCCGAATTGTAAGTGCGAACCGTTTAGAGGGTTAATGAATTAATAGAGTGTATATACAGTTGTGGAGCGTTTAGGATGTTGAAATCACCTCCTATTGTCGTGTAACTCTTTAGAGTTTTTTTTATATATTTTTTTCTTTTTTTCTTCACAGCAGTCTTAAGCTAGTTCTTTTGGTAGTGCAAAAAAAGTATCTTAATTATTTGAGTTGAGTTAAAAAATTAGTTGAATGTTTAAATTCATTCGGATCCTATGACATAATTCCCTATATAATAAATATAATATCCCCTATAAGTTATCTGTCCGTCTGTCCGAATTTATGAAGGGGTAGGACCTGGAATAAATAAGAGAGTCCATATTGAGTCTTGATGAGTTAGGTTTCACAAAATTCAAAGTAAGTCTTTAAAACGTTCGAAATCCACCCATTTCCCCCTTTTCCAGAATTTAATACCATTATATCAAACCCTGAGTTCAACAGTTAAGAGCAAGCTATTGAGTTTATCACATAAATAGGTAAAAATAACATATTTGTCTAGCATTGTGATGTCATTCCTTTAACCATCTCATTCAATCATTTCTTATATTAAATTATTCAAATATCGTCTGCATTATTTTCATAGGTTCTATCACTGAACTTAGATATTACCTGAATAATTTTCTTTTATATTTGGATTAAATAATACATTAGGTACCTATGTGATAATTTTAAATTTAATTTTTGATCGGCTTTAAACAGTAGGTACCGGTTTTATTAGCCCTCGTGCTGCAGAAACGTAGACCATAGCGCTCCAAACCAATCTAAACTCTTCATTGTTTATACATAGCGTAAGAAATATGTTTGACGTCGTAAAATTATCAAAACTATATACAACACACTAAGAACACTAAGAAAGGTTTTTAAAGGATTTAATATTATTTTAATATTTTATTTAATGCTAAATTTCAATATGAAGAGAAAATTATTCTTTTTAATTTCGAATGGAGATTTCTTCTATCATTCAATAAAATATTAATTGAGTTAATTCAATAAATACAAGTTCTTATATCGAAAGAAACAATAAATTTTGTGTCTTAAAGAAGCATAGTACCTTTCGATAAAAAAGTACTCATTGTGATAGCCTATTTTGGATTCAATATAAAATAAAATATTCTGGTCTGTTTAGAATACTTTTTTTTTCAAAGTACTTAGTAAGGTTCTAACTTTATAAAAATTATTTTGTTCTGTTATGTAAAGCAATATATTTTTCCAAAACATAAAAGATGTATACCAAGAAAAAAATGTAAAAATTCTCTTAGCATCAAAAGAACTTTTTAACTTTGTAAAATTAGAAACTAAATTTTTATATCAAATAGAAACTAATTAACTCTTTTATTCTTTGAACCTCAGTTATATTAATACGTGCAATATATTTCATTTTGCATTAAGATAATTGCTAATTTCTTAAATCATTGCAAATTCTAAACCGTTTTTAATAAATTTTAATTTTTAGGTATCAGATATTTTAATGTTTTACATTTATAGAATAAAAAGTATATTTTACTTCAGTTTGATGTAAAACTTTAGTTTATGATATATTTCAAAATATATATCTTGAAAGTAAATGAGTTTTATTTGTTTCATTTGATGCATATTTTCTATTTTAATATAAAAGTATGCTACTTGAAACTAAATAAGGCTTTCAAAGCTAGAGGGTTATTAAAAAATTGTAATACACTCATTCTAAAACAGTACAACATTTTGTTTTAGGGTGAAAAAACAGGAAAACAGGAACAAAAAAAGGGTTTATGAAGGACAGTTTAAGTCTAAAAGGAAACTATGCCTCATAATAAAAAAATAAGAGTTCTTAGAATGTTACTAGCAGAATTAGAACGAAAGATGTCTTAAACCTTTAAAACCATGCATCCTTTGGTCTATGAGAACTTTTTTCTCCATGTGAAATCCATTTTCAATCCTTAACTCATCAATCATTTCATCTCTCATCCAGTCTATCAATTGTCTAATTTGTAATCCAATTCATCAATGTCTAATGGTATCGGAAATACTCTGCTTTTCCTCAATTATTTCCACGACAGCTGAATTGATGAAAATCAGTAAATTAAACCTGATACAGATCGGCTTCAAGAATATGGGTGACAGTCTATAAAATAACATAACAAGGCTGATATAAGCATTATAGGATATGAATATCATGAAAGGCAGTTTTCTTTTATTTTCCAGGGCTACGGTCTACTGTTTTGTTTACGAAGGCTTATGAGATTAGGCCCTATTGCTTAAAATCTTTTCAGAAAAGCTAAGAACATCCATACCACCAGTGGGATTCGAACCCACGAACACCGGTAACGAAGAGCACATGAAAGGTGGCAGGAATAAAGATAATTTAAAAGTGGTTATAAGGACTGCTTATCTAACCACTTGGAAATGTTTGGTTTATTTTCAGGGTAGATATACTTTTAACCCTTTGACAGTTTCATTTTTTTTCCAGAATTCGGTCAAAAAAAGTCACAATTTTTTATTGCATTTTTTTGTTCATTTTACATTTTTAAGTAATGATATGTCGTTAAAATTAACATTTCTAATATTTTTAAGTATTTATTACAACTTTTTTTTTCTATGAAAGCATCATAGAACTGAAGTTTTAGTCTCATATCCAAGTCAATTTTTGGAATTCCAGTGAAAGCAAATCTAGGAGGCGGATCCGAAGGATTATCACAATTAATTTCAAAAAATTGTCTTGCTTGACTGATTCCATCTGTACTGCTATCAGAGTCAGTACTATCCAGGTCATCTAGTAGACTTTCGCTACTATCATTTACAGATAATTCAGTTTCTGTTTCCGAGTCACAAGGAATTAGCTCCATACGCTCTGAATTATCCATTATTTAAAAGTAAAAATATATTATTCAACTCTTAAATCAATAAAATTATCAGGCGGTTAGTAAAATACAACCAGAAAGCTATACACAGAAAGATAACAATTCGTCTTCTGATACAAAACATACGAAAAAACCCGCGCTTTTGAACCAATCAGAGTAGAAAATACTATAAACTACAAACTATCATTTACTGGATGAGAAATAAAGAGTAATAAGATAGAAATAGAGATAGAAATAGGGATAGAAATAGAGATAATAATTACATGAGAAATAGAAATCAGACTGTCAGTACTGCGTACGGACAAATCAGCAAATCAGTAAAGGCACGAAATCTGCCCGTACGGCGTACGGGCAAAACAGGGCAGGGGTTAAGCAGGTCTTCAAACCGTAATTTATTTTCGTTCCTGTACATCTAAAAAAGTTCTAATTTTCATTCCGCCAAAAATAACAGTCTTCGGTTTTCAGTTCAGGCCTGAAAAAAATATTTTATTTTATTTATATTCGTATTTGTACTAAAAATATAATTCTATCAAATTTTAGAAAAGTTTTAATCGGTACACTATGTGGATTGATACAATTAACATCGCAATTGACGACTGAACATTCAACTGAATTAAATCTCCCTTCAACTAGTAGTGTCGAACGATGGCCGAATGGTTAGGGTGCTGGCCTTCGGAACCGTAGTTCGTGGGTTCGAATCCCACTATGGCATGGATGTTCGTAGCCGTTCGGAATCGGCTTTAAGCAGTAGGGCCCGGTCTCATTAGCCCTCGTGTTGCAAAAAGTAGACCGTAGCGCTCCAAAACCAAACCAAATCAAATCAACTAGTAGTTTTACACGAAATTGAAACAGAAAAGTACTACTGAACATTAAAGCAGGAAATCAAGAAGCAATTTACATGTAATGACCATAATTATACGGTTTACGTTAAATTAGAAAATACTGATAAGCTGGTTACAGTAACAAAATGACTGAAGATACCTAACTATAGAACCAAATAAATAAAGACTATAGAACCAAAATAAAACTATTTTTTCGGTTCAGTTCTAGTTTCGTTTTTGGTTCCGTTTTGGTTCGAAACCTTTCGTCTAAGTTATATGACATCTAATGAGACGAAGACCTACCGTTTAAAGACGATACCAATCTGCTTTAAACAAACTTGTAAATAAAGATTTTATAGAATGTCTTCAAGGATCAGTGTGGCAGCCTTTAAAAGATCATAACAGAATACAAACTTGCTTTGTATTCAACATAATCAACTTAGTGAATATAATCAAGATTCAATATAATCAACTTAGTGAAAGGGGACAGACATCAAAATATTTGAAAAATGTTTATAGTATGTTCATCTAAAAGCTTGGAAATGAAGTGGTTTTGTATAGTGGAGTGCACTCTCTAATTTTAGGCTACACGACAGCTCATGTGGTGAAGACCTCCTAAATAAAGTTAACTCCAAATTTCTTCGAGCAAACTTGTAAATTATCATCCGAGAATGGTTTCATTGATCTTTGTGTTTATAGTATGTTCATAAAAACACTTGGAAATGAAATGGTTTAGTTTTATTTGGAGCGCACTGTCTACTTTTAGGCCACACCATAGATCATAAGGTGAAGATTTCCTATTCAAAGTTGACTCCAAATTGCTTCGAGCAAACTAGAAAATTAAATCTCATCCAGAATTGTTTTAAAGACCTTTGTATTTATAGTTTGTTCA
This sequence comes from Pardosa pseudoannulata, assembly GCA_032207245.1. NCBI lineage: Eukaryota > Metazoa > Arthropoda > Arachnida > Araneae > Lycosidae > Pardosa > Pardosa pseudoannulata. The sequence continues at coordinate 19,344,478 of CM063509.1, read as the reverse complement.
TACTAATACTTGGAAATGAAATGGTTTAGTTTTGTTAGGAGAATACTGCCTACTTTTAGGCTACTCGATAGCTCATGAGGTGAAGACCTCCTATATAAAGTTGACTCCAAATTGCTTCAAACAAACCAGTAAATTAAATCTCATCCAGAATGGTTTGAATGATCTTTGTGTTTATAGTATCTCCATACTTATATTTGGAAATGAAATGGTTAAGTTTTGTTAGGAGAGTACTGCCTACTTTTAGGCTACACGATAGCTCATGAGGTGAAGACCTCCTATTTAAAATTGATTCCAAATTGCTTCAAACAAACCAGTTAATTAAATCTCATCCAGAATTTTTTGAAAAATCTTTTTGTTTATAATATGTTCATACTTATACTTGGAAAGGAAATGGTTTAGTTTTGTTTGGAGCACACTGCCTACTTTTAGGCTACACGATAGCTCATGGGGTAAAGACCTCTTATTTAAAGTTGACTCCAAATTGCTTCAAACAAACCAGTAAATTAAATCTCATCCAGAATTTTTTGAAAGATCTTTTTGTTTATAGTATGTTCATACTTACACTTGGAAATAAAATGGTTTAGTTTTGTTTGGAGCACACTGCCTACTTTTAGGCTACACGATAGCTCATGGGGTAAAGACCTTCTATTTAAAGTTGACTCCAAATTGCTTCAAACAAACCAGTAAATTAAATCTCATCTAGAATGGTTTCAATGATCTTTGTGTTTTCTACAAAAGAACATGAGAATGAAATTACATTATATTACCGACATAGAAAAACAAGTTCGTGATAGGTGGCAGAAATCGAGATAATGCGATAATCAAGATAATGAGATAATCTAGATAATTATTACCATGTTAATTATTTTCAACCTTCCGAATTGTAGTAAGAAATAATAAACCTGAGACGTAAAAAATTTTAAAATGTAATAAAGCTTTATTTTTCTTTTCCGTTTATTGAAGCATTTATTACAAACACAGTCATATTATAAAATTCTTTACTTTAACACATTTGTTAAAAATGCTACAAATCTCTTTTAACATTAATTGTATAGAATTAAGAAAAATGCAGCTTTTTAATGGTTTCAATCATGCACTTAATATTAATAATTCATTCTGAGAAATTATTTCATTAATATGCTTTTAAAAATATGAAAATTATTCTCCACGATGCGTTATTTTATGCTTCTTCCTTCTTATTTTCTGTTAAAATTAGGTCATCGATTGCTTATCCAGAATAGTCCCATTCAGAAATGTTAGATTCCAATAATTTTATACTTTAAAATATAATTATCAGAAAGGTGCAAAATTTTAAAACACATATTCCTATACTTATCTATTTTTATATCCCAAAACACTTTTTTCAGTTAAAAGTATGCAGATTTTGCTTTTCTTAAGATAAAATAATTTATTTTGCGATTAAAGAAATAGTTTTCTTTATTTTATACGTAAGCAAATAAATTTTCCGTTTTTTTTCTAAATTCTAACATTGTACAAAACTTACGAGCTGCTTTATCTCTTAAGTCAGCATTTTAAGGATGTAAATAATTTTTCTTTTTTATTTAAAGCTAAATTACAATGTATTTAAATAAGCATGTCAAAACCTTTTCTTTTTCTTCAATGTATTTATAAAGGTGAAAGAGAGACATTAAAAGGGTTTTCAAAATAATTAATTTCTGTCATTTTTTTCTTTAGAGTCTTTGTATTCGGGTATTTCATTTTGTTTTAATCTTAAGGTAACAAATAGTACCTTTATAAACGATTCTTCATTAAAAAAAGTTTTGTTCGTTTTAAATTATGAAAGCTAGCGGAAAAAAAATATTTGCTATTAATTTTAAGTAGCTTTTTTTAAACAAAAAATATGATCAGAAAAAATATTTTAATTATCGAAAGATAACTTTTGAAAGACGCATACTAGAAACGAAATCTGTCTATCAAATTGAATATAAATTCTAGTAAAATTCTGTAAACCTAAAATTTTAAAATCATCTGACATTTTAAAATTTTTAAACTTTTAATCCTCATTATAACAGTTTTTTACTGATTCATCATTTAAAAATGTTTTTTTTTAATTAATTTTTGCAAGCTCTTCAGTGGCGTTCTAACTTTAAAAAATATTTGCTTTTGTAATTTTAAGTAGCATATTTTTTAAATAACAAAAATATGTCCATCAATGAAAAAAATGAAATTTAATTATCGAAAGATAACTTTTGAAAGACGCATATTAGAAACGAAATCTGTCTATCAAATTGAATATAAATTCTTGTAAAATTCTGTAAACCTAAAATTTTAAAATCGTCTGACATTTTAAAATTTTTAAACTTTTAATCCTCATTATAACAGTTTTTTACTGATTCATCACTAAAAATGTGTTGTTCGTTTTAAATTAATTTTTACATATTCTTCAGTGTCGTTCTAATTTTAAAAAATATTTGCTTTTGTAATTTTAAGTAGCATATTTTTTAAATAACAAAAATATGTCCATCAATGAAAAAAAATGAAATTTAATTATCGAAAGATAACTTTTGAAAGACGCATAATTAGAAACGAAATTTGTCTATCAAATTAAATATAAATTCTTGTAAAATTCTGTAAACCTAAAAATTTAAAATCGTGTGACATTTTAAATTTTTTTAAATTTTAATCCTCATTATAACATTCTTTAACAGATTCATCATTAAAATATGTTTTGTTCGTTTTAAATTAATTTTTGCAAATTCTTCACTGGGGTTCTAACTTAAAAAAATTAATTGCTTTTGTGATTTTAAGTAGCATATTTTTTAAATTGTAGCAAATTCTTTAATTATCGAAGATTCTTTTGAAAACGCATAATTTAAAACGAAATTTGTCTTTTATAATTTATGCTATTATTTCAATATTATCTAATTTATAGAGCAGGCGAATAAATTTTTCTTTATCATTATAAGTAATGAAAAGTACATTTTTTTAGCATTATGACCTCATTTAAAATCATTTAATTCTTGTTAAATTATTAAACATCGTGAATTATTTTCATATTTATAACTAAACTTAGATTTTAATATTTTCTGTTTTATTTGGTTTAAATATAGATTAGGTACAAATTGTGATAATTTAAATTTCATCATCGTTTATTTAATTGTATGAAATTTCACTAAAATACTGTCGTCTTTAAATTTCCTCCTTTTCGAGCGTTTTATGCTATTATTTCAAGATATTATCTATTTCCCCGGATAAGAGCAGGCGAATAAATTTTTCAAATTATCACCTTATAAGTAGATGAAAAGTACATTTTTTCTAGCATTATGACGTCATTCCTTTAACCATCTCATTTAATAATTTCTTGTTCTAAATTATTTAAACATTGTCTGCATTATTTTCATACTTTTTATCACTAAACTTAGATATTACTTAAATAATTTTCTATTTTATTTGGTTTAAATAATAGATTAGGTACATATGTGATAATTTTAAATTTCATCATCGATTATTTATTGTTGAAATGAATTTCATATTAAAAAAATTCTTTTTGAAAAGTTGTCTATTTTCACACTAATAAATATCTAGCATTTAACCTTATTTGATTCTTTCATGTGTGTTTTTTTTTTATGAAACAATACGTAAAATTCTCTATATTTTTATCATTCATATATACACCTAGCATTAATATAAATGTCATCTATTTTATTTAATATTAATATTGGCAACTAACATGTTTAAAGATAAAAATATTTTATTTAAATTCAAAACACATTTTTTCATTACTTTACAATTCTGAAATTAAAAAATTTATGATCCGTTTTTTATTTTAAATGGAAAATTTGATATTTTTTAACTATTTATTTTACTTTTTAATAATTATCTACGGGTATTACAACAATTTTCATGATCGTAAACTATATATTAGGGTACTTAATGGAAAATTAAAATTTTAATCTTCATTTTGTGCTTTTGCATAACAATATCTGAGTTTTCCGTAAATCTCGCATATTATACTTACAATTTGGAAAATTAAAAATTTTAATTCCCGTTATGACTATGTGCTAGTCTGTCACAAGTTAGTTCGTCCGCTGAGTTTTCCGTAACTGCCATATTAGGGTACTTACAATTCTGGAAAATTAAAAATTTTAATGATCCCGTCACATGACGGGCCATATGCTAGTCTGATTAAATGGAAGTTTAGTTCGTCATGAGTTGTAACTGTCGCCATATTAGCGTACTTTACAATTCTGGAAAATTAAAAATTTTACTGATCCCGTCATATGACGGGCTATATGCTAGTCTGCTTAAATGGAAGTTTAGTTCGTCCACTGAGTTTTCCGTAACTATCGCCATATTAGGGTACTTTACAATTCTGGAAAATTAAAAATTTTAATGATCCCGTCATATGACGGGCTATATGCTAGTCTGCTTAAATGGAAGTTTAGTTCGTCCGCTGAGTTTTCCGTAACTGTCGCCATATTAGCGTACTTTACAATTCTGGAAAATTAAAAATTTTACTGATCCCGTCATATGACGGGCTATATGCTAGTCTGCTCAAATGGAAGTTTAGTTCATCCGCTGAGTTTTCCGTAACTATCGCCATATTAGGGTACTTTACAATTCTGGAAAATTAAAAATTTTAATGATCCCGTCACATGACGGGCCATATGCTAGTCTGCTTAAATGGAAGTTCAGTTCATCCGCTGAGTTTTCCGTAACTATTGCCATATTAGGGTACTTTACAATTCTGGAAAATTAAAAATTTTAATAATCCCGTCATATGACGGGCTATTTGCTAGTCTGCTCAAATGGAAGTTTAGTTCATCCGCTGAGTTTTCCGTAACTATCGCCATATTAGGGTACTTTACAATTCTGGAAAATTAAAAATTTTAATGATCCCGTCACATGACGGGACATATGCTAGTCTGCTTAAATGGAAGTTTAGTTCGTCCACTGAGTTTTCCGTAACTATCGCCATATTAGAAATACTTTACAATTCTGGAAAATTAAAAATTTTAATGATCCCGTCACATGACGGGCCATATGCTAGTCTGCTAAAATGGAAGTTTAGTTCGTCCACTGAGTTTTCCGTAACTATCGCCATATTAGGGTACTTTACAATTCGGGAAAATTAAAAATTTTACTGATCCCGTCATATGACGGGCTATATGCTAGTCTGCTTAAATGGAAGTTTAGTTCATCCGCTGAGTTTTCCGTAACTGTCACCATATTTTTGTACTCTTACACTACTTACTTTTTTTCCATTCTCTTGTAAAAATATACACTAATAATAAACGTACGTAAATAATAATTTAAGCATATTGTATCCTAAAATATACTCAATTCAAGATGTTTCTTTACTTCTTCCGACATTATAAATATTTTGAGTATCTATTTAAATTGAATAAATAATCATAATTAGATAAAGAAAATATAATAATATTGTCACCGGAAATGTTTTACAGAAAAAAAATTTAATTACTTTTTATGTCGTTTTAGTACATCATGGTCTTCTCTAGATGTTATATTACAAAAACATGACTTTCAGCTAATGAAAAATAAATGTTTAGTAGTAATTTCACTTTTTTGTGACAATAAATTTAGGCGTGTAATCGTAATTTCGTAATTTGTTGTATGTTACTTCTCAAAACGCAGTTAAATGTATTAATGACAATTAAGAACATCAAGCAAATTAAAGACCATTAGAGAATGAGCTTCTGTGGGCTTTAATGGAAAGATTCTAGATTAAGAATTTGTTCTTTTATTAACACAAGAAAAGAGTTTTTCTAGACCATTTGTTAAAGAAAAAGGTTTATGTTGTAACCTTATCTTTTTAGATAGTTTTATTCTTTTTCTTATTACTAATCGATTTTAAAACTCAGTGCTTTCATGTCGAAAACAAAAATTTGTTTTAGTTTAGTTTGGTTTAGTTTGGAGCGCTACGGTCTATTGTTTTGCTCACGAGAGCTAATGAGAGCGGGACCTACAGTTTAAAGCCGATTCCGAACTGCTACAAACATCCATTCCAGCACGGGATTTGAACCCGCGAACTCTGGTTCCGTAGAGCTTGTTTTGGTTTTAGCAATAATTTCTTATATGTGTATGTGTGTGCGTGTGTGTTTGTGTTTGCATTTGTGTACCGTGTGTGTGTGCTTGCAATGAATACAAAATATTGCTTCATTCAGAATAAATATTAAAGACGAACACACAGTCGAAGGTGAACGAAGTCTTTTATTAACTTAAATTAAAATTTAGCTTAATTTAATAAGTATCACTTAATTTAATAATTAAAGATGGATTCCGGCCATTTTCAAAATAGACTGTGGAGCAACAAATGGCCTAACAATGCAAAATCTCAAATCATAGCTGTAATTTGTTCCCACACTCCAAACCTTTACAAAGTACGATCACTGACAGCGTACGCAAAATAAAATTATTCATTTGGAATAATTTTTGGAATAATTTTGGATACACGTAAAAAAAATTATTCATTTGGAACTGATTTGGGGGGAAACGAAAACCGGTACTTAACTGGTATATATTTTAGTTGAACCAAAATGGAAACCAGATTGAAAAAAATTACGGTTAGAAAAAAATTACGGTAAGGTTTCATTCTGAATAAATACTAAAGACGGACACACAGTCAAAGTGAGAAGTCTTTTATTAACTTAATTTAAAAATTAGCTTAATTTAATAAATAGCACTTAATTTAATAATTAAAAATGGTTTCCAGCCATTTTCAAAATAGGCTGTGGAGCAACAATGCAAACCTAACAATGCAAAATCTCAATTCAGAGCCGTAATTCATTCCCACACTCCAAACCTTTACAAAGTACGATCACTGACAGTGTACGCAAAATAAAGTTATTCATTTGGAATAATTTTTGGAATAATTTTGGATACACGTAAAATAAAATTATTCATTTGGAACTGAAAAATGAAAACCGGTACTCAACTGGTATATATTTTTAGTTGAACCGAAATGGAAACCAGATCAAAAAAAATTACGGTAAGGTTTCATTCTGAATAAATACTAAAGACGAACACACAGTCAAAGGTGAGCGAAGTCTTTTATTAACTTAAATTAAAGATTAGCTTAATTTAATAAATAGCAATTAATTTAATAATTAAAGATGGCTTTCAGCCATTTTCAAAATAGGCTGTAGATTAACAATGCAAACATAACAATGCAAAATCTCAATTCAGAGCCGTAATTCATTCCCACACTGCAAACCTTTACAAAGTACCATCACTGACAGTGATCGTTTGTAGTGACATACGCAAACGCAAAATAAAATTATTCATTTGGAATAATTTTTGGAATAATTTTTGGATACATGTAAAATAAAACTATTCATTTGGAACTGATTTTTTGTGAAATGAAAACCGGTACTGAACCGGTTTTAGTTGAACCGGAATGGAAACCTGATCGAAAAAAATTACGGTTAGAAACCCTGGTTTCACTTTGTATTTATACTTCATTGGTGCTAAGCAGTCAACACATTTTTCATTCAGTAAGTTTAAATCCCATTCAAAGAAATGCGTTATTAATCAACATCAACATGAAATATATATTGTTATATTAATAAAGTGTTTACTTCAAAAAATAGAAATTTTCTTGACGAACTTATATAATCAAGTAGAAAAAAAAGCGCTAAACGGAAACAAGTTACATCAACAAGCCATAAATATTCGGGAAAGAAACAATTCAGAAAGTTTTTCGATTCCAACGACAGCAGAAAATTGGCGCAAGATTTAGGCCAGGCTTAATAAGTTCTTTACCCCCGTACCACTTATTTCCGAAAGCAATATGCAAGAGCACAAAGCGAAATGCTAGGGATATTTTCCTAATTTATTTTTAAAGCTCCCTAATTTTGTCGTAACTACAACTTTCATTTACTGGGATATATTACGCTCTGTCCATAAGTCACGTGCGTTATTAATGAATTTTCATTTAATAATTTGATGGTTAAAAGTTTCAAAGATATTTTCTTAAGTTATTTTTCCAAGTGTTTCGGAGAATATTCAAAGGGAGTCTAGGACACAAAATTCTCACAAATAAAATTCATCTACATAAAAAAAAAATTTTTCATTAAAAAGAATAAAAATTAATAACTATTCATTTGTGAAAAAATATTTTTGTGAAAACAAATGAATTAATATTTAACCGAATTATAAAACCACATTTTATTCAACCCAATTCCAAAACTTCAAACACACCACAAACAATTACCATTCAAGATTATAATCAAAACAATGTAAATTAAAAAATAAACACACTATTTATCAATAGTGTTTACTAATTATAAACTCTTATATTCAAAAAAAAAAAAAAAAAAAAAGTTACATCAACAAGTAAAAAATCAAAAACAACGCAACAAAAGTTTTTCGTCCAAAATAACAGAAAACACAAGATAAGCTTAAAAATAAAAACCAATCCGAAAGCAAATGCCAAGAAACAACAAAACCAATATACAAAAACATCCCCCTCCCACCCACAATGAATTCATTAAATAACACCTAAATCAAAAAAAATATTTTCTAAAAACCAGAAATCTCAAACAGTACTAAATCCTAAGATTTTCTCTAAACCACATACCCCTCAAACTAAGACACCTCATTTAAAACCTCCCATAGACATAATATAAATCATAAATATAAATGAAAACCCAAAATTATTATAAATTGACATTAAAAACCAAAATAAACGGAAATTCTTTCTGCCCTTCATCAAAGAGACAATCATTAATTAAAGAGTATAACTATCTACAATTCCCTTTATTAACACACCAAACAACTTAATAAATAGTCTACAGTGTACGAAACACCCATAGGCTACGAATAAATAATTAAACAACCCCAGTAAAAAAAAAAACAAAATACAAACCCGAATAGAAAAAAATGTAGGACAACACTTTTATAGAACCACTAATATAAAAAAACACTACAAAAACCAAAACAATTGACTCAATTACCCTTCCCCCATCGCATTTCAGAAACTCAAAATTTTTCCTATTCTTTTAGAAGACACCCATCCATTAAGATCCTATACAAATTAACAACAAATATATATCCACCTGATTACCTCCCTGGTAACCCAATAGATCCACAAAGGTACTTATTAAAAATATTTGAATTTGAAATTAGGTCCTCTCTCTCCTTTGTCTCTTTTTTTTTATCTAAATGTTCAATCTGGATTAAGGTGGCACCTAGTAGAAAATTTTGGAAAAGCAAATCTTATGAAGTTGAATCATTGTTATTTATCAAGTATCATAGCAAAATATATATAATTGAAGTTTTATTTTAAAATTATCAACCTTGTATGTGTATTTAAAGTGTGTAATAAATAATAAACTCTTGATTTAGCTTAATTAGTTTTGTTTTTTTTTTTAAAAAAAAGATGTAGTCTCATCAGAATTAGGAAATGAAAATTTAAACATAAAAAATCTATACAAAACAACCCAAAAATTCTTTAACAAATAAAACCACATCACAAAAATTGACCAAAAAGAAACTTTCCCCCAATGCAACTAAAAACCCCCCCACCCTATACTTCAACAAATTAAAAAAAATATATAACCACATACCCCCTCCACATAAAACCCCACAAAAATTTCATAAAAAAAAAACATTTTACTTTTACTCATTAACCCCCAAAAACAAACATTATGAAAAAAATTTTCAAAAATAACAACACTTCATAGTAACAAATAACATTATCTTACCATTTTAAATAACTGGAACAACCCCAAAACTAAATCTTTCAAACTACATGAAAAAATTACAGATATTTTCATCAAATAAAAAAAAATACTTCATTTAAAATATATAAATAAAAAATCGTAAAAAATACTATTAAAAATAATCACAAAAACTTAAAAGCAAAAAAAAAATTAAAATCTAAACATACAAAAAAAACTAAAAAAACATATTGCTACATAAAAAAACAAAACAAAAACAAAATAGTACAAAAAATAAAAAACAACAAAAATCTTAAAAAAAAAAAATACAAATAAAAAATAATAAAAACATAATAAAAAAAAAAAAAAAAAAAAATATTACAAAAATCTTAAAAAATTAAAAAAATATAAACCATGATATGTAATGTTAAAAATCAAAAATAAAAACAAAGTTATAAATATTGCACAAATACATACAATAAACATAAAAAAACCATTTAAAATTAAAATAAAAAAAAAAAACAATTTTTTTTTCTCAAATTTGTGACTATGAAACGTATATTTAGAATACTGCAACCTTCTCAAAAACCAACCACAAATAGAATTTCAAATAAGTATTTTAGCTTATGAATACGGCTAAATCCTCTGAAACTGAAACACTACTCTAGATCTCAGAGTCAGAAGACGTATTGCTTTGCCCGTCACATTGTAGTGAATTAGTGTTCTCTGTATATTAGTGTTTTTGTGTGCATTGTGCATCGAATTGCACTGCTATGTACTGGATTATTCTACGCTTTCTTTTCTGAATATATTGTTACGAACAGTTCTTTAAGCTGTTCTCAGTTGTGTGCTTTTAATCAGTGTTTCTTGTGTGTCTTATCCAAAGTTCATTTAATCGCCGAACTTATGAGAGACGTACACAGCATTATATTTAAGTAATAATAATTAGAACTCTAAAGATGGACAATGGCCATTAAAGTAATGCTCTAATTTAGTGGTTCTTCAGTCAGCAGTTTTTGCTTCTCACTACAGGTTATGCAGCATAAAATAGTGTATAATCGAGTGGCAAGAGTGAATTTCTCTGTACACTGCGTTGTGCAATCTGAGATTCTTGAGCATTATCAGATACCAGTTGAATAATTATCCCTAATTACTTATTAGATATCCCAAGGGAAGCAGACATAGAAAAATCTTTACGCTAATGATATTTATTAACAATAATCACTAGCATGTAATGTTATTTTACAATAAAACCTGATTAATAATCATCAGCTGAGCTCTAAAATATGTATAATATTCATAGAGTGAGGAAGAATAGAAAGGGACTGTACTATTAAGGTCATTAATTTAATATTGGGCATTGTGCCTTTATAGGAAACCTCAAGCAGTGAACGGCTTGTCAATTAAGTTAAACACTTCTGCCATTCGTAAAAGACATCTAGAGTGACAAACTTCGCAAAACAAGTATAAAGCAGGCGCTACCCCGTACGGTGTAAACTGAAGGATGTTAATAATAGCAAATATACCTTAAATCCTGTAACTAGTGGTAAGATGCTTAAGTATTCCCAATATTAGGCATATTGGGCATAGTGTCTTAGCAGGCATCCTCAAGCAGTGAGAGGTTTGTTAATACAGTTAAATGCTACTTTTACAATTCATATAAGGTGTTCAAAGCATTAACCTTTGTAAAACAAGTACAAATGAGGTTTTACACTTACGGTGTAACTGAAGGATGTTAACAGTGGTAAAAAATCTTCAATCCTGTAACTTCTTGTAAGAGGAAAAAGTATTCCCAATATTAGGCCTATTGGACATAGTGTGTTAACAGGCATCCTTAATCAGTGAAAGGTTTCTTAATTCAGTAAAATGCTACTTTTGTAATTTATACAAGATGTCCAGAACGTCAAGGTTTGTAAAACAAGTACAAATGCAGTTCTACCCTTACGATGTACCTGAAGGACGTTAATGGTGGTAAAAAATCTTCAATCCTGTAACTTCTTGTAAGATGAGAAAGTATTCCAAATATTAGGCATATTGGGCATGCTGTCTTAACAGGCATCCTCAAGCAGTGAACGGTTTGTTAATGCAGTTAAATACTACTTTTGCATTTCACATAAGATGTCCTGAAAGTCAAGGTTTGTAAAACAAGTACAAATGAGGTTCTACCCTTAAGGTGTACTTGAAGGATGTTAACAGTGGTAAAAAAATCTGCAATCCTGTAACTTCTTGTAAGATGAAAAAGTATTGCCAATATAAGGCATATTGGGTATATCGTCTTAACAGGCATCCTCAAGCCGTGAACGGTTTGTTAATGCAGTTAAATGCTACTTTTGCATTTCATATAAGATGTCCAGAACGTCAAGGTTTGTAAAACAAGTACAGATGCAGTTCTACCCTTACGATGTACCTGAAGGACGTTAATGGTGGTAAAAAATCTTCAATCCTGTAACTTCTTGTAAGATGAGAAAGTATTCTAAATATTAGGAATATTGGGCATGGTGTCTTAACAGGCATCCTCAAGTAGTGAACGGTTTGTTAATACAGTTAAATGCTACTTTTGTAATTCATACAAGATGTCCAGAACGTCAAAGTTTGTAAAACAAGTAACAAAGTTTGTAAAACTAATGAGGTTTTACCCTTACGGTGTACCTGAAGGATGATAACAGTGGCAAAAAATTTGCAATCCTGTGACTCCTTGTAAAATGAAATCAATAATCTCAAATTAAAGGTATTTGAATAAACAAGAGGTTTTTAACATAAATATCCTTAACAGTGGTAAACAAATTTAAAATTCTGTAACTCCTGGTAAGATGAAAAATTATTCCTAATATTGGGCATATTGGGCATAGGGTCTTAACAGGAATCCTCAAGAAATGAATGGTTTGTTACTACAGTTAAGTGCTACTTTTGCAATTCCTTTAAGATGTCCAAAGCATCAAGCTTCTCAAAACAAGTTCAAATATATTTCTACACCCTACGATGTACTCTGAAATATGTTAACGTTGATAAAGAAATCTGCAATTTTGTGACTCTCTGTAAGATGAAACCAGTAGTCTCAAATCAAAGGTATTTAAATAAAGTAGAGTTTTTAAATATATGTTGAATCATGGCAAAATTTCTTGTAACAAAATTTGGGCAAAATTATTGCGTAACATTAGTTGAGCTAAGCAAAACTTTAGTTGCTCTTCTCGTTGCCACCAAAAGGCTATAAAAATGAAAAGAGAAACAATTATTTTCACCAAAAGCTGTCATTTTAGGTTTAGACTCATTTGAAATTTATTTTAGATTTTTACTATATTTTTTTTAGTTTTATTGAAATCTCATCACATACATTTATGTCTCTTCTCCTATTTTTTACAATTATTTATTCAGCCTAAATACTGACAAATATAAAAATATACATTGAAAGTAAAACTTCTTAGAAGCAGCCAACATGCACTGTGACGTGAGACTGTAAATCAAGTTTAGTTATTTTCATATACGCTCGAGCAACAGGATATGCCAGTTGGTTTTTACTACATTTCATGTTTCGCCTATTTTTTCTCTTAGACAAGAACTATTACCTAAACATAATCAGAAGAGATTGTCGTCGTAAAATCCTAACAGATGTTTTCAAAGTCTTTACGCAGTTTTCTTTTTGTTTGCATCGATGCCTCAATTGATAATTAGAAGCCGCGTGAAAAGTTTTATCACTCTTTTACTGCACAGTAAAATTTATCGTCTTTAGATCTTTAGATATTTTATCTTTAGATTCAACACATGCAATATTAAGACGTAGGCTAAAAAAGAAGATAGTTTTGAACCCTTGGCTGTCAGTATATGGATCTTAATAGTTATATGTATGTATTAGATATAAAGTTTTAAATTCCATACATCTAGCTGGAAATATAACTAAATTTAAGACACTCACTAAATTATATTCTACTTAAAATATAGTTCATTGTGTATCTCATGCGATATATAAGCGTACAAAGCATTAGATGTGTATATCATATGTGATATATAGGAAGAGCAAAAGGTCAAAGCGGAAAACTACAAAAAAATGGTACTTTTAGTACTATATTTTATAATCGAATATAGTTATCTTACTTATTTAGATGTACACATAAGGAATGATCAAAAGGTTTTCCTTTGAAGGTGAGGATGTAGTGCATATTAAAATTAGCGCATCGAGTATGGGAACACTTACATAGAAGTAGAGTATTGCAGCATTCTCTTATTTCCGAAGAGTGTGTGGAAAATGATAAAATGTTTACAATGGCGACGCTGTTACCAAATGCGTCCAAACAGGACCACAGCTACTCTTTTCTTACCAGTGCTAATCGTTGTTTGAATTCAAGAATTCATATGTCAAAATCCATGGGAGACATTGTAAAGAAAAGCTTTAAAATCTTTGAAGCATTGAGAAGATTACGTCTTGCAATTAAGACTTAAAGTGCAGTAAAACTGCGTTAATTTTAGTACAACTTTAAAGAGTATTAAAAATAATTGCACGAAACCTTCTTTTATAATCTAAAAAGTATTTGAATGAGAGAAAGTGAGCATATGTTTTAGGTAAATCCTTTCTGAAAACGTAAAAATTAGTCTACTTATATTTATATGATTTATCCCACCAAGGTTCAATATAATCATTGTATTACTGTACAGTTCAAAGAAACCCATGCTTAAACTCGTGATGTTAATTTTTCTACAACTCTAAAGAGTAATAAAAAATTATTGCAAGAAACCTTCTTTTGTAACCTACAAAGTATTTAAATGAGAGAAAGTGAACACATGTTATAGGTAAATCCCTCCTGAAAACGTACAAATTTGTCTACTTATATTCATATGATTTATCACACCATAGTCCAATATAATCATTGCAATACTATACAGTTCAAAGAAACCTCTTAAACTGGTGGCGTTAATTTTAACACAACTTTGAAGAGTAATAAAAAATCATTGCAAGAAACCTTCTTTTGTAATCCACAAAGTATTTAAATGAGAGAAAGTGAACATATGTTTTAGGTAAATCCTTCATTAAACGTAAAATTTAGTCTACTTTTTTTAAATGATTTATCACATAAAGATTCAATATAATCATTGGAATACTATATAGTTAAAAGAAACACATGCTTAAACTCGTGACATTAATTTTATTAGAACTTGGAGGAGTAATAAAAAGCATTGCAACAAACGTTCTTTTATAATCTACAAAGTATTTGAATACGAGAAAGTGAACATATGTTTTAGGTATATCCTTCCTGAAAGTGTAAAAATTAGTCTATTTACATTTATTTGCTTTATCACATCAAGATTCAATGTAATCAATATAATACTACATAATCTAAAGAAACCTATTCTTAAACTCGTGACGTTAATTTTCATACAAATCTGAAGAGTAATAAAAATCATTGCAAGAAACCTCTTTTATCATCTACAAAGTATTTGCATAAGAGAAAGTGAGCACATGTTTTAGGTAAATCCTTCCTAAAAACATAAAAATTAGTCTACTTATATATGATTTATCACATCAAGATTCAATATAATTATTGTAATACTATATAATTCAAAGGAACCCATTCTTAAACTCGTGACGCTAATTTTAGTACAACTTTGAAGAGTAATAAAAATCATTGCAAGAAACCTTTTATAATCTACAAAGTATTTGAGAGAAAGTGAACACGCGTTTTAGGTCAATTCTTCCTGAAAACGTAAAAATTAGTCTACTTAAATTTATATGATTTATCACATCAAGTTTCAATATAACCATTGCAATGCCGAACGATGGCCGATTGGTTAGGGTGCTGGCCTTCGGTACCAGAGTTCGTGGGTTCAAATCCCACAGTGGCATGGATATTCGTAGCTGTTCGGAATCGTCTTTAAGCTGTAAGTCCCGGTCTGATTAGCCCTCGTGTTGAAAAATGAAGACCGCTACAAACCAAACCTATACGATAAACCTATAATCATTGTAATATTATATAGTTCAAAGAAACCCATGCTTAAACTAGTGAAGTCAATTTTAGTACAACTTTAAAGAGTAATAAAAATCATTGCAAGAAACCTTCTTTTATAATCTACAAAGTATTTGAATGAGAGAAAGTGAACACATATTTTAGGTAAATCCTTCCTGAAAACGTAAAAATTACTCTACTTATATTTATAATATTTATCACATCAAGGTTCAATATAATTATTCCAATACTATACAGTTCAAAGAAACCCATACTTACACTCGTGACGTTAATTTTTGTACAACACTGAAGAGTAATAAAAATCACTTCAAGAAACCTTTCAGGATCTACAAACTATTTGAATGAGAGAAAGTGAACACATGTTTTAGGTAAATCCTTCATGAAAACTTAAAAATTAGTCTGCTTATATTTATTTGATTTATCACATCAAGTATTAATATAATTGTTGTAATACTATAGTACAAAGAAACCCATGCTTAAACTCGTGACGTTAATTTTAGTTCAACTTTGAGGACTAATAAAAATCATTGCAAGAAACCTTTTTTTATAATCTACAAATTATTTGAATGAGAGAAAGTGAGAACATGTTTTAGCTAAATTCTTCCTGAAAACGTAAAAGTTACTCTACTTATATTTATATGATTTATCACATCAAAGTTCAATATAATAATTGTAATACTATACAGTTCAAAGAAACACATGCTTAAACTCGTGACGATAGTTTTAGTAAAACTTTGAAGAGTAATAAAAACCATTGAAAGAAACATTTTTTTAATGTATATAGTATATGAATGACAGAGAAAGTGAGCACATGTTTTAGGTAAATCCTTCCTGAAAAAGTAAAAGTTAGTCTACTTATATTTATATGATTTATCAAATTAAGGTTCAATATAATCATTGTAATATTATATAGTTAAAAAAAACCCTGCTTAAACTCATGACGTTAATTTTAATACAACTTTGAAGAGTAATAAAATCATTGCTAGAAACCTTCTTTTACATTCTACAAAGTATATGAATGAGAGAAAGTGAACTTATGTTTTAGGTAAATCCTTCCTGAAAACGTAAAAGTTAGTCTACTTATATATGATTTATCACATCAAGATTCAATATAATTATTGTAATGCTATATAGTTCAAAGAAACCCATGCTTAAACTCGTGACGTTAATTTTAGTACAACTTTGAAGAGTAATAAAAATCATTGCAAGAAACCTTCTTTTATAATCTACAAAGTATTTGAATGAGAGAAAGTGAACACATGTTGTTGGTAAATCCTCCCTGAAAACTTAAAAATTAGTCTACTTATATTTATATGATTTATCACATCAAGGTTCAATATAATCATTGTAATGCTATATAGTTCAAACAAACCCATGTTTAAACTCGTGACGTTAATTTTAGTACTATAATGAAGAGTAATAAAAATCATGGCAAGAAACCTTCTTTTATAATCTACAAAGTATTTGAATGACAGAGAAAAAACAAGTTTAGATAATCCTTCCTGAAATGTAACAATTAGTCTACTTATATTTGTATTTTAAATAACATACTTTGAGATTAAATTTTGTCATTTCATTGCTATACAAACAATTTTCCTTTACAATTTTGATCAAAATTTTATGCCCAGGATAAAAGTTCCCTAAAATTTCGTATTCTGAGAGCAAATAGAATTCCTTTCAAATTGAAAGTAAAAGCAGAGCGTGAAAACGCCACAACTTTTAGGAGGCCAAACCGTCACATACAGTCCATAAAACAGTAATAAAATGAAAATTTCGGAACTTTCAACCCAAAACTACACAAAGGGAAACCAGAGTATTCCGTAGGTTTTTAATGCTGTTCTTTTTGCGTTTCTTTTCGTAAAGTAATCAGTTTAAAACGCTCAGGTGCTGTGTAGGAAATAAGTTTTACATACTTTTCGTTGAATTTTGAAGAATCAATAATAATAACTTCTTAATTTAAAACCATACTTTAAATCTATGATACATAAAAAATACATTTTTTTAGATTTAATATACTAACCCTCTTTCTCGCCTTAATCACATGTGACAGTTATAATTTAAGTTATACAGTATAAAATGCAGTTTAAAATATTTTTTAGCAAATTAATTTTTCTTTCAAGTAGCACATCTTATACTGGGCATCAAATTTGATATAGTTCTCGATAATAGTTGGTAGTGCAATATTGAAAAGTCTTTATGTCAGATTTATTGAAGAAGTGACCACAGTCTATAACATTTTGTTTGTGTGATTTTTGTCTTAATACTAAATATAATTCATTGTAAAATCATTTAGAATAATTTAAAATTTAATTAAGTATATAATTTATTTCTTAAATATACAGTTTGTTTTGATTATTTATTCTAAATATATATATGCATTTAGAATAAATAAACTAATAAAATTTTGCAACCTCCCCCTTCCCAACTCATGAAAGTCTCTATGAAGCTCCTTGAAATTCACTTAACCATTCAGAACAAATTATTTTTTCATCATCATCTAAGATAAAATTTTTAATACACACACGGATCAATGAATTAGAAACCTCTGATAGTTCCTTCAACTACTAGTTATATGCACGTGTGTGCAAAACCCAATCATGAATTATGTGAAACACTACAAGAATGTTACTATAAATAAAATATACTGCTGCATCTTACAATAAACATACTAATGTATTGTATCTAAAAATATGTACTTTTCATGTATTACAGGAAAATATTTCTTATTTAATAATTTAATATTATAATTAATCCTTTGAAAATCTGCTGAACGGTGGCAGAATGGTTAGAGTGCTGGCCTTCGGAACCGGAGTTCGTAGGTTTGAATTCCACTATGGCATGGATGTTCGTATCCGTTCGGAATCGGCTTTTGAGCAGTAGGTCTCGGTCTCATTAGCCCTCCTGTTGTAAAAAGTAGACCGTAGAGCTCCAAACCAAACCAAACCTTTGAAAATCCACAAAAATTATGTAAATCTTATTTTTTACATACCATCTGAGCGACAATATTTTTTTACATCTGGAAAAAGGTTTATTGTTGGAGCCGATAATCAGCAAAACCTATTCTCACTGAGTTCTCAAAAGCAGTGATTTTGGAGGCTTTGAATAGTTGTAGGTAGAACCCATAGTTGTTGCCCGAAAGATGAGACTGACATTCAAATACAATCAATAAGGCCTGATTGGCGTAGTCTGTACCGGATTCAATAGAAAAAGAGTGACTCTACTGTACTGCAATTGACAAAAACCTGAAACCTGGGTTCTTCTCACACGATTACGATTCAAACCGTGAGCAAAATAAGACAGAATGACAGATTACGTAGACGAATGCTGATGTAACAAAGTGTTACATTATAACGCCATCGCTGCCTGTACTGAGAGACTGACCGAAGGGAAGTGATGTTAGAGACCTTCGCTTTTGACCCGATTGGACAGACAAGGTTTGCTAAACTCTTAGTAGCCGGTTTTTAGTGGGTCCCCGCAGAGTTAGGAGGCAAGACGAGAGAGAGAAGAGTGTAAAAATATCATTGGTAGATGAAATTGCTTCTCATTATATTTGTTAGATCTGAGGCTCGCCATATTGACTAATGTCATAACGTTCCATTTAGTTAATTTTATTTCTATTCCATTTAGTTTCCATTAATTCTATAAGTTTCCCTTAAAAATTCCTTGTTTGTAACTTTAATGCCATGCTTCCAATTATCACGTTGGTGAATCGAAAAACCTATTTTTTATCGCATAAGCCACTCTGGATATTCAATCAGATGACATCACACATACCAGGAGCGTTACTTGGTGTTCTCCTTGGCGAGCGCTGCATTGCAATAGTTTTATAATTTCGCCCTTTTCATGATATGACATATCCCCACTCCACACATTGGCATGTTTTAGTCCTCCACTTGGCGGTTTTCCACATTGTCACCAGGCAAAAGGAATTCTCATGAGCTTTCCTGACTGGCGGTTCTCATCCGGACAGACAGGATGGAGGAGAGAGAGAGACCTGGAACCCGAACGAGAAGAGGAGCTTTGAGTTCCGTCCTCCATAATTGTCTTATTTTTTAGTCCATTTTTGTTTTCTCCTTTTTTATTAACTTTTATCTTTAAAAGAAACTCAATCAATTGGTTTCTATTAATTTTTTTTAATTTTATATTAGTAACAATAAAATCCATCAATTTAAAAACTCTCCTCTCCTTTATTTTTAATGCCTATTGTGTTTTTTTTTTTTTTACTTTAAAATTTGAACTTAAGTTGGTGAAAAGACAAATTCAATTTATATATTAAATATAGGGTTAAGGACATAACGCGTATTTCCACTATACATCACCTACTCAAATAATATATTTTTTATTGTCTTTTCTATGGGTTTCTTTTTCAAGTACAAACCTTTTTATGTTTTTAAACCCCACTTTCACAGAAAACGCAATAGCAGAACTAACTTTACCATTCCCGATCAATGTTAATCCTAAAGAAAGTTAATATTAATAATGTTTTAACTTTAAATTATGTGTTTGAAATAAAAATTCATCAATTAGTAAGTATTCGCTCATTTATATCTTGTGTCTTATTCTCTTGAGATACTCAACAGGCCTGGTTCTTAACTTCGCATATGCCCTGTTGTGTGATTGCATTGTATTTTCCCTTTTATAATCTACAAAGTATTTGAATGAGAGAAAGTGAGCACATGTTTTAGGTAAATCCTTCCTGAAAACGTAAAAATTAGTCTACTTATATTCATATGATTTATCACACCAAGGTTCAATATAATCATTGCAATACTATATAGTTCAAAGAAACCCCTGATTAAACTCGTGACGTTCATTTTTTTACAACTCTGAAGAGTAATAAAAATCACTGCAAAAAACCTTCTTTTATAATCTACAAAGTATTGGAATGAGAGAAAGTGAACACGTTTTTGGTAAATCCTTCCTGCTATGTTGTGTGATTGCGTTGTATTTTCCCCTGTCAGCAAGAATTCGTTTGAAATAGTGTTTACAAAGAATGAAATTAGGCAAAATTGACTTGCTAAATGGATATGTGGCCAGATGAATCACGTTGCTTTGCACTAATGAAAAACGTCTGTTTAAGCTAGAAACTTTGAAGGCCATGAAACCATCATGCCTTGTTCGCACTTTGCAAGGGTAGAATCCTGATGTGGGGCGCAATCTACAGGTATGTCAGTGCCCCTTAAGTGTTAATTGAGTATAAGCACAGAATCATACAATAAATCAGTAACTGATCAATGGGTAGATCAAGCAAATCTTGCAATGTAACATTTTTATTCTGCAGATGACGTATATTTCATGAACAATAATATAACTATGCATCATTCCAGAATCGTTCGAGACTGGTCCACGAGGCCTTAATCTGACTTTCAATTGTTTACCTGATCGCCGCAAAGATCCCATCTTGATCTAATAGAGAGTTTTCGGAACATGTCTGAAAAGACCCATGAGAAAGCAATCGCCTGTTTCCTGAAATTTGCATATCTTAAGATCTGTGTTGTCATTGCATGGTATCATCTGGACTTCAATGCACTCTAAAAACTTGTAGTATCTATATCAGTTATACATGTTAAAAAAGGCTATTAACTTTATTATCTATAGATTACTAGTATACTGGGCCCAAGGTGTTGTAACATCCACTTTTCTTTTCATCCCTGAATTACGACTGAATAAAAGGACGTGAAGTGAGTAGAGAAATGATGGCTGAAAAGAGAATGAAGGTTGTTTAACACTAGAATTACGGAAGGGGTCAATTTCACACCTAGCGAACTTTTATCTCTGACAGCTCTTCTATTTTTTTGCAAATATCTTAATCCTTTCTTGACTTTTCCTAAATCATTGTGATTTACGAAATAGTAAATATTTCAAGAAAATCGTATTTTTATTTGAGTTCTAACAAATGATTATAGAAATACGGCAGGTTATACTGATGTTGTAAACTTCATAATGACTCTTTCACTATTTTAGTAGCAGAACTGGAAGCATTCATAGCGCTGTTGTACGTAAGGGAGCATTAGCCGCCAAGGGCTTACCAATTCTTAGTTTGTGGTCCAAGACTTGGGGACCAAAGTTTTTTCATGAAACTATGAGTTGAGATAGGTTTCCGGAAATTATGAAATTTCTTCATTTTGAAAATAAACTAACAAGGTCTTCACGTTTGCAGTGTAATAAATTTACACTAATATCCGAGGTATGGAGTACTATTATAAAAAACTGTAAGCTTTGCTAGAAACCAAATGAAAATATTACGTTTGATGAACAGTTATTCAATACAAAAACAAGATGCCGTTTTTTGAAGTGTATGCCTAACAAGATCGATTAATTTGGAATACAATTTTGGCTAGAAGTAGATGTTAGGACAAAATACTTATTAAACGAATTTCCATATTTAGGAAAAGATGAAATGAGACCAAGTGATCAAAGTTTAGGAGAGAACGTAGTAAATTGTTTAATTGATAATACATACCTGCAAAGTCTGTATATTTTTAAAAGCAAACTGTAGTTTTCATAATTTGCGTTATTTTATTTTTCACAAATATATTATATCATATAGAGAAATATGCAGATATCTTATCGAGGGGTCAAAATGACACCCGCCGTAATTCTAGGTATACAAAGACCACCGTAATTCTAGTGTTAAGGAGGAGTGATGAGCCATTTCGTATTATTTTGTAGATCTAAATGTTTTTTGCATGTATATTGTGTGTAGTGATGTAAATAAAAATTTGGATGTCTTGACTCTGAGCGTCTGACAAGTGCTTTCTACGCATGAACATCTGAACAACGTTACAGTGTATAGCATTTCCAGTTATTATAACGCTATTTCCAGTTATTATAACGCTCCAGTTGTTATAATGCTAGTTATAATAAAATTATAACTAGCATTTCCAGTTATAATTTTATTCGTTCATTTCCATATGTGCTCTTGAGAGTTAATATGTACCAGTACCAACGAAATATTTAACTAAGAATAAACATATAATTAACTTAACATCAAAAGCTTTTTTTAAAAAACGCCTTGATAATATATATAACTAAAACAAAATTAATCTGTAATAACTACTTTATTAATATATTTGAATTCAATGAAAATACCGCAGAATTTTTATTTGAAATAAGATCATCTTCGAACCAATAAAAAAATTCCATAGGCTTTTAATATGCTTCTCATAAAAAGTCGTTCCAAAACTCACTTTTACTAAATTAACTGATCCTCCTTTTGATATGAAATTTCATTTCATGCCAATTTAATCTTTATTTTTAATAAAATTCAAAATAAAGTTTTACAAAAGAGTAAGCTTTGGATAAGTTCTTACTACCATTTTCATTTATTAATTTGGTAATACAAATTATTTTATTTTTGAGAAATTTAAGTATATTTCGGAGTATATTAATCTATTATCAATTAGGAGAAATTTCATATTAAACTTTATTACTTTACATTATTATGACTTTATGTGTATGGTTGAAATATTGATAATTTTCTACTAAATATATGGGGAACGTAGTAGCTTTTGAAAATAAAATTTTCATTATAAAAGCACTTTTTCGAATCATAATATAATGAAAAGTTCTACTCTTCTTAAAGTTAATTTTTCACATATTGTTTAAGAAAGACTCTAACTATTAAATATTTAACATATAGCCCATCATATGACGGGAACAGCAAAATTTTTAATTTACCAGAATTGTACATACACATATTTATACAAAATAAAGAAATTGCAAAAAATGATGCAATTAATCCAATGAAAATTTGACGAAAAATATATCTGAACCATCTTTATCTATGTTGCCTTTTTCTGAAATTCTATATCTCATTGACATTGATTTTCGAACTCTTTGGCCCATTTCAGAAATTACATCATTTATCAATCTTTCAACTGCATTGCTATACATTTCTATACGAATCCACACTTTAAATTTGTGGTAGGCTAAAATTCCCATTGAAATATATATATATATATATATATATATATATATATATATATATATATATATATATATATATATATATATATATATATATATATATATATATATATATATATATATATATATATATATACATACATATATATAAATAAAAATATATATATATATATATATATATATATATGTGTGTATATACATATATGTATATATATGTATATGTATATATATATATATATATATGTATATTTATATGTGTATATATATATGTACATATATAATTATATATATATATGTGTGTGTGTGTGTGTGTGTGTATATGTATGTATATATATATGTATACATATATATACATATATATATATATATATATATATATATATATATATATATATATGTATGTATATGTATGTATATATATGTATACATATATATATATATGTATATATGTATATAAATATGTATATATATATGTATATTTGTATATATGTATGTATATATGTATGTATGTATATATATATGTATATATGTATGTATATATATATATATGTATGTATATATATACGTATTTGTATGTATATATATATGTATATATCCTATACTATAATACGAGGAATGGTTGTCAAGTCGAAAATCGCCCCAGAATTAATAAACTGTAGTAAACTTGGGGATCTGGGGTTTTTGGTCACGAGGAATCGATTGGCATCGGTTTTGACGCGCTAAGGTCACGTAGTTCGGCGCTACAGATAGGGCCGGGTTCGAACCCCGGTGCGGGCAAACTTTTTTCTCATGCGTCCAAAGCAAGTGAAATTTGGTACCCGGGGGTTTTCGACCATTAGAAATCGATTGGCTGTAGTTCTGACGAATTAATAATAATAATAATGATAAAAGTCTTTATTGATTTGTCTTTATTCCTTGATATCGGTTTCCATTTTTATTTTCTGTCAACTCTAAATATTAAATTAATGTAGCAAAGTATATATAACACATAAACGATATAGTAAAAATAAATAATGCAAACAAAAATTTATAAAACCAACCACAAAAAATTAAAAAATAATGCTTCACTAACGTGCCGAAACAACCTCGCCGTTCAATTTCCAAAGCCACACTAAACACAGAGCATATAACTTATCAAAGTCCGTCGCCGCGTTAGTGAGTCTTCGGCATACCAGGAGGTGCCGCTCTGACGCGCCAGTGTGTCGGTGGCAGCGAACGTGTTAAGGAACTGATTTCGATTTCAAATCACCGTCAACAAAGTTCGACATTTCAACATTCATCAGATTTCAAGCTACATTTTCAACATGCAGAACGCACCTCTACATGAAATGCTTCAAGGAGCCGGAATTTTGGAACAACAAGCGATCAACTCAATTATACCCGCAAATGGACAACTAGAAGATACCGTCATTGTCAGAATGCTTCTCCATTACGCCGAACAAGCTTACCCGACCGTCAAAGTTGCCGTACTTCACCCTGAATTTGTCGCACGCTTCTACGTTACAACAGCGGATGGCGCTTATACTATAATACGAGGAATGGTTGTCAAGTCGAAAATCGCCCCAGAATTAATAAACTCCGATAAACTTGGGGATCTGGGGTTTTTGGCCACGAGGAATCGATTGTCTGTAGTTCTGACGAATTAATAATAATAAGAATAATAAAAGTCTTTATTGATTTGTCTTTATTCCTTGATATCGGTTTCCATTTTTATTTTAATAGTAGTAATAATATTCTCCTGGCTGTGGGTTTGTTTACTAACCGTAGTTGGAGGTTCCGTTGATGGTTTGCAGAGTTGTCAGTCCCGCGCTGTCTCTCAGTTGGTAAACAGCAAGACGTCACCGCGTCTCCCCTCCACTCCGTCTCCGGTACGGTTACCTTGGGTCTAACCTACGATCTCTTCTCAGAAACACAAATGAAAACTACGAAAACTTTACATTCTTCTTATCGTTCTGACGAATTATGGTCACACAGTACTCACATTGATTCGGCTTGACATCCACATCAGGCGAGCCAGCCTACAAGGCCCCAGTCTGTCCCCTCACAGCATCTAGCTTCACCGACCGGTTCCGCCCATCTTAGCCAACCTGTGACTCCGGGCAGTCCCAATCATTAGAACCGGGGTTCGAACCCGGCCCTATCTGTAGCGCCGAACTACGTGACCTTAGCGCATCAAAACCGGCGCCAGTCGATTCCTCATGGCCGAAAACCCCCGAATACCAATTTTCACACGAAATTCGCATATTCTGACATCATGTTCCTTTGGCTGTATATAAGGGCCGTAAGCCAAAAATGGCCCTATCTGTATCTGTAACTCCGAACTGCTCGACCGTAGCGCTTCAAAACCGGCTCCAATTGATTCCTCGTGGCCAAAAACCCCAGATCCCCAAGTTTACCGAGTTGATAAATCACAATTGAAAATTTAAATCTTCGAGTTAGCTTCGATTCCTGTTTTCTCCGAGCGGAGCTCGGTCACCCGGTACTATATATATATACATATATATATATATATATATATATATATATATATATATGTATATATATATATGTATATGTATGTATATATATATATATATATATATATTCATACACAAACACTATATATATAATAGGTATACACACACATACTTATGTATAGCAAATGACTTGCAAATATGATGCAATTAATCCAATGAAAATTTGACGAAAAATATATCTGAACCATCTTTATCTATATCGCCTTTTTCTGAAATTCCATATCTGATTGACATTCATTTTCTGCATCTTTGGCCCTTTTCAGAAATTACATCATTTATCAAGCTTTCAACTGCATTGCTACACATTTCTTTACTGAAAAACATGGCATACAAAACCATTGCTTCTTCCTTTTTACTGGATATTAAATTCCGTGTGAGTTATAAATCACCGACTGTTTCGTATTTTTATGTTTTTGCTTTGAATCAAATTTTCCTAAGGGTAATGGGAGTATTTCATCTGTTTTTGCAGAACTTTAGGTCAGTGATTCACATACAAAATTTTCCATATTCGGCGCCATTAATATATCAGAATTTATCTATTTACTAGCATATAGCCCGTCATATGACGGGATCAGTAAAACTTTTAATTTTCTAGAATTGTAAAGTACCCTATGAGGCAGGTAAAGAAAATGGTTTGTTTTTTGGCTGAGAATTATTTGGTACACGCTCAATAATTTGTTTATCTTCCAACTTCTCTAAAATCTCCCGATACTGTGAATGCAGTTTAGAATCATGTTGAATTCCTTTAGAAAGATAATTCAAAGTTTTCTTAGCTACGTCGAAATTATCATTCTTCTCAATTTTTTATCACAGTAAGTAATGGAAATAAAAGAATGAAACTATCCTTTCCACTACACCCTGCAGGTAAACAGAATTTGTTTTTAATACGGGTAGTAAAATTTTCATTGCAACAAAATATAATCGATGATTAAATTTAAAATTATCACATATGTACCTGATCTATTATTTAAGAGAAATGTAAAAAAAAATTATTTACGTCATATAAATTCAATGATAAAAAGTATGAAAATAATGCAGACGATATTTAAATAATTTAAAATAAGAAATTATTAAATAAGATGGTTAAAGGTATGGCGTCATAATGCTCTAAAACAATGTTTTTATCTGTTTATTGTGTATAAAATTGATAAATTTAATCGCCTGCTCTTAACCGGAAGAAATAGAGCTTGAATTAATGGCATTAAATGCTAGAAAATGGGGAAGGGATGAATTTCGAATGTTGCTAACCCTAACTCATCAAGAATCTAACAGGAATGCCTCCATCCATTCCAGGTCCAATCGCTTCATAAATTCGAGGACAGACGGACAGATAACTTAGACTATTTTTATATAGGGAATTACTTACTTCTGAAATTTCCAGTAGAGTATTTTTTTTTTAATTTCGTAACAATTATACACTAACAAAAATGCTTAAATTGCTGAGCCTTTGCTGAGCCGATTCCCTTTACTTTAAATACCAATTTTACTCATTTAATTCTTAATAATTTATTTTAATTTAATTGACTTTAAACCCATAAGGTTACCCAGGTTCAACCCTATACATAATATCGGCTCAAGCTAATTAATTTCATTAAGACATCAAAAAAATTTAGATAAAAAAAAGAATTTATTTACTATTTACATATGTACACAAAATATTAATTCAATTGTCACTGCTTTAAAAAATAGTAAAAACAGAACTTACCCCACTGAAGCTGCTGCATTTTTTTTAACAAGCTAAAAAAATCACTAACTTTCACTAGAAAAAATATCTCTGCCAATAATAAAAGGGAATTTTTTTCTCTCCTCTTTTCCCTCATATATATATATATATATATATATATATATATATATATATATATATATATATATATATATATATATATATATATATAATATATATATATATATATATATATATATATATATATATATATATATATATATATATATCCTTTACCCTTTTCCTTAGCCCCTCCTTAGTTCCGTCCCATTTGGGAAATTATCCACTCTTGAAAATTCAGGTGGTCAGTTCTCAAATTCTGATGTTTCATTGGATTAGTACCCCATGCTCGTATTTATTTATTTATTTATTTATTTGCATTTTTATATTTTTATTTCTTCTAGACTCTCTTCTCGAAAACATGCCCATCTTGAAAACGTGCTCATATTATCTTTTCTCCCCCTTTTTTTTCTGGGTCCCTTTTCTCAACATCTTTTGTATACTGTCCCTTCTTTTATGTATTGAAGGGGTATAGGGAGTTATTCGTAGACGCGGCTTCTTTTATGATTTTCCGAAAATACTTTCTCCTATTTACTATAAGTGCGGTATCTTTGTACCTATTACACCTGGCTTAAATTCAGTTCTAATCGAGAAGTTGTTTTTCTAAAGCTCGCGGTTTTGCGTAAGTTTTACGAGCCGGTTTTCTTTTGAAGTATTGACCACAATTTTATATAATTCGGAACTCAAACTGTCCTTTCTTTAATTCCATAATACTTAGCTACTAACTTCTATTTCTAAGATTGTGCGAGGCATGAGCGTTTCTTATATTTTTTTTTCTCTACCAGGTGTGGCGGACTTACACGTATGCCGCATTTTCCTTCTTTTTGGATAAAGCCTTAAATTTCTAACCGGGGTTTGTGAATAACATTGTAGAATGTCATTGTAAAATTTAGCATTATAACCTTACAGGTGTGGC
The DNA here is from genome assembly GCA_032207245.1 of Pardosa pseudoannulata. NCBI lineage: Eukaryota > Metazoa > Arthropoda > Arachnida > Araneae > Lycosidae > Pardosa > Pardosa pseudoannulata. The sequence goes on along the minus strand of CM063509.1, from coordinate 19,315,739 downwards.
GTGACTTTACACCATAAGGTGCATATTATATATTTGCTAAGAAAACCCTAAAGTATGAAAGGAGTTTTCCAGCAAAATTATATATATGAGAATCAAAATTTTTAGAAGAAAATTAAATAAAATATGTTTTATTCTGTACATTAAAAATTTAGAAATATTTGATACTTTATTATTCAAAAACTTAAAATCTGTTCAATGTTTGGCAGGTATAATTACTAGTTCCTATAATCTCTATATTCTATCTCCTATATAATAATAGCCTAAGTTGTCTATCCATCTGTCCTTATTTTTTCCTCTCAAAATCTAATTAGTCTCAAAGAATTTATCGGACAGCACTCAGTGTACGCTCAATATTTAATTCTTGTACAATTTTGTAGTGATGAACCACTAGTTCCTTTAATGTGCATACTGTAATTAATAATTCCTCGAATCTAGATAATCTAGTATATGCAATTAATGAGTGACATTTGTATACGTACATATATATACATTAATCACAACGATGAAAATGCAATAATGGTAATTGCAATAATGGTGATGGAAATATTGACAGTAATCAATATTCACATCACAGAATATGAATAATAAATATTTCTACATAATTTATTATTATTATTACTGTTATTACTATTATTATTATTATTATTATTATTATTATTATTATTATTATTATTATTATTATTATTATTATTACTATTATTACTATTATTATTATTATTACTATTATTATTATTATTATTATTATTATTATTATTATTACTATTATTATTACTATTATTATTACTATTACTATTATTGCTATTATTATGACTATTATTATAACTATTACTATTATTGCTATTATTAATACTATTACTATTATTTTCTATTATTATTACTATAACTATTTTTACTATTATTATTACTATTACTATTATTAGTATTATTATTGCTATTATTATTACTATTATTACTATTATTAATATTATTACTATTATTATTACTATTATTACTATTACTATTATTATTACTATTACTACTATTACTATTATTATTACTATTACTATTATTACAATTACTATTACTATTACTATTACTATTATTAATATTATTATTATTTTCAGTTGCTTTCTAGGTAAAAATTTCTAGGAATAATTTAACTTCCTGAAATCGTTTGTATTTCATAACACATTCTGTATTTCCCTCCCGAAATGATCTAGTTCCCTAGTTGCGTGTAACTATAAAAACTCTTCTATTTAAAAATCTTTTCCTCTCAAAATCCGATCTTTTTAGTCCAAAAAAGACCTCAAGAAGTCTCCTCCAGAACTGAAAAAAGGAAAGAAAACAGAAGCTTTCGTTCACAAATTGAATGTAAAGTACCGCACAAAGTACCGCAACTTGCCAGAAAAAAGAAGAAAGCCGTCGCTAATGGTTCGGAGAAAAAGAAACATTAAATAAAGTTCGGAAACTTTCTCCCTATAATCTGAAACGGCGCAGGAAATTGCACCAGGATCTGGTTTGCATTTAATACCTTCCTTTTCAGGTTTGGGGCTCTATTACCCAGTACCCAGAGTAATCAGATGAGAGAGGAAGAAATGGGTTCTGCCAACAGGTTTCGCTTATTAAGATTCGCAGCAACTTAATTGATATAATCGTCAAGCAAAACGTTTACAAAAGTATTAGCGAACTGATGTATTTCGGGTCTCTACCTTAATTGAATGCTTTTAGTCTTATAAAGTAAATTGTCTAGAAATAAGTTTGTAAATATTTATATATGTTACCTGCAAAGAATTTAATTTATCATACCGCTCTCAGTGTACTCTTAATATTTATTTCGTGTAAAATTTTGTAGTGATGAGGCACTAGTTCCTTTAATGTGCATACTGTAATTAATAATTCCTAGAATCTAGATAATCTAGTATATGCAATTAATGAGTGACATTTGTATACGTACATATATATACATTAATCACAACGATGAAAATGCAATAATGGTAATTGCAATAATGGTGATGGAAATATTGACAGTAATCAATATTCACATCACAGAAAATGAATAGTAAATATTTCTACATAATTTATTATTATTATTATTATTATTATTATTATTATTATTATTATTATTACAATTATTATTACTATTATTATGACTATTATTATAACTATTACTATTATTATGACTATTATTATAACTATTACTATTATTACTATTATTATTATTATTATTATTATTATTATTATTATTATTATTATTATTATTATTATTATTACTATTATTACTATTATTATTACTATTATTATTACTATTACTATTATTATAACTATTACTATTATTACTAATATTATTACTATTACTATTATTACTATTATTATTACTATTATTACTATTACTACTATTATTACTATAACTATTACTATTATTATTACTATTACTATTATTACTACTATAACTACTATTACTATTACTATTACTACTATTTCTATTACTATTACTATTACTACTATTACTATCACGATGACTATGACTATTACTATTACTATTACTATTATTATTATTATTATTTTCAGTTGCTTTCTAGGTAAAAATTTCTAGGAATAATTTAACTCCCTGAAATCTTTTGTATTTCATAACACATTCTATATTTCTCTCCCAAAATGCTGTTGGTCCCTAGTTGCGTGTAGCTATAAAAACTCTGCTTTTTAAAAATATTTTCCTCTCAAAATCCGATCTTTTTAGTCCAAAAAAAGACCTCAAGAAGTCTCCTCTAGAACTGAAAAAAGGAAAGAAAACAAAATCTTGCGTTCACAAATTGAATGTAAAGTACCGCAACTTGCCAAAAAAAGAAGAACGCCGTCGCAAATGGTTCGGCGAAAAAAGAAACATTAAATAAAGTTCGGAAACTTTCTCCCTATAATCTGAGACGGAGCAGGAAATTGCACCAGGATGTGGGTTGCATTTAATACCTTCCTTTGTCAGGTTTGGGGCTCTATTACCTAGAGTAATCAGATGAGAGAGGACGAAATGGGGGCTGCCAACGGTTTCGCTTATTAAGATTCGCAGCACCTTAATTGATAATAATCGTTAAGCAAGGCGTTTACAAAAGTATTAGCGAACTGATGTATTTCGAGTCTCTACCTTAATTGAAAGCTTTTAGTTTTATAAAGTAAATTGTCTAGAAATAAGTTTGTAAACCTGAAAACTGTGAAATCTGCTCTTTTATAGAATGACTGGCTTTTTTAGCCATCGTAAGGAATATCAAAAAGTATTGTGTACTGTATATTATTATATTGTCTATGCATTTTATAGAATAAGATCAGCTTCTCATACAAAGTATTAAATAGATGAACTATTTTTTACAGAATAAAATATTCCTTTTGATAGCAGAACTTTCTTGTAAAATATACGAGGCGTTACTCTATTTAAAAGAAAAAAGAGCTCACACTCTCATGGACATATTGGCAACACGTATAGCAATGTGCCAGCTATATTTCATCATAGCCACAATCAGAACTGAGACACTTGTCGTATTGGGAGATCAACTTTTGTATACCTCTATCTTAGAACTCTGCCGCTTGTGAATGGAACCAGCCTTACTGTCTCTCAGAACATCACATTTTCCGTATCGATACGTTATATTAAATTTGGTCCTCACCGAAGATCCACTGTGATGCCAATGCATAGATTGCTGCTTGGTTTCCGGGGTACAGTGCGAAATTCAAATCTCATTGCCCGTGACCATTGTCGAGGAACTCGTGGCCGTCGTTGTGATACAGTAGCAGAAGTTATTATTAAGCATTCAATTTTGTTCGGATTATTTCGGCTCATAGCTGACAGAGCTGACGATTAATTTCATTTGGCTCAATACTTTGTGCATTAAGATCACTAAACATTACAAGCAATAGGATTACTATTATTTACCACTGCTACTAAATCTAACTAATCGACTTGTACATTAAATATTAATTACTCATAGATTACTAAGCATACGCAATTAACAACTAAAATTTTTTTACTTTAAAGGGGAAACATCGGGAAACTTACTATTATTCGCCTGGTAATTTACTTTCTTTCAACCGGTATTGTAATGACTTTTATCATTTAATATTCAGTTTAAATTCATTTGATGTATTTATAAATTCAAAACACACAATGTATTGACACTGTAGTCCCAGAAGTATCCGGCACTGACGTTTAAATGTTTTTTTGTAAAAATGTTTAAATGAAAGTTTTTAAAAAATTACTTTGAAAAAGAAGAACAAACCTTCTAAACCTTAAGTTTGAAGTCTGTCAACGCAGTCGTCAGTTGACAACAGTTGTTTAATCCTTTTTGACAACCGTATGAAAATGTTCCTGGTGTATTTGTAAGCTTTCAAAAATTATTTATTGCTACGTGATACAATTATTTCATTTGAAATGTATCAATCCAACCATTAAGGAACTAGATTCTACCTGAAGGAAACTATCCCTTCGTTTATAACATTAAAACATTGGGTGGTAACATTAAATGAGGCAGTACGAGTTGCCAAGTCAAGTATCGCAATAAAAGCGTAACAAATTGGTATAGCCAGTCAAAATGGCATTGAAAATCCACAAAAAAGTATTGGATGACCATCAATTGAAAGTGAGCGAACCAGCTATAACCATTTCAAAAAGAGCTGTACGTTATAGTGAAGAAAATTTGGGATGAAAATCTGATCCAGATAGAGGCCGGGTTACTTATAATATACAAAATTAGCTTCTTGAGGATGTCTCATTCAAGTGTAAGTAACGTTTCACAGTGAAAAAAGTCATAACTGTTGAGAAAACATGGTTCTACCACTCCACACCTAATAAAGAAAGAGTCAAAACAATAAAAGGGTAAAATTCCTCCAAAAACGGAGAACATTTCGTCTGCAGACAATGTCATGATTATGTTTTTTGGAGTGCGCATGGAATAAGTTTCATCCCCTATAAAATAATACCCTAATTCATCTGTTCTCGAATTATGAAGCGGTTTGGACCTGGAATGGATATGCATCTTTGGATTCTTTATTGTTAGGATTAGCAAAATTCAGAGCAAGTCTTTAAAACGTTCGAAATCTCCCCTTTCTTCCTTTTCGGGCGTTTAATTTGGTTACTTGGAAGCCCTTTTTTCCCAGTTAAAACTGATTAATCAATTTCACATGAGTACATAAAAATAATTTTTTTCACGTGACCATCTCATTTAATCTCCTTATAATTTAATATATATATATCACTCCGCATTATTTTCGGTTTTATCGGCTCATAGACCTATTACCTAAATAATTTCAATTTTATACTTTGGCATTCAAGATAACAGATTAGGTAAATATGTGATAATTTTAAATTTAATCATCGATTATTTTTTGTTGCAAGGAACATTTTATTACCGTTATTAACAATAAATTCTTTTCATTAAAAGTCTAGAGTCTATTTCACGAACTAATAATATATTTAGATTTTAAGTATATATGTCTTTGAAAATTAAGAAATTTGTTCTTTTGTGTGTTTGTTCTTTATACATAACCATATGGTTTGACTAAATGAATTCAAAGCGATTTTAACTGTATTCACGCCGAACGATGGCCGAATGGTTATTGAAGCTGACTTTCGGTACGGAGCTCATGGGTTCGAATACCAATGTAGCATGGATGTTACGTATCCGTTCTGGAATCCATTAAACTATACATCTTGGTCTCATTACCCTCATGTTGCAAAAATTTAGACCGTAGCACTCCAAACCAAACTAACTGTACTCACAGTATCGTTAACTTTAGAGAAGTATGAAGATAAACAAATTATTGAGCGTGTAGCCAGATAATTTTCTCAGCCGAAAAACAAACCATTTTTACCAATGATAATATGGGGTACTTTACAATTCTTGAAAATTAAAATTTGTACTAATCCCGTCATATGACGGGATATATGCTAGTTTATTATATACAGAGAAGAATCATCTCATTGAAACTGACTTTGGTTTGGTTTGGAGTGCTACGGTCTACTTTTTGCAGCACGAGGGTAAATGAGACCGGGACCTACAGCTTAAAGCCGATCCCGAACGGCTACGAACGTCCATGCCACTGTGGGATTGGAACCCAGGAACTCCGGTACCGAAGGACAGCACCCTAACCAATCGGCCATCGTTCGGCGAAACTGACTTTGGAATATCATCAAAACTCATTAAATTGATGTGCGTTACATTGAGAGAAACAAAGTGTAAAATAAATTTCCTGGATCTTTGTCAAAAAATCTTGACACTTATAAATGTGTGCGACAAGGAAATTCTCTCCCCTGTTGATTTTATAATATCGCACTTCATAGAGTTTTCGAGTTTCAAATATCAACACTAGTGGTCATATTTTTTTCTAGATCAATTAACTACTTGCATCAAGGCCGTAGGTAAGGGGGGGATTTGGGGGACTGGTCCCCTTCCAAAATTCCTAAAGAACGTTTCGTGAAAAGAGAAGGGACCATGTGTATGGGTGTGTTATCTCTCTAGCTTTGCATAGACAACAGTGTGCTTAGAACAATGACGCTGAGTTAAACAGTAGGTGCAAATTGTATTTGACAAGAGCAGATTAACTAACACTTTTAGTAACTCGTCACAATATTGTTGCACAATCCGAAACAATTGTGTAAATTTTGGCGAAAATTTCAAATAGAGCATATTTTATACTATATAGGTAAAATTTTGAACATTTTCATTTTCTTTCAAAATTATTCTTTTTCTTTGGTTGTACTTTTGTTTAAAAAATTTGAATTTAATACCATGTACAGTTTATATCTTTTTAATCTCTTTTTAAATTTTTAATATTGTTATTAAATTCATTTGTGCTTATTGCGTGCGTTACTTAAGGCTATAAATTTGTTCATTATATCATTTTTTAATTATTTTATAATTTAAAATCTCATTGTATTATAATATTCATTAAGAGTGTACATACATAAGAAAATCTGTAGTTTTATAGGTTGAAGAGGAAAAAAAAATATTTTTTTTCAAATCTCTTATTAATGCTAATTTTATTATTAAATTCATTGTGTAGTTACTACATTACTTATTCAAGGCTATAAATTTGTTCCTTATATCATTTTTTAATTATTTTATAATTTAAAATCTCATTGTATTATAATATTCATTAAGAGTGTACATACATAAGAAAACTTATAGTTTTATTGAAGTATCATTCCAAAAAAAAATATCCCCCTCCGAATATAACTTCTGGCTACGACCCTGACTTGCATATGCTGCTAATTACTAGAAGCTATTTCAGAGATACCAGAAAAAATAACGTGTAGTTAAATTATGAAACCATGTAGAGTATAAGAAATCATCATAGGTTGTAAAATCAGTTTTAAATAAAATAATGTATCATTAATCAACATATCCCATTTATTTCATTAATTCATTAATTAACAAAATCCAAAGTCGTCAAAAGGGATTGATTTGATTTAAAACCCATTAGCATTCGGCATTAAACGAAAAAAACCATTCCCTATCTCCTATTTTTTTTCCTCATTAATAGCTTTTAACTGTCTCCTTACGGTCTTGTCCGGATCTTTAAAAATAATTAACTTTAGACAAAGACATTCGCCTTCCTTCCACTATAAACGATTCTTCAAATAGTTTTAAAATGTAATTTTAAAAGTATGAGAACCTAATTTCTCCAAAAGAACAGTTTTAAAAACTTACAAATTGAGATTTTGAAGATTACTTTTGAATATTTTAATGCATTTCTATCGATATAATATTTTATAAAAATTAATACTACATCTAAAGAAACTTCCTTTTAAAAGTTTTCGCTATTTTTTTCTAAAGTATTTTTCATTAAAATTTTCTTTAAAATAGTACGAGGCACTCACCAAGATTTTTGTATTAGGACAGGCTTTACAAATTAAAGCATAATAGTTTCACAAAGCTCAATATGTCATATTAAACTATAAAGGCCTTATAACATGAGACTAAGATATTGTCAAATGCTTCACGCGAATGTTTTATGATTCAGATAAGTGAAAATGTACGTCTGGCTCCATAATTTCAAAACGTTTAATGTACATTTTCCATAGCAATGTCTGCAAAATCTTGTGACTTGTTATTCAAATATTTTCCTCTTTCTCAAATGCACAAACCACCATTTCACTCTACAACTTTGACCAATTTTGCAGGGTATAGACTTTCTGTAATGTCGAATTTGTCTACAAAAATTCACTTTTCCTCATCGGCGTGAGATCCCTTAACTGGCGATGAGTTTTGGGATTGGGTTTGGGTTTGAGAGTTACGGTCTACTGTTTTTGCTCTCGAGGGCTAATGAGATTGGGATTTACTGCTTAAAGCTGATTCCGAAATCCTACGATAATCATGCCAGCTGCGGAATTCGAACTCGGGACCGAAAAGTTTATTAACCCTTTAACGCATTTGCCCGTGTCTCACACGGGCGAAAGTTTCCGGCAAATTTGCACATGCCCGTGTCTCACACGGGCGCCCTTGTATCTCGCGTTATTTTATTTCTAATGCTCGTCTGAGATCCGTTCCAGTAAAAATAAATAGGCTAGATTATAATTAAACTTATTTGACATAGATGGCACCACTATTCAGCATTTTTCTTGTGTAAACCAGGTGGCGCATTTTGATGATTAGCTATAAGTTTGCTAGGAATTCTTTGCTATAAAGTAGTCGTTTGGTGTGGAAAAGGTAATATATCCATTTTTATTACGTAAATATAATAAAAGTAAGCAGTTAACTGCAAATTATATTACTAAGTGTTTTTGTAATTTAAAAAAAGTTATCTGATAATGAGCGACTCTGACGAGGACAATTTTGAATATGCCAATTTATCAGACAGTTTCAGCGATGAGAGTGATGATTTCTTGAGTGATGGAAGTGAATCGGAAGATAATGACAACGAGATTTTGGATATAGCAAGGAATTGGTATCAAATTAGTATAAATCAACCAAACGAAAAAAAAATAGGTGATTTTTTGACCGAAAATTAGAAATTAATGTGTGCCTTAAGGGGTTAACGCATTGTATGCGGGACACGTACTAGTACGTTTTCTGACAATTAATACGACAACGGGGAAATGTTTTAATATTCTATTTGAATCGGCAATAAAGGATAATTTTAGTTTTTTTAAGCCGGAGAATGTCGCTCTTCATAACATTTACACTTGATATTACATATTTTGCCTATTTTAATAAACGGTTTCCTTATATTTTAACACATTGTATGCGGGGCACATACTAGTACTTTTTCTGACGATTGATACTTGAGCGTGGGTCACGTACTAGTACTGGTTAGTGTAACAATATGGTCTGTTTGTGAGTACAAAAATAACGGTATATAAGGAAAATGAAGCCGAATGTTCTTGTCTACTACATAGGTTCTGGAATGTAAAAATGTTTATATATAATATAATTCGAAAAATTTAAAGCTATATACTATTATTTCTTTTTGATTTTTCATATTTACGATACTATTATAAATTTATCCACTAAAAAATTTATATATTTTTTTTCAAAAGTCTTACAGTTGTTATTTATATATTTCTATTTATACATTTGTTTATATATTTCAATATAAAATACAAAAAGTTGGTTAAAAATGAAATAATTTTCGATCTATTGAGTTTTAACTGAATAACTAAATTTACGCTCTAAAAGCCCAATCCTGGTACAATTCCGTTGCGAAATGTACCAGCACACAATGTGTTAACTGGAATTGTAGCTTGTGTGAAAAAAATTCCAGAAAGAAAAAAAAAGGTGGGGAACTCGTATTTGCGGACTTCTTGTCTACGGAAATATCATGCAACAATCCAATATTTGTGTTTCTGACATTCAGTTTATTAATTTTTTACTACTTCTGCAGTAAAAATTATCTCCAACTCAGTGCATCACTCCATCATACATGATACAGCGGCCATCTTGAAATCAGCACTCTCATGATTCTCGTCTCTGACTGACTGATTTTCTTCGATTAGTTCGACATTTCTCATACTGGATGTGAAAAGTCCTACTTGAAGAACGACCCTAATTTTCAGCCATTTCTTCCAACTGTAGCTCAAAAGAGTCGCCTGAAATGGTTGTTAATGCGAAAGCAATAGTATGATAAGGATCTAGAATGTTACAAATCTGAAAATGAATTTAGTAATTTATTTCTGTACTTCTTAAATTACCTTTTTAAACTCGTAAACTTTGAGAAGTGTGACGATTATTGACACAGAAAATAATCTAGAATCCAGTTTTTACACATATCATCCGGATATATTAAGTAGTTGTTCACATTAATTGCAAGAATACACGAATTTCTCCTGTTAGAGAAACATTTTCAACCAATTAAAGATCTTATCACATTTCAACTTGTATGCGTTAAAAAAGCAATGAACCTAGTTTTAAATTCCCACTCATCATGAAGAAAAATGGACGAATTTCTCGTGTTATAGAGAAACATCTTCAACCAATTAAAGATCTTATCACACTTCAACCTATGCGCCTTAAAAAAGCAATGAAACCTAGTTTAAAATTCCTATTCACCGTAAAGAATACACAAATTTCTCGTGTTATAGCGAAACTTTTCCAACCAATTAATACTCATACTGGATGTGAAAAGTCCTACTTGAAGTTTGGTTGGTTGGGAGAGCTACAGTCTACTGTTTTGCACACGAGGGCTAATGAGACCAAGACCTACAGTTTAAAGCCGATTCCGAACAGCTACATCATCCATGCCAGAAGCGGGATTCGAACCTACGAACTCCAGTTCCGAAGAGCAGCGCTCTACCATTTGGCCATCGTTCGGCCCTACTTGAAGAACGACCTTAATTTACATGCTTTTCATCCAACTGTAGCTCAAAAGAGCCGCATGAAATTGTTGCCAATGCAAACGTACTAGTGTTGTATTGTTCTTTTATCAGACAAAACTGAAAATGAAATTGGTAATTCATTTCTAGTCGTCTTAAATTACCTTTTTAAACTCGTAAACTTTTAGAAGTTTGACGATTATTGACACAGAAAATAATCTAGAATCCAGTTTTTACACATATCATCCGGATATATTAAGTAGTTGTTCACATTAATTTCAAGAATACACGAATTTCTCCTGTTATAGAGAAACATTTTCAACCAATTAAAGGTCTTTTCACACTTCAACCTGTACGCATTAAAAAAGCAATGAACCTAAATTAAAATTCCTATTCATCGTAAAGAATACACAAATTTCTCCTATTGTAGCGAAACTTTTCCAACCAATAAAAGTTCTTATCCACACTTCAACCTTAACCAAAATAAAGAAGTTAAACAGTTTTCTGTTGTACCACGAGAAATCGAGCATTCTGTATCAGAAAAGGGAATGGTAAATTAAATACGTTGAATTTTTAACGCGTACAGGTTGATATGTGATATAACCTTAAGATTTCTTAAGGTTTGGTTTGGAACACTACGGTCTACTTTTTGCTACATGAGGACTAATGATACCGGGACCTAATGTTTAAAGCCCATTCCGAACGGCTACGAACATCCATGTCCCAGTGGGACTCGAACCCAGGAACTCCGGTTTCGAAGGCCAGCACCCTAACCATTTGGCCATCGTTTAGCTAAGATTTCTTGAGCTCACTATAAAATGATAAATTAGTATAAAATCAATATAAAATTGGCAAGACTAAATTTTGGTTCTTTATATGGCAGGTTTTCTATAAAAGATCTCAACTACATATTATATGGATGATTATACTAATATATTTCTATATCTGTGTGCCTAAACAGGCATCAATGTTTCGGAGTAAGTTTTGGCAAATCATTCATGTTAACCGTAGGAAGCATAACGGAAGATGTTTTGCACCCATGTGCAAAATTATTAGCTTTCCTTTCGTTTTAAAATACATTAATGAAATAATTACAATACATAAAAAACTTTTCATACATAAATTACCTTGACTTACTATTATTAAGACTATAGAAATTATTAAAGTGAGGTAGAATTTTTTACCATTTCGTATGTTAGTTTGTACGTCAATCGCATGCATCCTTAGGTTCATTTTGGAGTAGTAATTTGTTTAGATTATTTGGGATACAGTAGTTACATTCCTAGCTTTATTCAGTGCTACTCAATCTTATTTAAACTGAGATCTACGACTTGCATTATCTTGAACATCTACAAGCATTAATTTCAATAGTTTGTTTTTAGAATAAACTTTAGTGCAAAGAGATTTTAGATATAGCGAGTAAATCTTTGAGTTTTGGGATATACTACTATGTACACAAATGCATGTCTCTAAAGGCATAAACACTAGTGATTTAGTTTTTTTTAGTATTTGCAAGGGAGTTTATTCAATAACATGTTTAAAGCAGTAGAGTCTTTATTACTATTGTTAATACACAGCGAGATAAAATTTAGAATTGGAAATTTTCTCCACTCCCATACACTCTGCAGTTATATAATCAGCACTCAAAATGCCATTTGGTGAGGATCCAAACACGATGCACGTTTTTATGATTCAGGACACTCTTTTAAATGTTTGGCAAAGTGCCACGGGATCATGCATTTATTCATAAAACTTTCCAAGAATTATTCGTAGATATTTTTTCCATAAAATATATCATGTCCTTTTATTTCTGCAGAAAATTTGTGTTTACCCAGAGTGACATATATAAGCGGTCGAAAAATTTCCGTGTAGCTGGAAGGATCAATATCACCGCAGGAATGCGTCTACCCCAAAACCTCATATCCCGCGGCCCCTCGGAATATTTCATACAGTCCACTGGATAAG
>CM063509.1:19295503-19298003 GCA_032207245.1 Pardosa pseudoannulata | reverse complement strand
TAGAAATGCTGTATCCTAAAATCCTACAAGATCACGGAAATAAGAAGTAATAATTAAAGTATAAGTTCGAGTAAATAATTAATATCTGGTTATAAAAATATGGAAAAGAAATGTTCAGTAATGAGGAAAGTTACTTGAAATAAGAAAAAATTGCTGAAGTTTTATTACAGTAATAACTTGGATGTTATAACGAAAAGAAATAATATATTCCTTGAAGAAATCATCAATAAATGCATATTCGTAACAATAACTAAACCAGGAAAACTTCAGCAGAGGCAGGGAATGCTCAACTTTTTTTTTTGTTGTTAATCTGTAGATAACGTAATCAGCGGGAGTTGCTTCCATATCCCAGCGGTTTACGGTGTCTCCATATTGAGATTTAATATATTGTGATGAGGCGATTTAGATCATTAATATAATTAATTCATTCGAGAAGTAAAATGCTTGGGATCTAAATCTGACATCATCACATCTTTTGTAAAGGACAGAAGACCATAAAATATATTCAATGGCTTTTTCGTCTTGTGCAGTAGTCTCGGGCGGGTTTCTGATCCCAGTCCCAGATTAAAATCCCGCCTCCGTACATGACACTAAATAAAAATGTACCTTTGTGGAGTAATTTATGAGTTCCTAAGGGTCAGTGCCCAATTTGAAGGGGCAAGGTTTTTCCAAGTTGGCATTCTCAAGGCGGGGTTAAGAAGACCAATGAAATTTTTACAACTATTCCGATTGGACGAACAGAAGGAAGAGGGGACAAAAATGAAATTGATATAAAATAAGAAAAGTCTAGAAAGAAAAAGGGAGAAGTTCGAGAGTGGAGTCGAATCGTAGGGAGCAGAGCAGTCGAGACGAGTCGAGTTGAAGTCAGAGTTCGGAAGTCGAGAGTTCGACGGCAAGTGTTCAGGACTCGAGCACAGAGCACGGGGATCAAAAGAGTTGGGCCCAAAGAACACGGCGACATCTCTCAACGACCAGAAGTTTCCAGCTCATCCGCTTTTCAGTATCACCCCGAGTTATATTAGAAGGCCCCATACCAGCGGTGATACGGAGTCCACATTATCATTACATCAATCGAAAGGTATCTACAAGATCTCACCAGAGTACAGCCTTGGAACACCCAAAAGATCCACAAAGGTACGCATTATTATACATATTTGAAATTGCGATGGGGTTCTCTCTCCTATATACATACAGTTAGCTAAGTAGTAGGAAAGTGTTATTATCATATCTTAATTGGTGTGGTACCTATTTTGATTATATTAAAAAGTAAATCGTATGAAACTTAATCTAAATCGTGTATATAAATAATGTATATATAATTGATATATATATATATATATATATATATATATATATATATATATATATATATATATATATATATATATATATATATATATATATATATATATATATATATATATATATATATATATATATATATTATATATATATATATATACATATATATTTATATATACATATATATACATTATATATACATATACATATATATATACATATATATACATATATATATACATATATACACATATATATATACATATATATACATATACATATATATACAATATATATATACATATATATATACATATATACACATATATATATATATATATATATATATATATATATATATACATATATATACATATACATATATATACATATACATAAATATACATATATATACATATACAAACATTATATACACATACATATACATATATACACATACATATACATATATACATACATATACATTAATACGCATATATATACATATATACGCATACATATACATATATACGCATACATATACATATATACACATACATATACATATATACACATATATATATATATATATATATATATATATATATATATATAAATGACTAAATAGATAATTAGAAAAATTAAAAATAAGAAGAACCTCATTAATGGACCAAAAATAACCAGAAATATGATGTTTCGAAATGACTGGGGGGAGTTGAGACCCCCCACTCTGGTTAAAACTAGTTTTTATAATGCATTAACTCTCCCAGACGTCGGAAACATCACACAAAATCCTTAAAAGTAAACCAATAAAAATGAACTAACCAAATAGAAAAACATCCAATATAACAATACGAAAAAAGCAAAAATAAGCAATAGAATCGCTGTAACACATCTTTAAATACTACACAGCATTACAGCAAAGAACCTTTTGTAGCATACGGTTGTAGTTAATTTGAAATAGTGGATTTCCACCTCGTTTTTTAATCAATATTTTAAAAAATTATTTCAAATTAACTACAACCGTATGCTACAAAAGGTTCTTTGCTGTAATGCTGTGTAGTATTTAAAGATGTGTTACAGCGATTCTATTGCTTATTTTTGCTTTTTTCGTATTGTTATATTGGATGTTTTTCTATTTGGTTAGTTCATTTTTATTGGTTTACTTTTAAGGATTTTGTGTGATGTTTCCGACGTC
>CM063509.1:19265503-19290503 GCA_032207245.1 Pardosa pseudoannulata | reverse complement strand
AATTTCACCAAACAAGCGATTGGCAAAGAAGAAAAGGGGGATTTAAAACCGAGGTGAGGAGTTGGGAAACAGAGTTAAGAAAAAGGAGTTGAAGTCGGGATTCAAGAGTAGCTGGACATCAAAATCCCAAGCCCAGCTCACCAGCACCGACTCGTCCAGTGCCCCCAAACACCCGGACCGACACACCGCATGAGGAAAGCCCCTGCTTACTCCCCTGTGCCTGTACTGTAGGCAAAAAAATATTCACAATGAGGTCTCTGTTAGTAATTTAGCATTGTGATTAAGAAATAACGCATAACTAAAAAGAATTATAATAATTATGGTGTAGCTATGAATATAAGGCATAAATAATTGCTGGTTTTGCTATATGATAATCAAGGATATCAATTTGTAAATAAAACTACAGAATAAATGTCTTAATCTCAATATAAGGTATCATATTTTTACTGTGTTTCTCCTTTGTAAACGAACACTGGTGTTAAGGTTATAACTACATTACAATACATAGAACTGATCAATAAGCTATCTCTAGAAAATAAATATATTAACAATATATTTGTTCTATCAATTGTTATTTTGATATACATTCCATACTGAAAAACTACATCTTTTGTCTTTATACGCCGTTTAAAAAATATTATGTCAAACCCGAAAGCTCTTTAATGTTTACCTGTCTCGAATTTCAAGGGATGTTAGAAGACCTTTTCAAAATTCTCAGTCGGTAGAAAACACGAGTATTGGATGGATGCCATATAATAAAACTGCGTTTTCTTTGCCTGATAAAATACCCTTCAAGTTCTGCGTTTTTCTTTCCCAGTAAGCACTTTAAAACTCTATTTTCTCTTAAAATAGTTTAAAAAATTAGAAGATTACTTTGTTTCGGGAAGAAAAAATTTCATATAGTGCAATAAACATTAATTTTTTTTACATCTTTACGCCTTTACGAAAAAACAGCCTATTTCTTACTAAGGGGAAAATTAAGCAGCCTAGCAATTAAGATAATAAGGTAGAAATTTATTTGTTCTAAATACAAGTAAAGCTTCTACTTAAAAAACGTATAGAATGGTTCAAGTAAATTTATTTAAAATTTATCTCTGAGCAGGCGAAGTGTAATTACAGCCATATAGCATTTATTTTACATCTTTTAGCATTTCGAAAGAAAGTGGTAATGACACTCTTAAAAAGTTTGTCTTAATAAATGAAAGCTTTTTCTTCCTTTTCACAAAAAAGTAACACATTAAAGATAAGAAAAGTTTTTCATAAAGTAAAAACTAAAGGCCTGCCAAAAAAACGCTTTGTACTTAATAGCAGAATGATGGAATATTTTTATTAGAATGTTTTCCTTGACCAAAAAAATGGTGTAATGTTCTACAGCTGCTGACATGTTACGGCAAGATGGATATGAGTAACGTAAAGATTTTCTAGGAAAAAATATTACTTGAATGCATTGAAGGGTTCATCCATCTTTGTTTGGTCAGAATTAATTCTACATTCTAAATTATAAGACAAGCATCATTTTTATTGTTTATTGAACAGAAGTGTAGCTTAAACTTTCTTAAATTTGCAGCTAAACATCACTGTTTTCACTTCTAAGGATCATCTACAATGAATTAGAATTTAAGTACCGTTTTAAAGTATTTCTAAAAGTTTGAGTGAAATTCAACACTTTTTAAGCTGTTCTCTAGCAAAAGTTATTCAAAGTTATATCTTATCGTGCATATATTAGTCAAAACAAAAAATCCTGGAGCTGAACATCGTTTATAGATCAACAAAAACACTTTAAAATAGATTATTTATTAGAAAGTTAATAATTTTTTCTATCCAGATAAGGCTTATTTATCCTTAAGCTCTTTATTTTATTTGACAAGAAAGCTTTAGTTGACAAGAATATTGCAGGTGGGTGGTTGCAGTCATGGCCTATAAAAATGACACCGGTTCAACTAATAGCAATTCTTAACAGAAAGTTGGAGGTCGGGTTCCCACTTCATCATAGGGGCAGAGCAAACTGAGGGGTTAGCTAGCATGAAGTTATAATTTAATACCTGGGTCAACATCTCAGTCAAAATATGTTTGGAAAACTCTAGGAATATCTGCCTCCGATAGCGTGCATCTCCTTTTTGTTTGGAAATTTCCTAAATTGTCCGCTAGGGCAATGTAGAATTATAATTGGTTAGACCCCCTTCTCTGAGGGCGTAAACTGTAGCCCCAGTGGTCAATTTAGGTTGGTATTAAAAAGAGACAAGTAAAATTAAAATTTTTTGCCCTTGACTTAAGTTTTGAAAACCCCTGAGAATTTCCTAAGTGTGTCTTAAGGGTTTCATTCAAAATGCCTACATTTGTTTCCCAATCCAGTTTGTGTGTGAAAATAAAATAACATTACAATTATTCTTTCAATGCATATACTATTATAATACTATTATAATACTAGTATAAGACTATTTACTATTTTATCAAATTTTTTTACTATTTTATTTTATTTACTTATTTTACTATTTTTATTATAATACTGTTATACTATTATAATTGTATTATAATACAGATAAATATCTTCTTTTATTTCTTTATTTAAACTTTTAAAAAAATGTCCATCTCCAAAACCATGTAATAAATCATGAACATTCTCAAAGAAGTAATCGTGAAATGAAAAGAATTATTAAATAATATAAAAACGGTGAAAAAATAGGTGAAGTTTTATTACAGTAATAACGATAATATTTTAAACAAAAGAAATAACATATTCGGAAAAGAAATCATCAATAAATTTATAATTAAATCAAAAATAGTCGCAAAACACTTTTCACACCGCTATCTATTCTCATTGTAATACTTCAGCCTTGACAGCTTTCTAGTCGACTAAATCATAGAGTTGATAAATAAGCTATCTCTAGAAAATAAATATATTAACAATACATTTGTTCTATCAGTTGATATTGTGCTATACATTACACGCTGAAAAACTGCATCTTTTGTCTTTATTCGCAGTTAAAAAAAAAATATGTCAAACTTGCAAAGCTCTTTAAAGCGTACCTGTCTCAAGTTTCAAGGGACCTTAGAAGACCTTTTCAAAATTCTCAGTCTAACTCGAAAACCATGTAATAAATTATGAATAATCAAAGAAGTAATATTGAAATTATAAAAAAGAGTAAATAATATATAAACAGTGATAGAAAATAGGTGAAGTTTTATTACAGTAGTAACTGTGATATTTTAAACAAAAGAAATAACATATTCCCAAAAGAAATCATGAATAAATTCATATTAAATCAAAAGTCATAGCAAAACACTTTTTACACTTCTATCTATTCTCATTGTAATACTTTGGGCTTGACAGTTTCCTAGTCGACTAAATCATAGAGTTGCTAAATAAGCTATCTCTAGAAAATAAATATATTAACAATACATTTGTTCTATCAATTGATATTATGCTATACATTACATACTGAAAAACTACATTTTTTGTCTTTATTCGCCGTTTAAAACAAATTATGTCAAGCTTGGAAAGCTCCTTAAAGCTTACCTGTCTCGAATTTCAAGGGATATTAGAAGACCTTTTCAAAATTCTCATTTCAAAATATCAATTTGTAAATAGTATACAGAATAAATGTCTTAATCTCAATATAAGGTAACATATTTTTACTGTGTTTCAACTTTGTAAAAGAGCACTGAAGTTAAGGTTGTAAGTACATTACAACACTTAGAGTTGATAAATAAGCTATCTCTAGAAAATAAATATATTAACAATACATTTGTTCTATGAATTGATATTGTGCTAAAAATTAAAATATTTTGCCCTTGACTTAGGTTTTGAAAACCCCTGAGAATTTTCTAAGTGTGTCTTAAGGGTTTCATTCAAAATGCCAACATTTGTTTCAAAATCCAGTTTGTGTGTGAATATAAAATAACATTACAATTATTCTTTCAATGCATATACTATTATAATACTATTATAATACTAGAATAAACCTATTTACTATTTTATTAATTTTTTAACTATTTTATTTTATTTACTTATTTTACTATTTTTATTATAATACTAATATACTATTATAATCGTATTGTAAAACAGATAAATAGCTTCTTTTATTTCTTTATTTAAATGTTTAAAAAAATGTCCATCTCGAAAACCATGTAATAAATCATGAATAATCAAAGAAGTAATAGTGAAATGATAAAAAAAAGAGTAAATAATATAAAAACGGTGAATAAAATAGGTGAAGTTTTAGTACAGTAATAACGATAATATTTTAAACAAAAGAAATAACATATTCCCAAAATAAATCATCCATAAATTCATAATTAAATCAAAAATAGTCTCAAAACACTTTTCACACTGCTATCTATTCTCATTGTAATACTTTGGCCTTGACAGCTTTCTAGTCGACTAAATCATAGAGTTCATAAATAAGCTATCTCTAGAAAATAAATATATTAACAATACATTTGTTCTATCAATTGATATTGCGCTATACTTTACATACTGAAAAACTGCATCTTTTGTCTTTATTCGCAGTTTAAAAAATATTATGTCAAATCCGAAAAGCTCTTTAAAGCTTACCTGTCTCGAATTTCAAGGGATGTTACAAGACCCTTTCGAAATTCTCAGTCGGTAGAAAACAGAGTATTGGATGGATGCCATATAATAAAACTACGTTTTCTTTTCCTGATAAAATACCCTTCAAGTTCTGCGTTTTTCTTTCCCAGTAAGCACTTTAAAACTCTATTTTCTCTTAAAATAGTTTAAAAAATTAGAAGATTACTTTGTTTCGGGAAGAAGAAACTTTTCATATAGTGCAATAAACATTAATTTTTTTTACATCTTTACGCCTTTACGAAAAAACAGCCTATTTCTTACTAAGGGGAAAATTAAGCAGCCTAGCAATTAAGATAATAAGGTAGAAATTTATTTGTTCTAAATACAAGTAAAGCTTCTACTTAAAAATGTATAGAATGGTTCAAATAAATTTATTTAAAATTTATCTCTGAGCAGGCGAAGTGTAAGTACAGCCATGTAGCATTTATTTTATATCTTTTAGCATTTTGAAAGAAGGTGACACTCTTAAAAAGTTTGTCTTAATAAATGAAAGCTTTTTCCTCGTTTTCACAAAAAGTAACACGTTAAAGATAAGAAAAGTTTTTCATAAAATAAAAACTAAAGGCCTGCCAAAAAAACGCTTTGTACTTAATAGCAGAATGATGGAATATTTTTATTAGAATGTTTTCTTTGACCAAAAAAATGGTATAATGTTCTACAGCTGCTGACATGTTACGGCAAGATGGATATGAGTAATGTAAAGATTTTCTAAGAAAAAATATTACTTGAATGCATTGAAGGGTTCATCCATCTTTGTATGGTCAGAATTAATTCTACATTCTAAATATTAGACAAGCATCATTTTTATTGTCTATTTAACAGAAGTTTAGGTTAAACTTTCTTAAATTTGCAGCTAAGCATTACTGTTTTCACTTCTAAGGATCATCCAAAATGAATTAGGATTTAAGAACCGTTTTAAAGAATTTCTAACAGTTTCCGTGAAATTCTAAACTTTTTAAGCTGTTCTGGCAAAAGTTATTCAAAGTTATATCTTGTAGTGCATATATTAGCCAAAACAAAAAAATCCTGGAGCTGTATATCGTTTATAAATCAAGAAAAACACTTTAAAATAGATTTCTTTTTAGCAAGTTAATACCAAAATTACAGAAGGACTCAACCTGACCTCTGATGAACCTTTTTGTTAATCTAGTATATAACTTCTTCTTACTTACTCTATCTTACTTTAAAAAATTAGTTTTTAACAATTATTAAATCTCAATAAATTTTAATTAAAATAATACATTTGTTAAAATAGTTAGAAATGAATCCCTCAAGAAACATTAACTAAAAACTTTTTTAATAGTTGTAATTTTTTTTCTCATATACAGGTCATGTACAGGCCTATGTAACAACTAAATCTGTAAAACTTGCATTGAAGATAAAAACTTTATACACAAGCACACAACGCTGAACAGTGTGCTCCGATACTATTCTACTTGGCCCTGCATTGTATTGGGTTTTCAGCTGAGCTACTGTCTGGCTCCGGTTTTGCTTCACCATGCGAGACAATCTCCGATGACCTTTTTCTTTGATAGCGTGTGGACGTCCAACACCATGTCGTCTACTGCTGGTTTCACCGTCATCCATCCACTTTGCATAAGTACTAACAACTGTAGATCGCAAAAAAACCCACGAGTCGTGCAGTTTCGGAAATACTTGTTCCGAGCCTTTGAGCCATTACAATCTGCCCTCTATCAAAATCACTTAGATCCGCAGCTATTCCCATCACACACAGATGTAGATTGAAAGAATGATTCTTCAGACTCTCCAGCAGCAGTTAAACAACACTTCCACCTGATCACGTTCCTTCCATGACATCCAGGCGAGTTCATTGAAAAATGTAGGGGTGGTCATAATGCTTTGGCTCTTGAGTGTACAAATATATATATATATATATATATATATATATATATATATATATATATATATATATATAATTTAAATCTGAAAAAGAAAAAAAGAATTAGTGGTTTAGAATCTAACCTTAGGTACTATTCGCTAATAAATAGTACCTAAGATTTAAAAAAAAATAATAAAATGCGTAATTCAAATTCCAATGCATAAGTTGCCGAATAATGGCCGCATGGTTAGGGTGTTGGCCTTCGGAACCGGAGTTCGTGGGTTCGAATCCCACTATGGCATGGATTTTCGTAGCAGTTCGGAATCGGCTTTAAGCAGTAGGTCCCTGTCTCATTAGCCCTCGTGTTGCAAAAAGTAGACCGTAGCACTCCAAACACAAACCAAAAGCATAAGTTCTGTTCGTTTTCATTTTTATCTGAATATTAATGAAATTCTTTGTTAGTTGGTTTGTAACTTACAACAAGTAATCAGTATTTTCTGTGGACCGTCAAAACTCTTTCATGGACCATTGATGCTCCGTCGACCACCATTTGGTGGCTGTTGGTCTACGCATTCGTCGAATCATTTGCAAAGGTAAACAGGTTGTGAAAAACTGATTATCCAGTTTATCTGGCATCAGTATTCCATAAATATGGTTCTTTTATTATATGCATCTGAGGTCTTAGTAAAGGTGGTCACCCCCAATATGTCTTGGTAGTACACCGGTCTGTTGCTATTGACCTAACACCGACCTCTGGGCTGGAATATAACACTATTTACAAAGACAACATAACTGTAGCATGAGTTATATTACTGGAGACTTACAGAAGAGCGAAAGCGATGTCAGTACCTCCCCTTTGAGCCTATTGGACAAGAGGGGATGCTATCCTGGGTCAGTCGTCTTTGGCCCTGGCAACAGTAGTCATTGGATTTTTTCGGTAGATTTGAAGGCCCCTTCAGAGAAAAAACAGGCCAAGACGATGTGAACAGATAGCATCATCAGAGGCAGGGAGTTGCTCCACCATTTTCATCTGAACAGATAGCCTTATCAGAGGCAGGGAGTTGCTCTATCATTTTCATCTGAACAGATAGCATCATCAGAGATAGAGTTGCTCCATCATTTTCATCTGAACAGATAGCATTATCAGAGGCAGGGAGTTGCTCCACCATTTTCCTCTGAACAGATAGCACCATCAGAGGCAGAGAGTTGCTCCACCATTTTCATCTGAACAGATAGCATTATCAGAGGCAGGGAGTTGCTCCACCATTTTCATCTGAACAGATAGCATTATCAGAGGCAGGGAGTTGCTCCACCATTTTCATCTGAACAGATAGCATCATCAGAGGCAGGGAGTTGGTCCACCATTTTCATCTGAACAGATAGCATTATCAGAGGCAGGGAGTTACTCCACCCTTTTCATCTGAACAGATAGCATCATCAGAGGCAGGGAGATGCTATACCATTTTCATCTGAACAGATAGCATCATCAGAGGCAGGGAGTTGCTCCACCAATTTCATCAGTATATGGAGACTCCATATTGATACTTAATTGTTTTATTTGCTTCACCTGATTGTTCTTCATCAAATATAGTACTGTAAGTAAAAATGCTGCAAAAGGGTAAGTTTTCTCTCGTTTGTATCTGGTGTCTTATTTTTTATGTTATCTCACCAGTATAATTTATTGGTACATAATAATAAGAAAGACACAAATATATTTTATGTTGCCTTGCTTAAGTTGATTTTCCATTTATTGCTATTTAAATTATAATTTAGAACCCAAAAAATATTATGACTCTAAAAGCTGTTTCCAATACACATATAGACATGAAATGATATTCCATTCATGATGAAATATGCGAAAATTAAATTCGAAACTAATCTTCCCGATGAAATAATGAACGTGATCAATAATCATTATGCCCAGCATATTCTCTAGGGTAAAATGATACTTTCATCAAAATCTTCGAAAAGCGGTAAACGGCTTAAAAATATGTGCATAAAAATTAATCACATGGAATGAAGATTTATTTAACGGTAATGTATTTCAAAAGATGGCATAATTTAAAATTAGCTTCTCGTTACTTTTAAGTACTCATCGAGTTTTGTGATATAAATAAAATTTATGTACTGCTGGTTAAAACTTAGGAATGAAGTTTCATACGTTAAAATCATCGCAAATAGGTTTTTAAAAGGAAGTGAACTATTTGCAACGTATCCGGTCCCTGTTTTAGGTGACACAGTGAAGAAGGGAGTGTTTCTTGATTAAATTATTTATTTACACCTTGTAGCTATATACACATTTCTATATAAAGACAATACAATTACAGTTCATAAGTATGTAATATAATAGACGTAAGTCTGAGTCGAGACGTACACTTAAATACACTGCCGATAGGTTTGACAACCAAAGCAAGAAAACAATTCGGTAGCTTTGCGAAATAGTTCTAGGTAACAATTATGAAGACAACACATGCAATTAGACGAGGGTGTTGAAAGCTGCGATGAGTATCTTCGAAGGAGATAAGAACACAGTTATAATTCCTAATATGAATATACGATCAATCCTGAAAAGGATCGTAATAAAAGAAAACCCAAAGCACAGGGTATCGTTAACACTCTCAGATAGAGATTTACCCAAAGGTGGAATTTTCGCTAAGAAAACTCTCCGATACAGAAACTGGTCACATGACTTCCGAATTATCTGGTTGCTAGCTAACTAACTACTTCTTTAAAAAATATCATCTCGTCTCTTTTTAGGGGAGGGGTCTCTAAGAGAGGGGGCCTCACTAACAATTTCCTCATTGGATCATCTGGCGATGATCTCAGCTTCAACCAACTTTATTGGTCTGGGCTAGACAATCTCCGGCTACAAACCTGGGAATCTCCGGAATTCCCTGTCGGCGAAAGATTCAACGTCGCGGCACTAATTTGAAAACTTGTGGTTCCGATGGTCATTTCTCTGGCTGTCAGTCTGGGCCTGCCCTGTTGTTTCGCTACTGTAGGACACAAAAGTCTAGACATCGTGGTGCCGATGAAAACAACACTTTTTTCTCCACAAAAGCAAAGTTCATTTCTCAACCTCTTTAGAGAAACAAAGTCTTTGTGAGGAATTGAACGCCGTTAAGGCACTTCTTTACATATTTTTATTACAAAGTATGAGGAACCAAAACTCTAATAGATAATTTCCATTTATCCTAAGTATTTTACATGTTTAAATACAAAAATTTGTCATGAACTCCGTAGAAAAATGTAATACTTATATATAAAAAAAGGATAGAACCTTGTAATTGTTCATTTAATACATTGGAGAAGAATAAATCATAGATGAACATTATAGAATTGCTTAAACATTCCTTGATCAGACTTCTGTTTTAATTTTTTACCAAAACATTTTCTATACAGAAGAGTAATCTTAAATCTTAACTTATCTTAAAATTTAGAACTGAATTATAGTAAAATTGATTTACTTAATCACTTATATGTAATACATTTTTAAGTTATATTAATTATTTTGTGCAAAACGGCGACTTTTTTTAAATTTCAATTGTATTAAAAATTCATTGCATATTTGTTAAAAATTATTCTACATAGCATAGAGCACCGTTTGTCAATTTAATAATTAAAAAAAGAAAGAAAACTTTAGATAATAAAGAAACTAAACTTCCTGGTGTGCCTAACTAAACAGCTTCTTTCAGGTATAAGAAAGGCAGAAGTATTTAGTTTTTTAAATTATTAAAAAAATAAATTTAAAAAATAAAAATATAAAATAAATTAAATAATTTAATTTATTTAATAAAAAATAATTATTTAACATATTATTTAATTTAATTTATTATTTTTTTAATAAAAAGTATTAAATAAATTATTAAAAAATTATTATTTTTATTCATGATTGATTATTAATTATTATTAATAATTATTATTCATTATTATTCATTATTATTATTATTTATTGTTATTAAAATTATTATTGTTATTATTAAAAATTATTTTACATAGTATAGAGCACAGTTTGTATATAATAATTAGAGTAAGAAAGAAAAATTTAGACAATAAAGAAATAAAACTACCTGGTGTACCTAACTAAACAGCTTCTTTTATAACCAGAAGTATTTAATTCTATAAACTATTAAAAAAATTAAAAAATAAAAATATAAAATATGTAAAATAATTTAATTTATTTTATCAAAAATAATTATTAATTTATTATTTAATTCATTTTTTAGTATTTAATTTAGTGTATTATTTTTTTAATAAAAAATGTTAAGTAAATTATTATAAAATTTTTATTAATAATCATTATTAATTATTAATTATTATTAATAATAATAATTATTATTAATTGTTATTATTAATTAATATTAATTATTATTATTAATTATTGTTATTAAAATTATTATTATTATTCTTAAAAATTATTTTACAAAGTATAGAGCACAGTCTCTAAATATTAGGAAAAAAAGAAAAATTTAGACAATAAAGAAATAAAACTCCCTGATGTACCTAACTAAACAGCTTCTTTTAGGTATACCCTTTATTTATAAAATTTTTTTTAAAAATATAAAATTTTTGCTTTATTTAACAATAATTATAATTTAATATTTATATTATTACTTAAATTATAATAAAAAATATTAAATAAATTATTATAAAATTATTTTTTACAGTTATTAATTAGTAAATCATTATTAATTATTATAATATAAAATTTGTTATTTATTATTAATTATTTATCTTATTATTATTATTAAAATTATACACAGCATAATCAGGCTGTCAGAAGAGAATGCAGAAAAAGCAATCTACTCTCCAATTTCCTTTCCCAGAATGTTATTTTTGTATAAACAAAAGAATTTAATTTTATATTTTGAAAAAAATTATTGTTACTTTTGCTTTTATGCTTTATTTTATTATTTATTTTATTTATTATTTAAGATTAGCTGGGAAAGAATCTTTTTTTTAAAAAAAATATAGTTGCTAGCAGTAAAAAATCTCATTCCATAAAATTCAGGTAAATATTAATAATAATATTATATTTATATTTATAATGAATTTTTAATTATTAATTAAATAATTATTATTAATTTTTGTAATTATTTATTATTATTATTATTATTTAAAAATATAATAGATATAGCTAAATATTAATAAAAAAAAAAGATTTCAGATCTAAAGAAATATTTTATAACTAAACGCTTCTTTAATGACTAGTAAAATTTTAATTTTTTAAAAAATTTATAGTAACAGGTAATTGTTTATCTGAATTACTAAAGATAAAATCATATATTCTCTGAATTTGAACAAGTTAATTTAATAAAATGTAATAAATTATCTTACCATATTCTTTAGTATCTTTAAATTTTTTCTACCAGCATATTTAAAAGAATAAACCGTACTCTTAAATGTGGCCAGACTGAATCGTTGATTGTAATCAGTTGATTGTAATTTGAAAGTGGTTATTTGCTCTAATACTTATTGTTTCATTTGCTTTCGTATGCTTGGTGTATTATTTATTTCATTATATTAAGATTAAGCTGCGAAAGTATCTTATATATTTAAGAAGAAATAGATTGCTAGCAGTAAACTATCGCATTCCAGAAAAAAAATGTAAATATTTCAGACTAGCATATAGCCCGTCATATGACGGGATCAGTAAAATTTTTAATTTTTCAGAATTGTAAAGAACCCTATGAGGCAAGTAAAAAAATGGTTTGTTTGTTTGTTTTTTGTTTTTTTATTTTTTGGCTGGGAATTACCATTCAACAAAAAAAAATCAATTAAAATTATCACATATGTACTTAATCTATTATTTAAATCAAATAAAAAAGAAAACTATTTATGTAATAACCAAGTTTAGTGATGAAACGTATCGAAATAATGCAGAACACATTTAAATAATTTAAAATAAGAAATGATTAAATGAGACGGTTAAAGGAATGAAGTCATAATGCTAGAAAAAAATTGTTATTTTTACCTATTTATTATGTGATAAATTGATAAATTTAATCGCTTGCTCTTAAATTTTGGGTTTGATATAATGGCATTAAACGCTCGAAAAGGGGACAGGGTGGATTTTGAACGTTTTAAAGAGGACAGTATTCATACCAATTTACTTCAGAATCAGATCTATAGTTTAGGAAAAGATAAACTATACTCGCTTTGAATTTTGCAAACCCTAACTCATCAAAAATCCAATATGGATGCTCTATCCATTCCACGTCCAAAAGCTTCATAACTTCGGGGACAAACGGACAGATAACTTAAGCTATTATATTACGAGAATAAAGTTTAAAGATACATAACATGAAATTGTTGTGTGGCCAGGGACATCCGTAAAGCAATACGTGAATTTAATAAAATAAAAATTATAAAAATTATAAAAAGTTGAAAAAATAGTAAACATTTATTTAAAAAATAATAAAACAATTTTCGAAATAAGAATTTTAAAAAAGAAGGAGAAAAAATTAAATTTATTAGACATTTAGAAAAATTGGCTGCGTCGGGGATAGAACCGTCAATCCGAGAAGTACGACGATCAAGTGAGTGGATATACTACCAAACGTACAACGCCTGCACGTTGTAGCCTAACTAATTAGAGTATATGAAGGTTCAAGTAGAAACAGTCCAGAAATTTAAATATTACTCTTCGCCTTTGCCATCCTATCAAGAATGAATTTCGTATAGAATAAGAGGAAGGATAAGTCTTGAAATAATAGCATTAAACGCTCGAAAAGGGGGGATGGGTAGATTTCGAATTCGCTTTCAATTTTGCTAACCCTAACTCATGAAAAATCCAATATGGATTCCTGTATCCATTCCAGGTACAACCGCTTCAAAAATTCGAGGACAGACAACTTAGGTTATTATTATATAGGGGATTATTTTTTAGCTTTATAAGGCTGTGTTTCATGTTATTTCAGTTTTACTGCATCAATATGAAATAATCTGTTTAAAATAGATTAATTAATTTAAAATAAATAGCAGTAAATAAATTTTAATAACTGGATTCAGATTGAGATCAAGCACTGGTATCTAAGAAGTTGCAGATCTAGACTGGTAAATCCTACAAACCACAGAAATCCATGTGGCCGCTCAGGGAGTAAATAGTTCGTAGTTGTAACTTGAGTTACACTGTTGACCGAGGGACAAGGACAATGTTAGTGACCCGTCTCCCCCTCTTCGACCCCATTGGACAGAAGGAGTGCTTGACGCGGGTTAGTCGTCTATGGCTTTGGCAACAAGAGTTTTTTCGGATACTTGACTCGGCAGATTCGAAACCCCCCCTCCCCTTCAGAGAAGAACAGGGAGTGAACGGAGAACTTGAGCAGAGGCAGAAAAATTTCAACTCTTACATCTGCCAAAAGCGTCATCAGCATTAGTTGCTTTGATAAGTGACTCAGGTTCTTCATCTCCACGAATAGCAAGTTGTAAATGTCTTGGATATATTCTCGTTACTTTCGGAACTTTGCTAGCTTTTCCAGCCAATTCTAATAACTCAGCAGTTCAATACTCCAAAATTGCAGCACTGTAAACTGTGGCTGGAGCACCAACATTTTTATACATATATATATATATATATATATATATATATATATATATATATATATATATATATATATATATATATATATATATATATATATATATATATATATATATATATATATATATATATATATATATATATATATATATATATATATATATATATATATATATATATATATATATATATATATATATATATATATATATATATATATATATATATATATATATATATATATATATATATTAATATATATATATATATATATATATATATATATATATATATATATATATATATATATATATATATATATATATATATTATATATATATATATATATATATATATATATATATATATATATATATATATATATATATATATATATATATATATATATATATATATATATATATATATATATATATTATATATATATATATATATATATATATATATATATATATATATATATATATATATATATATATATATATATATTATATATATATATATATATATATATATATATATATATATATATATATATATATATATATATATTATATATATATATATATATATTATATATTATATATTATATATATATATATATATTATATATATATATATATATATATATATATGTGTGTGTGTGTGTGTGTGTGTGTGTGTGTGTGTAAGGACGGGGCGAACCTGTCCCCAAATTTTACACCTGAAACTCATTTTCAAATTGCCCCTATTATTTTCCTCAACCCGGGCATGCTGGGCTGCCAAGAGTCCCACTAATCGTCTGTTCGAAAGAAACACGTCAGTCGTCTTGGCCGAACATAATCTTTATATCAATTTCATCTTCTCAAAATGGGACAAAATCCAGACGCATCTGAACCGGAACGTGTCAGAAAGGTCTCTCTCTAGTGCCAACATTTTGCGAGAGACGACTAAAACCCGTGTGTGGTTTAGTATCGTGAGAAAATGCTGAGGCAACAGTTAACTGAATTGCTTATAGAGAGTAACCTTTGATTAGAGACATCTGACAAAGTGTGGTGTTTCAGAAGAGTATTATTGCTGATCGTTACAGATTTTTAGTGGGAGAATTATGGCATCCTCTTTAAAATGCCAGCAATTTCATTTTATGTTGAGAATCAAAGAAAGAACTTCGGAGATCGGCTGAAGGAATGAAAAATTCCTAGTTCAAATTGCATGGCTGGGAAAATATGATTAATATAGAGAGAAGAAATTAAGATTTAGACTAATGAATGGGGAAAAGGGATAATTTTGAATAAGCTATGGGGCTTAGATATTGATATTATTACATATATATATATATATATATATATATATATATATATATATATATATATATATATATATATATATATATATGTATATATATGCAGATTATTAACAATTAGCTTAGTTGTTTTTTATCTTAGCCAATTTACTAAATATATATCACAGGCTAAAAAAATTTCAGATTAAAATAATTTTACATGATTTTACGATATTAAAGTTCCTGAAAAACTTTTAATCAATCACAACCTGGGAAAAAAAATCCTATGTTAAAAAAATTATCATTGCAGGAGAAAGCTGTTTTTGTTTGACTAGAAGCTTGTAATCAATCAATTTACGATAGATGCGATATGCGTTGAAAAAATGGATTTGTAAGACTTAGTGTCAATACTCTTCCATGACATAAGAAGTTAAGTACCAGGATAATCATGGTCACATGAGACTGGCGGACATCCGAGACTCTTAATTTGTTTGACTTTTTCTAGGTAGATGACATGTTTTCGTATATGCTTTCGGTTTATGCTTTCGGCAATCCATCTTAATTCTGAATAATCACATTTGCTTCTTGAGTTGTTTTTTTATTCAAAATTTGCCTTACAGCGATAAAATATTGTTCATGTCCCAAAATATATATCACACATTGAACATCTATTATTTTTTTGCTGATTATTTTCAATGATATGGACTAAATCCTCATGACTAAAAGATATTTGTAACAGTGGAATCGAATATTAATTATGTTACAGAAGAAAAATATTATGTCTTCAACATCCATTAATCCATATGATGCTTATTATTGATATATGAAATAAGCTCTTATAATAAAAAGATATTTGTAACAGAGGCATCGGATATTTATAACGGTACAAAAGAAAAAATATTAAACCTTCAACTTCCAGTCATTTGGGATATACAGTGATCAAACTTCCCACTTGAAGCGTGTAACATAGGGGACGTTTAGCGTTACCCATGTGCATCATAGGTTACGCTAAATTCTGTCACACAACTACCTAAAGTTTGTACATTTTTGTAAGAAAGTTAATTGTTTATGAATGCAAATATTATGGATTCAAATTGAAATTAAGTACTGAACTCTTTGTACTGTTTACAACTTAGCATATTTTATAAATAATTGTTGTTGTTGTAGTTGCCAATGCTACTGGGACGAGTCAACCAAGTGAGCCAGAGACTCCACAAATTAAGACGAAGGGTTGCACTTTTGGTTTGACCAGCACCGCTAGTTTGAAAGGACATCCTAGCTCAAGTGTGTCCACGTAATTTAGTTGCAGGGGCCAAGCAGTCCCCAGGCTTGACCTACTACCCACAGATGTATTTTTAGAAAACTGGAAAAACATTGTTACTACGAATATATTTTACGTACCTCAATCACCATAATCGAACACGGCGGATCTTAGACATGCTCGAGTTACGAACTCGCAACTCTCCAGTTACAAGATTGTTGCTTTTACACATTCAGCTATATGCTCTCATAAATAATTAACATGCCTTACTCGCTAGGTAGATTGTGAACGTAAATAAAAAGTTTTAAAGTACATGATAATACTAAAACATATATAAATTCGCTCTTCACACAACACAATGTCAGGTGAGGTATTATTGTTAGTCACTAACCGACCATAGAAGATATTGTCTTCCCAATCCGACTTATTTTTTAAACAACTGGGATTTAAAAGCAATATATAATCAATATGAAAATTTATTAGAAATGCAGACACTTCTCTTAAAACGAGAATTTTGGTAACAACAATGTTTCCCTCTTGACAAGTCACACGGTCAGGTGAGGTAGTAGTGATAGTCATTGACCGACCATAGAAGATATTTTCCTCAATCTGACTTATTTTTCACACAACTGTAATTTAAAAGCAATATAAAAATTTATAAGGAATGCAGATAACTTATCTTACAACGAGAATTTTGGTAATAACAATGTTTCTCTCTTAACACTTCACTCGGTCAGGTGAGGTAGTATTTACAATCATTGACCGACCATAGAAGATATTTTTCTCAAAATCCGAATTATTTTTTTAAACAACTGTGACTTAAAAGCAATATATAAACAATATAAAATTTTATAAAGAAAGCAGACACTTCTCTTAAAACGAGAATTTTGGTAACAACAATGTTTCTCTTTTAACGAGTCACACTGTCAGATGAGGTAGCACTGATAGTCATTGACCGGTCATAGAAGATATTGTCCTCAGAATCCGACTTATTTTTTACACAACTGTGATTTAAAAGCAATATAAAAATTTATAAGGAATGCAGACACTTCTCTTACAACGAGAATTTTGGTAACAACAGTGTTTCTCTCTTAACACGTTACACGGTCAGGTGAGGTAGTATTGATAGTCATTGACCGACTATAGAAGATATCGTCCTCAAAATCTGAATTATTTTTTAAACAACTGTGACTTAAGATCTATATATAAACAATATAAAAATTTATAAATAATGCAGACACTTCTCTGACAGCGAGAATTTCGGTAACAACAATAAGTCTTTCGTTAGTCATGATAGATCAGTCTGTAAAGACGTTGATTTCGTTGTGATTTCGAAGCTCTATGCCATCAAGTATCATGTAATCATGACTTATTTGAATTTGATTTATTTTAATCATAACTTTGTAATTTTTGAACTTCTATAAACAAATAATAATGATAATGATAATTTTCTACCAAAATTTAAAATTTTTTTTATTCAATGAGTCCACTGAACTCAGTATTTTAATGATCCTGCACATCTAACAAATGACTACCCTGGATATAGAATTGCGGTTCTCTGGTGCCACAACACTAATTCATGTCTATGTTTAGGCCTATTTATACATCATTTGAAATCCATAGTTACACTGGGAATTTAAAAATTACTTTAAGCTTAATATTTTATATTAAAAATATAAAATTTGAAACATAATGATAAAAACTAAATTATTCTATGTAAGCAATTGTATTATGTACCAATGTTAAGTACATATATATGTTACGTATATATGTATGCATATATGCATATATATATATATATATATATATATATATATATATATATATATATATATATATATATATATATATATATGTGTGTGTGTGTGTGTGTGTGTGTGTGTGTGTGTCTGTGTGTGTCTGTGTGTGTGTGCGTGTGTGTGTATGTATATAAGGCCAATATATGCATTCATGTATATACATATATATAAAAAAAATTCTCAGGAGGTTTCAAAAATTCAGTCAAGGGCTAAAAATTCCCGCGTCCTTTTGCACTCCCCTTTTTAACCCCTAACCTAAAGTGACCACTGGGGCTACAGTTTACTCCCTCAGAGAAGGGGTATGACCAATTATAACTCTACATTTCCCTAGTGGACAATTTAGGAAATTTACAAAAAAAAAAACAGGAAATGCACGCTGTCGGAGGCAGATTTTTCCCACAGATAGTAACTGTGATTTTGACCTAGGTGTTAAGGGTCTTCTACATATAACTTCATGCTAGCTGACCCTTCAGTTTGTCCTGCCCCTTTCATGAAGTGGGAACCCGTCCTCCAACGTTATCTTAATAAAGTCCTTTAGCTAATTTGTAATAGTCATTTTTATGGGCCATGACTGCAACCACCCATCGCGAAGTCCGTCTTATTACATATACATATATATACAAATATGTATATACATATTTGTATATTTATATGTATGTATATATATATATATATATATATATGTGTGTGTGTGTGTGTGTGTGTGTGTGTGTATGCCTATACATACATATATACACACATATATAATATAAATATATATAATATTTTATATATTATATATTTTTATATATTTTGTTATTATATATAATTTATATATATGTTTAATTTTAATATATATATATATATATATATTTATTAAAACATACATATTAATATATAATATTATTTATATTATATATTATTTATATATATATTTTTATAATATATAATATAATATATTATATCTTATATTGATACACAAACTGTTTCATCGAATTTTTGAAAATTTTGTCGTCCTCAAACTCTCTAAATAAAAGAAAAAAACTTCTTAACCATTTTTGATTTGTGAGAGCAAGAAGCTTCAATTTTAAAGTCTATAATTAAATTGATGATATCTAATAAAAAACAATTTAGTCTTTTTTTTATACAAGTATAAATGTACAATCATACTTTGTTTAAAAAAAAGGCTTGATGATTTATTGTAATAGTTACATTGTTATGAAGTAATATTTTAACAAGCAAAAGATCTACAACGAAAGAACTTTAATTTTGTTAGCTCGGCACTTTCTCGAACATTCACTCTGAAAGAGGATATGTTCTAGCAAAGCAATGAAAGAGGACTTCAGCATATTGTTGAAAGAGTTCTAATAACAACGTAAGATGGTGTGTCAAATAACCTAATAAGGATTTTTCTGACATGTTTTTTCTCCTGAGAATGAAAGCTACTTACATCTCTTTTATTAATATGGAGAAATATATTTTTACACCCTTCAAACTTGCCTTTAAAAATGCAGCTGTTTGTTAAAATAAAAAGGTATTGTAACTTTTAAAAAATATTTGATTTGTCATTTTAAATTAGGTTAATATTACAAATTTTTAAATTACAGATTCAAACGTCTTTCGATATATAGGACCAGCAATAAATAACTCCTCACTTTAGAGGATTCTAGAATACATTCTATTGGTCAAAATGTATCCAATTAAAGCAGTCATCAGGAATTTAGCTTCAAAGTTATTTGGAAAACATATACAAAATAAGAAAGGAAATAAATAGAAAATCTGCCGAATTATGATACTAGATAATTTTTCAAAAAGAAGAAAGCTACAACTCTTACATTCCTTTATTAAATCTACTCCAATACCGTTTTGAATTTTGAATACTAATTTATTTGAGTTTTATTTATCTTAATCACACTTCCCCTTTTTTAAATTTCTTTAAACAAATAATCCCCTATATAATAATAGCCTAAGTTATCTGTTCTTCTTTCCTCGAATTTATGAAGCGGTTGAACCTGGAATGGATAGAGGCATCCATATTGGATTCTTGATGAGTTACAGTTAGCAAAATTCAAAGCGAGTAAAGTTTATCTTTTTAAGTTTGTAAAGTTATTAAAGTTGAAAAGTTTTTCTTTAAAAGTTTGTCTTTTATTTAAAGTTAAACTACCGGTCTGATTCTAAAATAAATTGGTATAAATATGCTTCATATCACAGCAAAAAATACTCTATTCTTTAAAACGTTCGAAATCCATCCCTTGTCCCCATTTTCGAACATTTAATTCCATTATTTCAAGCCCTATTTCCTCCGGTTAAGAGCAGGCGATTAAATTTACCAATTTATCACATAATAAATAGATAAAAATAACATTTTTTCTAGCATTATGACGTCATTCCTTTAACCATCTCATTTAATCATTTCGTATTTTAAATTATTTAAATATCGTCTGCATTATTTTCATACGTTTTATCACTGAAATTAGATATTACGTAAATAATTTTCTTTTATATTTGGCTTAAATAATAGATTAGGTACATATGTGATAATTTTAAATTTAATCATCGATCATTTTTTGTTGCAATGAGAATTTTATTACCGGTTTCAACAGCAATTTCTTTTCATAAAACTCTAGGAGTCTATTTCATGGACTAAAAAATATCTAACGTTAAAGTTTTATATCTTTGAAAATTAAGAAGCTTCTTCGTTCGTGTGTTTATTTTTTATGCCTAACCACACGGTTTGCAATCGATTCGCTAAATTAAGAACAACCAAAACACAAAAAACAAACCATTTTTTACCTGCCTCATAGAGTACTTTACAATTCTGGAAAATAAAAAATTTTACTGATCCCATCATATGACGGGATATATGCTAGTAATAACAATAATAATAATTTTCTACTATAATTTTATAAACGTCTTATGTCGTGGATCAACTAATATCAGTATCTTAATACATATACTATATTTATATAACACATTACTTCCCTGGTTATTAGAGCGTCTGCTGTTTAGTATCAAGACACTACTTCAAATCTATTCCTATTTTTATAGTCAAATTCTTCTATAAAATAATCCAACTTTCATGTAGTTCTCTATAACTTTTGCCTTTTAATGCAGAAAATACAAAAGAGTCATTAAATAATATTTTTTTCAAAGAATGAACGCCAATAATTTTTAATGCAAACTAGATATCTAATGAACGTATAAACGAGAAGTTCAGTTGAAAAACTGCCTCAAAAATTTATTAAGAACATTGATGAAAAAGCTATTTCCTATTTAATTTGTTCCAAAAGGTCTCCTCTAAATAAACAGTTTCTCTAATTTTTTTGCTTTTTAAAGCAGAAAATACAAGAGAGTCATTACATAACATTTTTTAAATAATGAAAATCTATAATTTTTAATGCAAACTAGATATTTAATGACGTATAAATGAAAAGTTCAATTGAAAAACTGTCTTAAAAGTTTATTAAGAACATTGAAGAAAAAACTATTTTCTGTTTCATTTGTTCCAAAAAGTCTACTGCAAATAAATAGTTTCTCCAAAATTTGGACTTTTAGTACAGAAAATACAAGAGAATCATTGAATAATATTTTTTCAAATAATGAAAAAAAAAATTTAATGCAAACTGCATATCTAATTACGCATAAATGAAAAGTTCAATTGAAAAACTGTTTTAAAAATGTATTAATAAAACTTATGAAAAAGATATTGTTTTTAGTTTGTTCCAAAAGATGTCCTCCAAATATATAGTTCCTCTAACTTTTACCTCTTAATACAGAAAATATAAGAAAGTCATTAAATAATATTTTTTCAAATAATGAAAATCAATAATTTTTAATGTAAACTATATATTTAATGACATATAAATGAAAAGTTCAATTGAAAAGCTGTCTTAAAAAATTATTAAGAGCATTTATGAAAAAGCTGTTTTCTGTTTAATTTGTCGTAAAATGTCTCCTCTAAATAAACAGTTTCTCTAACTTTTGCCTTTTAATGCAGAAAATACAAAAGAGTCATTAAATAATATTTTTTAAAATAACGGACGTCAATAATTTATAATGCAAATTAGATATCTAATGACTCATAAATGAAAAGTTGAAAAACTGCCTTAAAAATTTATTAAGAACATTGAAGAAAAAACTATTTTCTGTTTAACTTGTTCCAAAAGGTCTCCTCCAAATAAACAGTTTTTTCTAATTTTTACCTTTTAATGCAGAAAATACAATAGTCATTAAATAATATTTTCTAAATAATGAAAATCTATAATTTTTAATGCAAACTATATATCTAATGATGTATAAGCGAGAAGTTCAATTGAAAAACTGTCTTAAAGATTTATTAAGAACATTGATGAAAAAGCTATTTTTATTTAATTTGTTCCAAAAGGTCTCCTCCAAATAAACAGTTTCTCTAATTTTTGCCTTTTAATGTAGAAAATACAAGAGAATTATTAAAAAATATTTTTTTTCAAATAATGAATATCAGTAATTTTTAATGCAAAATATATATCTAATGACGTATAAATGAAAAGTTCAATTGAAAAACTGTCTTAAAAATTTAATAAGAACATTGAAGAAAAAGCAATTTTCTTTTTAAATTGTTCCAAAAGGTCTTCTCCAAATAAATAGTATCTCCAACTTTTGCCTTTTAATGCAGAAAATACAAGAGAGTCATTAAACAATATTTTTTTTCAAATAATGAATATCAATAATTTTTAATGCAAACTAGATATCTAATGAACGCATAAGCGAAAAGTTCAATTGAAAAACTGTCTTAAAAATTTATTAAGAACATTGAAGAAAAAACTATTTTCTGTTTAATATGTTCCAAAAGTTCTCCTCCAAATGAACATTTTCTCTAACTTTTGCCTTTTAATGCAGAAAATACAAAAGAGTCATTAAATAATTTTTTTCAAATAATGAACGTCATTAATTTTTAATGCAAACTAGATATCTAATGATTTATAAATGAAAAAAAAATCAGTTGAAAAACTGTCCTAAAGATCTACTAAGAACATTGATGAAAAAGCTATTTTCTGTTTAATTTGTTCCAAAAAGTCTCCAAATAAACAATTTCTCTAATTTTTGCCTTTTAATGTAGAAAATAGAAGACATTCATTAAATAATACTTTTTCAAATAATGAACATCAAATTTTTTAATGCAAACTAGATATCTAATGATGTATAAACCAGAAGTTCAATTGAAATCTACCTTAAAAATTTATTAAGAACATTGAAGTAAAAACAATTTTCTGTTCAATTTGTTCCGAAAGGTCTCCTCCAAATAAATAGTTTCTATAATTTTTGCCTTTTAATGCAGTTATAAGAGTCATTAAATAATATTTTTTCAAATAATGAAAATCAATAATTTTTAATGCAAACTAGATATTTAATGATGCATAAATAAAAAGTTCATTTGAAAAACTATCTTTAAAATTTATTAAGAACATTGAAGAAAAATCTTTTTTCAGTTAATTTGTTTTAAAAATGTCTTCTCCAAAGAAATGGTTAGTCTTTTTCATGAACGGAATGCACTTGAAATATTTTCGCTAATTCTAATTTCCAGACAAATGATAAATAGTTCAAAACAATTATAATTTCACCTCGAAGTGTTAATGCATTTTATATAAATAAGTGTTAATGGCATATTACAGTTTCACATCGATTCCTTAAAACAAAATAAAATATTTTTTAATGCCCACTGTCATCTTAACCATTTTTACCCTTCAAGCCAGATAATTTTTTGTAAAACACATATTCATATGAAAATATATACACATATTCTGATATGTCACGATACAATGGATCAAACAACAGCAATCATTTTCTTTTATACCTAGATGTTCAGCTAAAGTAAGTTTCAATATTTTCCGTATATTTAATGGTTATTTATGAATGAAGTAAATTATCCTAAGGCGTTAGAAGATAAAGTTTCATATGTACCCTACCTATTTGCTTTGCATTTCTAAACTTTAAATGTATGTTTTAAGGAAAATTAAACGAAATTAATATATCACCCACATTATTCAACGAAAGCAATTTAATGAAGATATATTCGGAACAAAGCGCTGTTTTCGTTTATTATCAAACAAGGCCTGAAGAATTTTATTTTCTCATTAAACTCTAACATCACAGAGCTGAAATTATTACGCTGCAGTAGAATTTATGTTGCTTCTAATTTTGCGATGCCTTTTATGGTTAATATGGCTGCAAAGTAACTTTCATTCGAATTAGATTATTCTATCCTGTCTTTTATTTGCATTAAGCATCAATAAATGTCCCTTTCGCGCGATTTACCGAGTAATTTCGTTTAACCCTTATATGATATTATCTCCTCATGGCGTCATGTCTTCCTCAGAATTCCGTTAAGTTTCTTTTTATAACCTTACTCTTTTTCGAGGAATTAAAGAAAGATACTAAAGAACTTTTTAGTTTACTGAAATGTCCCATTTATATATATATATATATATATATATATATATATATATATATATATATATATATATATATATATATATATATATATATATATATATATATATATATATATATATATATATATATATATATATATATATATATATATATATATATATATATTTATATATATATATATATATATATATATATATATATATATATATATATATATATATATATATATATATATATATATATATATATTTATATATATATATATATATATAT
>CM063509.1:19223003-19255503 GCA_032207245.1 Pardosa pseudoannulata | reverse complement strand
GAATTTCCTTTTATTTTCTCGTACAGATCCTAGAAATATTGTTTTCAGTAGATTAATATGAGATTTCCCTCATAATAAATAGAGAGAGCAGTAGTAAGTATTCTTATTTAAAATTGTTTAATTGGTCATTCTAATGGTTTATAGCTGGAAATTTTAGTTTATTTCTTGCTGAGATTTCAAATTACGATATAAATTCCTTTGCAGATATGGAAGTGATATAAATACATAATTTTCTAGAAGCAACTGCACAGTACATCATCTTCTATTCATTGGAATCGATGGAGATGTAAATAACTACCAAGCAAGTGTTTTTGTGTGTTTTGTCTCGGAGATATCTTGGGTGATTTCATAAACATCTTTTTTGTCTTTTGTACCAGTCACGATGCAGCTAACAGTTTTCTGTTAAACCTGGCAAGTCTGAAACGGAAACTTTGAGAGAGCCCTTCTTCTTCTTCTATAGCACTACAGACTTCTACAGGCCACGGCTGTCTCTAAAAGTTTCTTCCATCTGGAGCCATCCACCGCCATAGTTCTCCACTGGTTGACTCCACTGGTTGACCATGTTTCATGCAGCGTTTTCTCAACCATATCAATCCACCTGGTGTTTGGTCTCCCTCTTTTCCTTTTTCCACCAACTTTTTGAAGAGTAACTTTTTTGTTGGGTTTAAATCATTGCATCTATAAATGTGTCCGAACCACCTTAATTGATAGATCTTTATAGTTTTCACAATATATTTTTTTATTTCTAATGGCAAGGCAAGTTACAATTATAAAAATAACAATTGTGGAACAACTGTACAAGTAACAAAAGTAACATTGACCGAAGTCGTTGCCTCAGGTGTTCTCTGACTCTCCAATACTCGGAGACGGCAGAGCCGCGAAGTGCCCCGCATCGACGCAGATGACCTCTATTTAAAGGTTATCCAAGGTCACATTCACATAAAGAACAAAGTGGGGAGTCAAAAATGCCAATTAAATGGAGATGTTCACTTAGGCAGTCATGTCCTGTCACTAACCGGAACAACGCCACTGCCTCACGTCGAAGACGATCGGGAATGTTGGCGAGGTCTTCGGCACTCCAGGTCTTCAGTTTAACATGATCTTGCATTTGGGATTCGAATTTCATATTCAAAGCTTGTTTTCCAAAAGAGCTTTTTTGAGTGGTTTTCACAATATTTGGTTGTCCGAATTATAGTTCATGATTATAACGGATTCTCCATACATTATTTTCTTTAACAGCTCCATATATTTTTCTTAGTATTTTTCATTCAAATATTAATAGCTTATTTTCCTCAGATTTGTTCATCGTCCATAACTCACTTTCATACATAATTATTGGCTTTACTAAAGTTTTATAAAGATTAATTTTGGTTTTTATACCTAAGTGTTTTGATTTAAAGTGATTTCTCAGTCCGTAATAGCATTTATTTGCCATATTTTATCTGTTCCTAATTTCAATTTTAATATCATTATTTTTTGTTATAATTGAGCCTAGATATTTGAGCTGTTAAACATTTTCTAAGCTGTGATTTCCAGTTGTTGAGAGAACCGTACTTTAAGTTTTTTTAGTCAGAAATGTTGTTCAGAAAGTTAGGAAATTTTATGCTGGGTATAATAAAGAGATGAGAATTAAAGCAAATAATGACAATAATAATAATAACAAAGTTAGTTCAAAATTTCACCCCCAGATAGCGCTTTGGTAAACTACACATTAGACAATATTTATTCTGTAGTTTAAAAAAAATGTATGTATGTCAGTTTTGGAAAAGTAAAATCAATAATTTTGGGGTCGAGAGCAAAAAACGCAGCTCACTTTTTTAACACATTTCTCAGCGAAATTATACCGGGAGCGGGCGTTTTGTGCGTCAATTTAGTTATTCAGTTAAACCTCAATAGATCGAAAATTATTTCATTTTTTAACCAACTTTTAGCATTTTATATTGAAATATATAAACAAATATATAAATATAAATATATAAATAACAACCGTAAGATTTTTGTAAACAAAAAATATATTTTTAGTGGATAAATTTATAATAGTACCGTAAATGGGAAAAATCAGATAGAAATAGTAGTATATAGTTTTATTTTTTCCCGTTCTGTGGTTCCGCATCGACTGATGTAAAAACTAGTTTTTATTTGTCTAAATTTTTCCAGAATCTATGTAGTAGGCAAGAACATGCGGCTTCGTTTTCCTGTATATACCGTTATTTTTGTACACACAAACAATGTTATTTCCCTAACCCGCATTAGTACGTGATCCGCTCTCAAGTATCAATAGTAAGAAAACGTACTAGTAAGTGCCCTGCATACAATGTGTTATTGCCAGTGCATGGATCTTTAATAACTCATTATAAAAGCACTTAACGGGTAAGGATTGAGATAGAGTGCCTTGAGCAAGGGTTGCTACATGAACTATCGCTAAGTGTGGCTTATTTGTTATAGTT
The DNA here is from genome assembly GCA_032207245.1 of Pardosa pseudoannulata. NCBI lineage: Eukaryota > Metazoa > Arthropoda > Arachnida > Araneae > Lycosidae > Pardosa > Pardosa pseudoannulata. Next base: position 19,253,056 of record CM063509.1, on the reverse strand, counting down.
TGGACGCTATCCATGAGCTACCATGTTTGATGGTTGAAAGTTGGCATATGGCACAAGAGAGTGCTAGGTTCTTTCTAGCTTTGAAGAATTTTCCCATTGCAAGGTTAATAGTTTTGGCAAGGTGAGTTGATTTTCCAAGTAAATGCCCATGTCTTGCAATAATTTTTAACTGGAGTAAAAGTTTGCTAAATGTGTAATTCATGAAAAAAAGCATTCCTCAAAGTGTTAAAGGTTGACTACCTCTGATCTAGGAGATATTCTATTTTCAACTGAGTGAAATACTTTAATTTTTTATGCAAATGTAGGTTATTATTAGGAAGACTTTTAGAGCATTGTATGCGGGACAAGTACTAGTACGTTCCTCCTCCGATATAAACGGACAGTTATGGGGCTCCTTAGCCAGACGGCTTTATCCCCGATTCTAAACGTAAACAGTAAGCAGGGTAAAAACTCTAAGGTACTATTAAGTTTAAAAATTTTGAAAATTAGTAATTTAGAGATGCTGGTCATTAAAACGTAAGTGGAAATACGTGAGAGCTGTGACTTAAGCTGTTTGTTCCTGCAAAGATACAAAATATCTGATTTTGTATCTTTGCAGGTACAAACAGCTTAAAACTTGATGATTGATACTTGAGCGCAGATCACGTACTAGTGTAGCAACAGTTAGTCACGGTTAGTGTAGCAACGTTGTTTTTTCGTGGGTACAAAAATAACGGTATATACAGGAAAATGAAACCAAATTTTCTTATCTACTACGTAGATTCTGGAAAAATTAAGGTAAATAAAAACTAGTTTTTACAACAGTCGATGCGGAATCACAGAACGGGAAGGTTGATTTAAAAAATTAATTTAGATTTAAAATTACCTTTTTATTTATCCTTGCAAAAATGATATTATATATATATGTATATTTATATATATATTATATATAGATATATATATGTGTGTGTGTGTGTGTGTTTGTCTATTTATATATTTGTTGATATATTTCAATATAAAATACGAAAAGTTGGTTAAAAAATGAAATAATTTTCGATCTATTGAGATTTAACTGAATAACTAAACATACGTGCAAAACGCCCGCTCCCGGTACAATTCCGCTGCGAAATGTACCCGAACACAATGTGTTAAGCTCGAAAGGTACTGCGTCCGATTAAAAATTGAGGAATTTGGTAGCAAGTATACTTCCCTCTGACTTAAAATTAACTAATATAAAATATGACAGGAATATCCTGTAGTTAGTGTAAAACACTTTTCTTCATCAGAAGAATAACTTTATATTGTGTAATTGAAAAGAAATAAGAGGATACTACTTTTATATGTGATCGAATATGCATGACTGCAAAGAATAAATGAAATATATAGTCGCACGTAAGAGCGTACAATTGTTTAAAGAAATTTTAAACCAAAGAAAGAATGGAGCTGCCAAGCTCGTATTTTTCTTTCAAACTTTGACTTCCTTTTAAAGTTCTGTTTTCATCAAGGACTTAAAAGTATATTCTCGGATGGGGGAGATAATACAAAACGTCAAGATGTCAAGAGTTAAATCAAGCCTGAGAAAGTTTGTTTTGATCCTAGCTTTTCATTTCCTTGCAATATTCCCGTCACTGATCTAGATGAGCCGAGAATGGGTTTTACACATACATTTTTTTTATCACACCATTTTCATCTCCTTGTCAAATAAGGGAAGTCTCGTGAGTTTTTAAATAAAATGGTGTAGCTAATTTCCGACAATATCTTGTAAATTAAAAAAAGAAAATTGCTAAGGTTACTTGGATGCAAGATTTTACTGATTTTTACCGAGTTTTTAGAGTACAATAAAATTTATCATAATGTAAAAAAAGAAAGTAGTTTTCATGTACCAGTATTCAAATATTATGCAATTGCTCCACAAAAAAATTAGCTTGTGCAATTCTCAAATTCTAAATGCATTTCTTTCCATAGAACATTCGGCCGAGCGATGGCCGTTTGGTTAGGGTGCTGACCTTCGGTACTGGAGTTCGGGGGTTCGAATCCCACTGTGGCATGGTTGTTCGGAATCGGCTCTAAGCTGTAGATCCCGGTCTCATTAGAAAATAAGTAGACCGTAGCACTCCAAACCAAACCAAAACCTTAGAATATTCGAGAGATGGAATATTAAAACTAATCCTTTAAATCAAAAGCAATTTTTTTTACTTACAATAGGATAAGTGATTTTGATTAGTTTCAATAGGATACCACACCCTGACATGGTCTGTGGTCAATATGTTGTAAAAAATTGCTAGGTTTAAGTGAACTGCTAGTTTTTTACTGATTTTACCGAGTTTTTAATTAGACTCTTTTTAGAGTACAATAAAGTTTAGAGTACTGTAAAAAAGAAAGGAGTTTTTATGTAAAAGTATTCAAATATTATGAAATACAAAAAAAATTAGTATGAGCAATTCTAAAATTCTAAATACATTTCTTTCGTTCGAATGTTCGAGTAAATGCCTGGAACTCTTCTCTAATCTATCAGAGTATTAGGATATTTTTCCCAAGATTGCACTGGTTCTTTGCAACCATTCGTCTACCATACACAGAGATTTACAATTAAACACTCTGAAACAGCATTTACTTCATGTATATACAGGAGAATTTGGGCACCTTGGTCTTATTTCTAGGTTTAATTGCATTTTTTATCATTTTTCAAAGAAATAAAACTATTATTAGATTATTTTACTATTATAGGGGATGTTAGTGATAGCTTGTAATTCTATTACAATCCTGTATTAACTGTTTTTTATATTTCTGAGTGAATAACAATCAAAATTCAATTAGTACCAACGTACAACTTCACGACGTACTTTATATTTATTATTTTCTTTTGTAATTTTTAACTCGTAAATTCATGGCACTCTTCTCTAATCTATCAGAGTATTAGGATATGTTTCTCCAGATTACACCAGTTACTGCAATCATTCATCTACCATACGCAGAGATTTACAATTATCCTCTCTGAAACAGCATTTATTTAATGTCTATAAAGGAGAATTAGGGCACCTTGATCTTATTTCTAGGTTTAAGTGCAATTTTTATCAAAGAAAAAAAATATTTATTAGATTATTTTGATATTATAGCGGGATGTTAGTGATAGCTTGTAATTCTATTACTATCCTATATTAACTGTTCTTTATATTTCTGAGTGAATAACAATCAAAATTCAATTAGAACCAAGGTACAACGTCACGACGTACTTTTGATTTATTGATTTCTTTTGTAATTTTCAACTCCTAAATTCATGGCACTCTTCTCTAATCTATCAGAGTATTAGGATATTTTTCTAGAGATTGCACTGGTTAATGCAATCATTCGTCTACCATACACAAAGATTTACAATTATCCTGCCTGAAACAGCATTTATTCCATGTCTATACACAGAATTTGGGCAGCTTAATACTATTTCTAGGTTTCATTGCATTTTTTTTTATTTTTCTAAGAAAAATATATATTTACTATATTATTTTGATTTTATAGAATGTTAGTGCTGGTGTATAATTTTATTATGATGCTATATTAACTGTTTTTTATATTTCTGAGCATTTACCAATTAAAATTCAATCAGATCAATGATACAACGTATCAAAGACATCAAAGGTGATGTGACAACTGGACCATATGGGCCGAGCCCTTCAATCCAGAGGCTTCTGTCAATAAGCACAAAAATGACAACGAACGAAAAATAAACGCATAAAATAGCAAAGAGATAGAAGGGTGGATAAGGTACAACGTCACGAACTACTTTAGATTTATTAATTTCTTTTGTAATTTTTAACTGGTAAATATATGGTACTACCATACATAGAGATTTACAAATATCCTCTCTGAAATAGCATTTATTACATTCTGTACAGGGGAATTTGGGCATCTTGATATTAAATTTTCATGCAGACAAACTTTCAAAATTAGTTACATTATTCCACAACAGATGGCGCTGCAGTCTGGAAAAATCTAAACTATGATATTTTCTAGATATCCACCATGCGCAGCAATAATATGGCGTATTCTCAGAACGAAATTATCAGACATTCCTGTAAATGTCTTAGGCGTGATGGATTCACATGCAGATAAGATGTACTGTCCCAGTTATTTAATTTTTTCTGGATAGTGGTCTTTTAAGAGTCCCCACAGAATAAAATCGTAGTGTAGATTTTTTCCAGACAGCAGCGCCATCTCTTGTGGTACATTGTAACTAACTTTGGAAGTTTGTCTGCCTGAAAATTTACTATTGTCCCAAGCATATTGTAATAAACTGTGTATTTATATCAATGTCCGTTTAGTTTTTATTGATTTTTCAAATATACCGGTCATTTTTTAAACACCCTGTATATTAAAATCTTTTAATATTTTTGAGAATTTAACAATTAAAGTTCAATCAGAATCAATAAGGTACAATATCACCGTGTACTTTAGATTTATTGATTCCTTTTGTAATTTTTAACTCTCAAATACAGGGCACTCTTCTCTAATCTATCATAGCATTAGGATATTTTTCTCAAGATTACACTAGTTAATGCAATATTTCATCTACCATAAACAAAGAATTACAGTTATCCATTCTGAAACAGCATTTATTTTATTTTTATGCAGGAGAATTTATGAATTTTGTTCCATTTACATTTTATGAACGAAATAAATAACGAACTTTTTTGTAATAAATTTTCCTAAGCATTGGTTTGGTTTGGAGTGCTACGATATACTTTTTGCAATACGAGGGCTAATCAAACCGGGACCTACTGCTTAAAGCCGATTCCGAACAGCTACGAACATCCATGCCGAAATGGGATCGAACTCCAGTACCGAAGGCCAGCACTCTAACCATTCAGACATCGTTTGGTCCTACGCATTGATTTTCGTAATCAAGAATTTATTGAGAAGATCGTGTTATTTCGGTTTATTAGATTGTATTTTTTATCTAAAAAAACTAAAATTTAGGACTTGTAGCACGGAATAACATAATTATGCATGATCTTTACACTTTTCGATGTTTCATGACTTACTTTTACTTTAGCTTTTTAAAAATACAATTAAAATTTAATTGAAAATTTTACCACTTTATGTCATTGATTACATTAACTTGTTTGCATTACATCGGTTATATTCTATACTATACTACCCTACACTACATTATACTATACTATACTGCCCCTCACTATACTAAACTATACTATACTATACTATACTACACTATATTAAACTATACTACACTACACTGTACTATACTATACTAAACTATACTATACTAAACTATACTAAACTACACTATACTATACTATACTACGCTACACTATATTAAACTATACTGTACTATACTAAACTATACTATACTATGGTATACACTATACTATACTACACTACACTATACTATAATATACTACATTATACTATACTATACTATACTGTACTACACTGTACTATACTATATTATACACTATGCTATACTATACTACACTATACTATACTACACTATACTATACTACACTATATTATACTATACTATATTATACCATACTGTACTATATTACATTACACTATGTTATTCTATACTATACTACACTGCACTACACTACAGTATACTACACTACACTAGACTATACTACACTAGACTATACTACACTATACTATACAATACTATACAATATTATACTATACTATACTACACTATACTATACAACAATATGCTTTACTATACTATACTGCACTGTACTATACAATTTCAGTTTTACAAATGAACTTCGGCATAGTAATTTTCAATATCCACTGATTTTAGCAATTTGATATCGATTTCAGATCTCTGTACCTCGAATCCTCGGATTGTATTTTCTAGTTTTAAACAAAACTAAAATTCTCATTTTACTGAGTCAAAATAAGAAAAACAAAAGTAAAAAAACATGGCGCCAGATCTACGGAAAACTTCCAAAAGTTATTGAAGCAGTTCCGTAAATATTTTCTTTCTAACGACTTATTAAAGAGAAATAGCTTGTGAATGAAAGTTCCAAAACTTTCAGAAAAAAAATTATTCTTCGAAAGGTAACAAAAAGTACTTTTTTTACTATCTCGAATTTCTTTCTTTCTTCTGACTTAGGAGGAAGCCCGAAAAGCTTTTATTTCCAGTGATTTAAACTGAAAGTCAAATTTTCGCTCAGCTGTGTTCATTTCTCTATCAGGAATTTCCGGCGGAAAAAGCTCAAAACAGTCAGAGAAAAAGAATGAAATATGTTAATACTTTTTTATGTTTCTTATTTTACTTTCCTTTAAAAATATATTTATTTTACTTACTTATAAACTGTACAGTATTCTCGTATTATATGATTCTAAAAGTATAAAATACAAATGATTTGGTGAAGGTAAAATAACTTATGATTACTATATTTTTAATTAAAATCCAGGTTACAGAAGAAGTTAAGAATTGTATTTCTTTAATTATTCATTTAATTTACTTTTCAAAAAAGTAAAAATTTGAGTAGAAACGTTTTATTTTTATTTACTCTTTCAAACTTCTTATTGTTATTTCATCGTTATTTACTTTCGTATTATACGAATCTAAAAGCATAAAATATAAATGATTTGGAGAACGTAATAAAACTTATCATTACTATTTTTTTAATTAAAATCTAGGTTACAGAAGAAGTTAAGATTTGTATTTTTTTTTTAATTATTCATTTAATTTAGATTTCAAAAAGTAAAAGTTTTTATTTTTATTTTTGAAATAGCAAATAAAAATGACTCTTTCAAACTTTTTTTATTGTTATTTTATCCTCATTTATAGTATTTACGCATTATATGATTCTAAATGTATAAATACAAATTATTTGAGGAAGGTAAGGAAACTTATCATTACTATTTTTTAATTAAAATCCAGGTTACAGAAGAAGTTAAGATTTGTATTTCTTTAATTATTCATTTTATTTAGCTTTCAAAAAGTAAAAGTTTCAGTAGTAATTTTTTTTTATTTACTCTTTCAAACTTCTTTTTTATTGATATTTTATCGTCCTTTGTCGTATTTTCAGATTATATGATTCTAAAAGTATAAAATATAAACGATTTGGGAAATGTAAGAAAACTTGTCATTACTATTTTTAATTAATATCTATGTTACAAAAGAAGTTAAGTTTTGAACTTTTTTAATTATTCATTTAATCTAGATTTCAAAAAGTAAAAGTTTGAGTAGAAATTTTTATTTTTATTTACTCTTTCAAACTTCTTTTTTATTGTTATTTTATCGTCATGTATGGTATTTTCGTGTTATATGATTCTAAAAGCATAAAATACAAATGATTGAGTGCAGGTAAGAAAACTTATCATTACTTTTATTTTAATTAAAATCCAGGTTACAGAAGAAGTTAAGAATTGTATTTCTTTAATTATTCATTTAATTTACCTTTTAAAAAGTAAAAGTTTCAGTAGAAAAGTTTTTATTTTTATTTACTCCTTCAAGCTTCTTTTTTATTGTTATTTTATCGTCATCTCTCGTATTTTCGTATTCTATTATTCTAAAAGTATAAAATACAAATGATTTGAAGAAGGTAAGAAAACTTTTCATTACGACTTTTTAGTTAAAATCTAGGTTACAAAAGAAGTTAAGATTTGAACTTTCTTAGTTATTCATTTAATTTAGCTTTCAAAGAGTAAGAATTTGAGTAGAATTTTTTTTTTCAAATTTCTTTTTTATTGTTATTTTATCGTCACTTATCGTACTTTCGTATTCTATGATTCTAAAAGTATAAAATACAAATGATTTGAGGAGGGTAAGAAAATTTATCATTACTATTTCTTAATTAAAATCCAGGTTACAGAAGAAGTTAAGAATTGTATTTCTTTAATTATTCATTTACCTTTCAAAAAGTAAAAGATTGAGTAGAAATGTTTTCATTTTTATTTACTCTTTCAAACTTCTTTCTTATTGTTATTTTATCGTCATTTATCGTGTTTCATATTATATGATTCTGAAAGTATAAAATACAAATAATTTTAAAAAGGTAAAAAAAACTTATCATTACTATTTTTTGTAATTTTTAATTAAAATCTAGGTTACAAAAAAAGTTAAGATTTGTATTTTTTTAAATTATTTATTTAATTTACCTTTCAAAAAGTAAAAGTTTGAGTAGAAAATGTTTATTTTTATTTACTCTTTCAAACTTTTTTATTGTTATTTTATCGTCATTTATCGTATTTTCTTATTCTATGATTCTAAAAGTATAAAATATAAATGATTTGTGGAATGTAAGAAAACTTATAATTACTATTTTTTAGTTAAAATCCAGGTTACAGAACAAGTTAAGATTTGCATTTTTTTAATTATTCGTTTAATTTAGTTTTCAAAGAATAAAGTTTGTGTAGAAAAGTTTTTTTTATTTACTCTTTTAAATTTTATTTTTTATTGTTATTTTATCGTCATTTATCGTATTTTCGTATTATATGATTCTAAAAGTATAAAATACAAACGATTTGGGGAAGGTAAGAAAACTTATCATTACTATATTTTAATTAAAATTCAGGTTACAGAAGTAGTTAAGATTTGAGCTTTTTTAATTATTCATTTAATTCTATCTTTCAAAAAGTAAAAGTTTGATTAGAAAAGTTTTGATTTTTATTTACTCTTTCAAACTTTTTTTTATTGTTATTTTATCGTCATTTATCGTATTTTCATATTGTATGATTCTAAAAGTATAAAAAAAAAATAATTTGGTGAAGTTAATAAAGCTTATCATTATTAGTTTTTGTAATTTTTAATTAAAATCTAGGATACAGAAAAAGTTAAGATTTATATTCTTTTAAATTTTTTATATAATTCATCTTTCAAAAAGTAAAAATTTGAGTAGAAAAGTTTTTTTATTTATATTTACTCTCTCAAACTTCCCTTTTATCATTATTTATCATCCTTTATTGTATTTTTGTGTTATATGATTCTAAAAGTATAAAATACAAATAATCTGAAGAAGGAAAGAAAACTTACCATTACTATTTTCATGAATTTTAATTAAAATCTAGGTTACATTAAAAGTCAATATTTGTATTTTTTTAACTTTTGATTTTATTTAGCTTTCAAAAGAAGTAAAAGTTTATTTTATCTTTTCTCTTTCAAACTTATTTTTATCGTTATTTATGGTATTTTCATAGTATATGATTCTAAAAGTGTAAAATACAAATAATTAGAAGAAAACTGATCATTACTATTTTTCATAAATAATTCAAATCTAGGTTACACTAAAAATTAATATTTATATTCAGCTTTCAAAAAGTAAAATTTTGAGTAGAAACGTTTTTTTTATCTTTACTCTTTCAAACTTCTTCTTATCGTTATTTATCTTAATTTCATATTATATGATTCTAAAACTATAAAATTTAACTAATTAGAAGAAAACTTCATTTTCTATTTTTCATAATTTTTAATTAGAATCTAGGTTACAGTAGAAGTTCAGATTTGTATTTTTGTAAGTTTACATTTTAAAAAGTAAATGCATTCAAAAAGTAAAAGTTAAACTTTATTTAATCTTTACTCTTTAAAACTTCTTTGTACCATTATTTATTTTTATACACCAGAAGTCTTCAATCTGGGTTTCCCGTAACCTAAGTTTTCCTCGAACGTTGACAGAGGTTCCGCAAGAAATTACTGTTTGCCTAGTCAAAACTCTTAGATTTTAGTAAAATTTTCATTTGTATAACAGAATGGATTCTTAAAGCTAGTTTGCTTGTAAAAAATAAATGAAAATAAATATTTTATTGATAAAATAAAATCGTAAATTTCGTAAAAGTCACGTGTGTCAGATACATTAATCGAAGTGCATTACCGTTACACAATATAGGGGCGGACAAATTAGGATTAACGAGGAAGTGCGATCAGCACCAGGCTGACATGTCTTGGTAATGCAATTTTGAAATTTCTATTTAAAATTATATATTTGTTTTTGAAAAATGCAAAAAATTGAAATGGTCCTTATATTTTTGTAATTATTAATATTAAAACAAGTGTAAAATCTGTCCGCAATACCAAACAATTATAAGTGATAGATTTTAATAAATCCTACGCACTTGCAATATACATAATGCTATCATTTAATAAAGCTGCAGTTGAACCTCGATTATCCGAGCTTCGATTAACCGAAGATTCTGTTAACTGAACAGACTTTTTCCAAATATCTAATAATATGTATATGCATATATGTTGTTTATCCTTATATATAAGTATTATTAAGTTTTAAAAGTTGAAAGTCGTCTTAAAACCAAATCAGAAAGGCTACGATTAATCTTACTAGTAGTTATCAGTTCCTATTCTGAAAGAAGCACTTTAACTCTTTGACTATCATCCAAAAATATTGCGTTGCACATAAGGTCTACATTGATAATACAAAATACAATGTATATTTACATTTACAAGTACGGGGATCAGAGATGGGACATTCGTCGTATAAGTGAATACGACGAGTAAAGAAGAGGGCTAAATGTGCAAATAGAAGACTGAATGCAAAATGAACAAAACTAGATAACGTATTGAAATGGATTCAAGGACACGGTCAAAATGGCATTGCAATGCAAAATGGCAAAAGAGACGTTAGATTCTTGGAAGACACGAGATTTCGTCGTGTAACTGAATAAAATTTACGAGATCGAAAGTTTCTCGATATAAATGGATATTCCGTTTATCTTCCGAAAAATGATCGATTCTTAAAAAAATAGATTCTTCTGAAAATGTATCGAATTCTAAAAAAATCGATTCATCAAAAAAATAATCTATTATTCCAAAAAAATCGATATTAAAAAAATCGAACCTTCCGAAAAAGTATCGATTCTTAAAAAATTGATTCTTCTGAAAACATATGATTCTTTGAAAAAATAATCAATTCTACTAAAAATAATCGATTTTTACAAAAAGAATCCATTCTTAACAGAATATCGAATCTCCCGAAAAAGAATCAATTCTTTAAAAAAATCGATTCTTCAGAAAAATGATCGAATCCTAAATAAATTATTCCAAAAAAGTCGATTCTATTAACCATTCCATTTCGAAAAAGTATCGTTTCTTAGAAAAAATAATCGATTCTTCCAAAAATAATCTATTCTTAAAATAATATTGAATCTTTGGAAAAAGAATAGATTCTTAAAAAATCGATTTTTCCTAAGAATTATCTAATCCTAAAAAAATAGATTCTTCCGAAACATATTTCGAAAAAAATATATTCTATGATAAAAGAATCGATTCTTAAAAAATCGACAGTTCCGTAATCGAATAGTATTAGAGAAAAATTAAGTACATAGACCTTATGAAAGTTTCTCTAGAGAATAAGAAATACCTCGTATGAGTGGGTTTTCAAAGTATATAAAATCAGTAATCGATGGCCGTTATAATTCCATCGATGCCAGTTATACGAATCGATACATCAGTTCTTCATCCACCGTAGTTTACGCCACGTAAACGGAGAACATAAACCGGGATCTGTTTTAAAATAGTCCCTCCAAAATTGTCTATTTGAAGATTTTTGCTATAAAAATGAATTGAAGAAACACAAAAGATTTGCGGAGAGACTTTTGAGGAGATACTAAAAATTCTTTTTTTACGAATCTGAATTCTTTTCTTTCCTTCAATATCTCTAAAGCGTGTATTTTTCTCTCTCCGAATTTTTATATAAAAAACATGGCATGAACTTCGGTATGATCAATTCTCTAATAGAAATTTCCGCCGATAAGATGTAAAAAAGTTTTATGGAATCTCCTTCAATTTTTTTTATAAAAAAACGAGGTTTTATGATTTACGTTAACTTTTTTTTACTTTTTATGAATTTGGGTTTCAGTACTAAATATTATAAAGCTCCCAGTTTTAGTACAGTTCTATAGAAAAACACAAAAATTGCAAAAATATGTATGAACGCACACGGTCTGTACTTACAAAACGAGTAGAAATCGACTAAATACATGCCTTTTTATTCATCAGTCGATGTATTTCCTAATCTTGTAGAGCCGAACGATGGCCGATTGCTTAGAGTACTTCGGTACCGGAGTTCGTTGGTTCGAATACCACAGTGGCATTTAAGTTCGTAGCCGATCGGAATCGGCTTTAAACTGTAGGTACCGGTCTCATTAGCCCTTGTGTTTCAAAAAGTAGACCGTAGCACTCCAAACCAAACCTAATCTTATAGATTTTTAAGGTTCACAGATTTGATTCACCCTTTTCTTGGGGAATATATTTGAGAAAAAAGGTGCCAAAAATTGAAAAAAATTCACTATAATTTTGTTCGTTGTTGTCATCAAAATGTTAGAGATAGATTATTTTTGAAAGAAAAATTGTAAACGAAATGACTACTATTTTCAATGTTTTCACATATATGGGAATTATTAATAAATTACACTAATTTTTGGTCAAATTGCAGCAAAATAAATCAAATTACATAATTTTCTGGATAAATAAAATAAACTAACACAACAATATTATTGTATATATCAACTGTCATGAATTCCATGTCCCTCAGATTCTTTAAATTTCACAAATCCTTTACAGTATCCGAGAAATAGCGACAAATGGCGCAAAACTACCGAACTTTTAGCAGGGAAGAATCTCTATCTATTGAGAAATTAGCAAATTGAATATTATGCATTGGACGAGCTAATTTTGGGCTTCACGGAAATGAAATACGTTTCTCCTCTTGCCCAAACTCAAATCAGGCATTCCAAAATTGGAGCATTTCTGTTGAGGGCGTCACAAACAAGGAGTTAAACCCCATTTGGCAATAATTTAGACTTGATTGTTTGTAAACTGTATGGCATAAAAAGTCCCCTGTTTACCAATAGATGCCACTATAAGTGAAGTAACGAATTGAAATATGGCGGGTTGGGTCACTAAACCAACTGTACTGTCCAATGTGCAGGGTATCTTGGTTGTATGACGGAAAAAATGCCCCATATAACGCGTTAGAAGTCTTACCTTATGTAACATCGTTTCTCCCCACTTCTTTTAGTGGATTTAGTTCAAATTTGAAGTCCTTCTAACTAGGGTTCTTTTTTTAGATTATTTTGAAAGTAGGACTTAGACAAATATTTAAACACAGTCCAGTCACATTAATGTGACCACCTGTCAAAATCCAGAATAACTACCTTTCGCAGAGCAAACCGCTGAGAGACGTGCAAGAAGAGAGTCAGGTTCCTAAAGGTGTTCACTGGGTATTGAGTCATGCTGACTCCAGTGTCGTAGCCAGCTGCACTAGGTTATGCATCCATGGAGAGAACAAGGTGGTCCCACAGATTCTCGATTGGGTTCAAGTCTGGGGAGTTTGAAGGCGGAGGGAGTACGGTAAAATATTCCAGATGTTCTTCGAACCACACCCATATACAGCGATCTTTATGATACGTTACATTGTCCTGCTGGTAGATGAAATCCTCTTGAGAAATACAATTCACGTGTAGGGGGGAACATGGTGCTCAAGGATAGATGCATATTTGTGTTGATCCATCGTGCGTCCCACAATGATGAGTGAACTCGGAGAATATACCTAAAACATTCCCTAAACCATAATGTTCCTTCTCCAGCTTGTACTCTTCCAGCAATTGTGTTTTTAGCAGGGTGTTTGCTTTTAGACGTTTCAAGCCTTATACGCCAACGAGCATCTGTCAGACGGATCATCAAAAGTGATACATCGGAAAAAACCACACGTGGTCTCCACTCAGTGGCAGTCCAGTTGCGATGCTGGCGTGTAAATTCCATCCTTCATCGCCGATAAGCAGCAGTCAGTACAAACGCGTTATCAAGGCGTCTGCTGCGGAAGCCAATACGCAGTAGCATTTGCTGAAAAGTCGTTGTAGAGACGCTGTTGTTAGCCTCTTGGTTCACCAAGTCGGTCAGTTGCTCAACGACTGCACGTCTATTCGACCGAACGTATCTCTGCAGCTGTAACTCACTTCTGCCATCTATGGCCCTTGGTGCAACACATTTGCTACACCGATTTTTTGAATAGTGCCATTTTGCCATGCACTGTATACTTTTACCACGGCGGCACTCGAACTGTTTACAAAATCAGCCTTTTCTGAAATGCTTCCACTCCTGGCTCTAAAGCCACTAATTGCACCCTTTGTGCCCGTTCTACATGACTGCAAGTTTTCCAACGTACTTTGTATATCCACCAAATTTTCTGATGATGCGCGCCTTCTGCGATTAGTTATTTAACATTGGTGTCAAAAGTAGACGATGGTCACATTAAAATAACTGGACTGTGTATACACACCTACGTACTTAAACATGCTGTTGTTGTTATTGCATATGCCACTTGGTTTAACCAACCACGATTGAACCGGAGGCTACTCGTACTAAGGCAAGGGTGTGCGCCTTTCGTATTGACGAGCACCGCAAGGGTGAAAGTACGACTTAAACTCAAGTAGGTTCTCGTAATTTTGAAGCAGGGACCAAGCAAAAGTTCTTTTCGGTTTCGGTTTTCGGTTTTGGAACTCTACGGTCTACTTTTTGCAACACGAGGGCTAATGAGTCCGGGACCTACTGCTTAAAGCCGATTCCGAACGGCTACGAACATCCATGCCCTAGTGGGATTCGAACCCACTAACTCCGGTTCCGAAGGCCAGCACCCAAACCATTCGGCCATCGTTCGGCGAACCAAGCAGAAAACCCATAGACTTGGCCTGCCCAACCCAGAGGTATCGATTGAGAACTTGGAGGACATTGTGACCACGAACATATTTTACGTGCTCCAGTCACCTTTAATGAACATAGTGGATCTTAGGCCGGCTCGAGTTCCGAACCCATAACCCTCCAGTTACGAGATCGGTGCTTTTGTCGACTGAGCTACCGCGGTTCACTTAAACATGTTGTAACTATAAGCATGACCATGTGTTAGTCAACGATGGAGAGATATATATAAATTTAATAATGGTTCTAATATTAAAAACTTTTGGAAAATTAAGAGTAAATTGTTTTAATGAATGACGTGAAAAAGCTCCAATCAAAAGGAAAACCTTACTATAAGCTTTGATTTAAAAATTTTGTATTCTGGAGGCAAAAACATACAACAAAAGAGTTTTTCATTTTTAAAACTGAAAGTTACAAACGCGTTTAGAAATTCTTTTCCTGAGAATTTTAACACCTTAAAGTTCTTGAAAAAAAATTACACATTCTAAAAAAGTCGGATTTTTTTTAACGGTAGGGATATAGTTAGGAAAAATTTTAAAACCTTTTTCCAGTAAGTAACTCAAAACAGGAATTTTAGATCCAAAACTCAGAAAATATTTGGAATTTTTTTTTCATTATGCATTTTTTAGACTTTAAAGCGTTGTTAAAAATTTTTAATAGCTTTTTTTGTTATTCTTATTACGTAATTTCTTGTCTCAAAAACAGATGGTATAGAACTTCAAGTTGTGGTCTTAAAACAAATGAAAATTTTGTCTTCTTCAAATATAATCTTAAAGATTGTTTGAAGTACTATTAAATAAAAAGTATATGGTATCAGAATAATTATAAAAGTACTAGAGTCATGTAAAATTTCTTTCAAATTCGAAACCTGAATTTTTTTGGAAGGTTTATATTTCTTAATGGTGTACATACACATTAATCTTTAACTTTTCTCTTTTGTAAAAAAATATTAAATTCTTTAATAATTCATTTTTTAAAAAATTATAAAAAGTTAAAAATATTATATTATAAATTATAAAAAATTATATATAAATACTTAATTAATATTTACTTAAATTGATATTTAATTAATATTTAATTAAATATTTATAATTTAATTAATTATAAATATTTGACTAATTATAAATTTATTATTTTATAAATTATAAAAAATTATTAAGATTATTAAAATTAATTATAAAAAGTACTAGTGTCATATAAAATTTCTTTCAAATTCGAAACCTGAAATTTTTTTGGAAGGTTCATATTTCTTAATGGTGTCTATACACATTAATCTGTAAAAAAATTGTAATAAAATGTATGAAAATAATGCAGACGATATTTAAGTAGTTTAAAATAAGAAATGATTAAATGAGATGGTTAAAGGATGAACTTCATAGTGCTAGAAAAAAATTTACTTTTACCTATTTATTATGTAATAAATTGATAAACTTAATCGCCTGCTCTTAACTGGGAAAAATTGAGCTTGAAATGATGGCATTAAACTCCCGAAAAAAGGGAAGGGGTGGATTTCAAACGTTTTAAGGATGACAGTATTTTTCTCTGTGATATGAAGCATATTTATACCAATTTATTTTAGAATCGTATCGACAGTTTAGGAGGAGATAAAATTTACTCGATTTGAATTTTGCTAAGCCTAACTGATCAAGAATCCAATATGGATGCGTTTTTCCATTCGAGGTCCAACAGCTTCCTAAATTCGAGGACAGACGGACAGATAACTTAGGTTATTATTATATAGGGAATATGAATTTTTACACTTGAAATCATTGGACACCGAAATATTCAAATATTCAAGCACAAATGTTAAAATATTTTAATAGAAAATATTTAAATAAAAAAAATATTTATATTCGTAATTACTCTATGAGTAGTTAAAAACATATTGTAAACTTGTATGCCTTTGTATCTTTTTGTGATTTCAGAATTTAAAGTAAAAAGAGGAAATCAGAAAGCAGACTTATTTATGTTAATGATTCAGTTGTATCTAAAATGAATTAAAATGATTTGTATACCTTAAAATCTACATATCATAAATCAATTATTTTAACAATAGCTTTTATATAAAAAAAACTTTAGTACACTGATTTAAATGTTAAAAGTGGTGGCAATTTTTCTAAAACATAATAACGTGTATGACCTTCATAACATGGATCAACAGGATTATATGGGCTTAGCCCTTCATTCCTGCGTTTCTTTCAATAACCATGAACAGCAGCGAGCGAAAATATAAAACAACTGAACCGGAAATAAATGATAGAGAACCATGGATTATTGAGTTCATAACGGATTAAATAAATAAAGTTAATGTTTATGGATTAAGTTAATGTTTCCAATTCTCAATATCCAAACTGTAATTTTAACTGACACATAATTAACATAAACACTGTATGAGTTGGTTTTTTGTATAGCTTTATACTTGCTTTGTTCTACTTTTACGTATTCTTGTTTCTTATTCTTATGGTCTGTTGGGAAAACGGAAACGTTCAGGCCTGTTCAAACGATTGTTTAACTTTATATGGAAGTCGTAAACCTTCCACAACCAATCCATCTGTTTTACATATTCATGCTTTTGGAGTTATACGAGGGTTACTCTGAAATTTTTGAGATACGCGCAGACTAGAAATTACGAAATAAAAATAATGGTTTAATTTTAACACAGCAGTTAATTTTTTACTGACTTACTTCACCTTGATTAGCGTAGAATATATTTTAAACAGAAGAGAAAATGGAGTTGACTCGAGAACATTTTCGAACTATAATTTTCTATGATTTTAAAGCAGGATGAAATCAAGAAGAATGCTTTCAACGGCTGCAATTGGCATTTGATGATGAATCTCCAACTCGTGCTACAGTATTCAGATGGTTTAAATAATTTAGCACAGGTCGCAATTTTCATCAGGATGAAGAACACACAGGAAGGTCGCCGTCGGCTGTAATTCCGGATAATGTGTCTGCCACACGAAAAATGTTAATGGATGATAATCGCTGCACCTATCAAATTATACAGCAGGAACTTAACATTGGATCCCCAGCCATACACAAAATTATTAATGAAGAATTACATACGAAAAAAAAGTAGTTTGCTGTTGGGTTCCCCATAGTCTAACTTAGCACGAAAAAGGAGAGCATGTCAGAATCAGTAAAGAAACTCTTAAATTGCTAAAAGATGGTGGCCACAGCATCATTTCTAAAATTGCAACGGGTGATGAAACGTACATACCGTTTTTTGACGTTCCAACACGTCAAGAAAACAAAGTATGGGTCTTTGAAGACGATCCCACGCTGACTATGGTAAAAAGACGACATGTACTGAAAAAAGTGATGTATGCCGTTTTCTTCAGAAGTACGAGATTGGTCAAAGCTATGAAGTTGGAAAGACAGAAGACAGTAATAGCAAACTGCTATTCCACTAAATGTCTTAATCAAATTCTACAAGAAGTGAAAGTTAGTTGACTAATGATTGACCATTACAATACATCTTCACATACAGCCGGATTAACAGTTGAGTTTCTTAAGCAAAAACAAATTAAAGTGATAGAACATCAGATCTAGATTCACCTGATCTAGCTATGTGGGACTTTTGGTTATTCTTTAATATAAAAAAGAACTTACGTGGACTTTGTTTTCATTTAGAAGAAGAAATTGATATCGCTATAAATGAATTTTTTCATCTAGTCCAAGAAATGAATGGCTTGAGGCATTTAATCTACGGAAAATTCCTTTACAAAACTGCATTGACGGTGTAAGAGACTACTTTGAACACATCTAAAATTTTGTAAATATAATTTTAAAAACCTAGTTGTATCTCAAAAATTTCAGAGTGACCCTAGTAATTACTTATATCCTTTTTTCTATTACATTTATTTACCACTGTGTAGCTGAAGCTTTTAGCACATTACATAGTGAGTAATATTAAATTTCTGTCTTTAATTTAGTATGTAATATACTTTTCGTTATACTATATATGTATATATATATATATATATATATATATATATATATATATATATATATATATATATATATATATATATATATCCATTAAATTTAATCTAAACTTTTTATACGAGTCACTAACTTATACATTAGATTTATACTTTCTGTGTTTAACATTTTTTTCATCTGCTAAGAAAATAATTTTTATACTTACATCGTCTATTTTATACATTATATTAAATTGGCTTTCACCTAATAAAAAACCTTTGAGCTAAATGCTCCAAAAGAATTTGCGAAGAATTTCTCTGAAAGTTGGAAAAAATTGTCTTTAAAGAAATCAAATTCTCTTTGTTCAATTGATTCAAGCAATCAAATATATTTTTAAAGTGTTCCTTACAACTTTTTTTATTTTCAATTTGAAACCATGCCTCGTTCTTATCTATCCAATTTGTTTCAGACACTTGTGTAAAATTTTTAAGGATAAAGAACATAAATAAAAAATTAAAGAAAGAAGACTAACGATGTGGTATAGTGGCCACTCTTTGAGCAGTAAATCTGATTCAAGGAACTTAATCTTCAAAAGTTTTTTAAAAATCTTTTAAAGATGATTCTTTACTAACGCCTTAAAAAAAGTTTGAATTTATTCGTTTTGAAATTTCTTTTTCAAGTTTTTAACTTAGAAAATTTTTTATTACTTCCCCAAAATACTTTATTTTGCAACTTAAAATTACGAAATGGAAATTCTTTTTAAAAAGCTGCAGCTAAATTATAGGAATGTAATATAAAGAACATGTTGATATCTAGAATATAAAGACTTAATGGGAAAAGAGATTTCAACAGGATTTTGAAATATTATTCCGTTTAACGCTATTTCTATCTGTACAGTTTTTAAATAGCACAATTAGCTTTGAATATATTTTAAAACCATTTTATGAAAGTAGAATCATTAACAGAAGGATTTCTGTTATATATTTCACACATATATTGTGTACATTTTAAAATCACCGGAAAAATTCAATTGGTATTCAAATCTGTTACGTGATTCAGCCATTCTACTATGTAATATCCTCTTAACCGAATATCATACTTTGTGTCGATCATAGATGGCAGTACATGAATGTTAATTTAATAAATCACAAAATAGTTTTTGCAGAGGTAAATTTAGATTCGTTTGGAATAGTAGGGTGTACTGTTCTACTACACGAATTCTAATAATACCGGGACCTACTGTATAATTCGATTCCGAACGGCTAAGAAAGTACTGGTCTTCAATAGGATTCGAACTCATGAACTCTACTAGCAAATGGTGGCACTCCACTTATTTAGCCATCATTCGTCAGATATAGCACACACAGGAAAAAATTCAGTTGGTATTCAATCTCTGACAGCCATTCTATTAAATGATATCCCCTTAACTGAATATTATTCTTTTTGTCGATCATAGACGGCAGCACATGAATATTAATTTAATAAATTACAAAATAATTTTTGCAGTGGTAAATTTAGATTCATTTAGAACAGTAGGATGTACTGTTCTGCTACACGAATTCTAATAATACCGGGATCTACGGAATAATTCGATTCGGAAAGGCTACGAACGTCTTGGTCTGCAATAGGATTCAAACTCCTGAACTCTACTAGCAAATGGTTGCACCCCACTTACTCAACTATCATTCGTCAGATTTGAATTACAGCACACAGGAAAAAATTCAGTTGGTATTCAAATATCTAACAGCCATTCTATTACGTGATATCCCCTTAACCTAATATCATTCTTTTTGTCGATCATAGATGGCAGCACATGAATGTTAATTTAATAAATCACAAAATAATTTTTTGCAGTGGTAAATTTAGATTCGTTTAGAACAGTAGGATGTACTGTTCTGCTACACGAATTCTAATAATACCGGGATGTGCTGAATAATTCGATTCCGAACGACTACGAACGTCTTGGTCTACAAAGGGATTCGAACTCAGGAATTCTACTAGAAAATAATGGCACCACACTTATTTAGCCATCATTCATCAGATATAGCACACACAGGAAATTCAGTTGGTATTCAATCTCTGACAGCCATTCCATTACGTGATATCCCCTTTAACGAATATCATACTTTGTGTCGATCATAGAGGGTAGAACATGAATGTTAATTTAATAAATCACAAAATAATATTTTTTCATTAGTAAATTTAGATTCGTTTGGAACAGTAGGGTGTACTGTTCTGATACACGAATTCTAATAATACCGGGATCTACTGAATAATTCGATTCCGAAAGGCTACGAACGTCTTGGTCTGCAATCGGATTCAAACTCATGAACTCTACTAGCAAATGGTTGCACCCCACTTACTCAACCATCATTCGTCAGATTTGAATTATAGTCCACACCAGAAAAAATTCAGTAGGTATTCAAATCTCTGACAGCCATTCCATTACGTGATATCCCCTTAACTGAATATCATTCTTTTTGTCGATCATAGATGGCAGCACATGAATGTTAATTTAATAAATCGCAAAATAATTTTTTGAAGCGGTGAATTTAGATTCGTTTGAAACAGCAGGGTGTACTGTTCTGCTACACGAATTCTAATAATACCGGGATCTACTGAATAATTCGATTCCGAACGGCTAAGAACGTCCTGGTCTTCAATAGGATTCGAACTCACGAACTTTACTAGCAAATGGTTGAACCACACTTACTCAACTATCATTCGTCAGATTTGAATTATAGCACACACCGGAAAAAATTCAGTTGGTATGCAAATCTCTGACAGCCATTCTATTACGTGATATCCCCTTAACCGAATATCATTCTTTTTGCCGATCATAGATGGCAGCACATGAATATTAATTTAATAAATTACAAAATAATTTTCTGCAGATGTAAATTTAGATTCGTTTGAATATTAAGGTAGTGTTCTGCTACACGAAGGCTAATAATACGGGGATCTACTGAATAATCCGATTCCGAACGGCTACGAACATCTTGGTCTGCAATCGGATTCAAACTCATGAACTCTACTAGCGTATGTTTGCACCCCACTTACTCAACCATCATTCGTCAGATTTGAATTATAGCACACACCGGAAAAAAATTCAGTTGGCATTCAAATCTCTGACAGCCATTCCATTACGTGATATCCCCTTAACTGAATATCATTCTTTTTGTCGATCATAGATGGCAGCACACGAATGTTAATTTAATAAATTACAAAATCATTTATGCAGAGGTAAATTTAGATTCGTTTAGAACAGTAGGGTGTACTATTCTGCTACACGAATTTTAATAATACCGGGATCTACTGAATAATTCGATTCCGAACGACTACGAACGTCTTGGTCTACAAAGGGATTCGAACTCAGGAATTCTACTAGAAAATAATGGCACCACACTTATTTAGCCATCATTCGTCAGATATAGCACACACAGGAAATTCAGTTGGTATTCAATCTTTGACAGCCATTCTATTACGTGATATCCCCTTTAACGAATATCATACTTTGTGTCGATCATAGAGGGCAGCACATGAATGTTAATTTAATAAATCACAAATTAATTTTTTTCATTAGTAAATTTAGATTCGTTTGGAACAGTAAGGCGTACTGTTCTGCTACACTAATTCTAATAATACCGGGATCTACGGAATAATTCGATTCCGAAAGGCTACGAACGTCTTGGTCTGCAATCGGATTCAAACTCATGAACTCTACTAGCAAATGGTTGCACCCCACTAACTCAACCATCATTCGTCAGATTTGAATTATAGCACACACCGGAAAAAAATTCAGTTGGTATTCAAATCTCTGACAGCCATTCTATTACGTGATATTCCCTTAACCGAATATCATTCTTTTTGTCGATCATACATGGCAGCACATGAATGTTAATTTAATATATCATAAAATAATTTTTTGAAGCGGTAAATTTAGATTCGTTTAGAACAGTAGGGTGTACTGTTCTACTACATGAATTCTAATAATACCAGGATCTACTGTATAATTCGATTCCGAACGGCTGAGAACGTCCTGGTTTGCAATGGGATTCGAACTCACGAACTCTACTAGCAAATGGTGGCACCCCACTTATTTAGCCATCATTCGTCAGATTTGAATTATAGCATACACTATAAATATGTGAGTGCGTGTTTGTATGTCACCCTGTTTGCATAGTGTTTAAATCATTTACTGACCACTCTAGTAAGTATGGGTTCGAATCCTGCGTAAAGCTTGGCTGTCATTTTTATTGTACTTCCTAAGGGAGCAAAGTTGGCCCACCAAAATGATGCTGACACAATTAAATAGACTATAAATACCAGTGACTCTGTAAGGTTAATGTTATTACTAAAGGCAACTGATCCAAACAAAGTACACATATACGCTTATATGTATATATATATATATATATATATATATATATATATATATATATATATATATAGGTGTGTGTGTATGTGTGTGTCTGCATGGTTGTTGCAAATGTCACTTGAACGAGCCAAGGACGTGAACAAAAGGTTACACAAGTTAAGCAAAGGGTTGAACCTTTTGTTTGAAAAGCACCACTAGGTTTAAAGAACGACATTTTTCTCCCCTCTGAAATACCCTCTTGAACTTCGAGGACATTGCCACCACAAACCTAATTTTACGTACCCGACTCCCCTTAATGAATACAGTGGATGTTTGACCTGATAGACCCTCGAACCTACTATCCTCTAGTTATGAACTCCATTCGTTTGTTAACTGAGCTACTGTGGCTCCTTCTATCATGTGTGTGTTTGTATATATACAGGGTGTCCCAAAACGACCGTATAAACTCTGCACATTTAGATTCCTCGTTGGGAGTACGTAAAAAGTTCCCAAAGAAGTGTTCCTGTACGATCCATAGTTTACGAGAAAAATGCTAAAAACAACGTATGACGTCACTGCCAGCGAAAGATTTGGTTTGGTTTGGTTTGGTTTGGAGTGCTACGGTCTACTTTTTGCAACGAGAGCTAATGAGACCGGGACCTACTGCTTAAAGCCGATTCCGAACGGCTACGAACATCCATGCCAGTGTGGGATTCGAACCCACGAACTCCGAGTCCGAAGGCCAGCACCCTAACCATTCGGCCATCGTTCGGCACCGGCGCAAGAAAAAACACTTGATTGAACATATCAACAGCAGTATATGCACGGGCATACTCCCTAACAGTTCACAAGGCATTTCCATTACATCTGACGTACAACAGATACATGTCGCAATAGTCACGATCGAAATACATGCCCACCATACGAAGACTACCTGTATCTACAAGATGCAGCCTTTGTAAATACCAGTTCAATGGCAGCTTAACGTCATCCCATGGCTCGAGCGCATGCATGATGCGATACTCGCGGCGAACATTTTAAACATCATTGTCGGGAAAGATATTCAAATACTGTTGTTGTTATGTCAAGCACAAAACCAAACTTTTAAACATTGCAAGGCCAGCAGTATTCTATGAATTTGAAATTTAAAAAAAATAGTTCTAATTAATAGTTCTAATAAGTTTTCTTGTAATTTCCTATTACTTAAATTATCGTATATTTTTCTTCCGTTTGCAACGAAATATATTGATTGAAGAACCCAAAACCAAACTTTTAAACATTGCAATTCCAGCAGTATTCTATGAAGTTGAAATTTAAAAAAAAATAGTTCTAATTAATAGTTCTAATAAGTTTTCTTGTAATTTCCTATTACTTAAATTATCGTATATTTTTCTTCCGTTTGCAAAAAAATATATTG
Source organism: Pardosa pseudoannulata (assembly GCA_032207245.1). Taxonomy (NCBI): domain Eukaryota; kingdom Metazoa; phylum Arthropoda; class Arachnida; order Araneae; family Lycosidae; genus Pardosa; species Pardosa pseudoannulata. The sequence goes on along the minus strand of CM063509.1, from coordinate 19,228,714 downwards.
ATTGAAGAACCCAAAACCAAACTTTTAAACATTGCAATTCCAGCAGTATTCTATGAGGTTGAAATTTAAAAAAAAATAGTTCTAATTAATAGTTCTAATAAGTTTTCTTGTAATTTCCTATTACTTAAATTATCGTATATTTTTCTTCCGTTTGCAATCAAATATATTGATTGAAGAACCCAAAACCAAACTTTTAAACATTGCAATTCCAGCAGTATTCTATGAAGTTGAAATTAAAAAAAAAAATAGTTCTAATTAATAGTTCTAATAAGATTTCTTGTAATTTCCTATTACTTAAATTATCGTATATTTTTCTTCCGTTTGCAACCAAATATATTGATTGAAGATCCCAAAACCAAACTTTTAAACATTGCAATTCCAGCAGTATTCTATGAGGTTGAAATTAAAAAAAAATAGTTCTAATTAATAGTTCTAATAAGTTTTCTTGTAATTTCCTATTTTTTTACTTAAAACATATTTTTCTTCCGTTTGCAATCAAATATATTGATTGAAGAACCCAAAACAAACTTTTAAACATTGCAATTCCCGTATTCTATGAAGTTGAAATTTAAAAAAAAAATAGTTCTAATTAATAGTTCTAATAAGTTTTCTTGTAATTTCCTATTACTTAAATTATCGTATATTTTTCTTCCGTTTGCAACCAAATATATTGATTGAAGAACCCAAAACCAAACTTTTAAACATTGCAATTCCAGCAGTATTCTATGAGGTTGAAATTAAAAAAAAAAAATAGTTCTAATTAATAGTTCTAATAAGTTTTCTTGTAATTTCCTATTACTTAAAAATCGTATATTTTTTCTTCCGTTTGCAACCAAATATATTGATTGAAGAACAAAACCAAACTTTTAAACATTGCAATTCCAGCAGTATTCTATGAGGTTGAAATTAAAAAAAAAAAATATTTCTAATTAATAGTTCTAATAAGTTTTCTTGTAATTTCCTATTACTTAAATTATCGTATATTTTTCTTCCGTTTGCAACCAAATATATTGATTGAAGAACCCAAAACCAAACTTTTAAACATTGCAATTCCAGCAGTATTCTATGAGGTTGAAATTAAAAAAAAATAGTTCTAATTAATAGTTCTAATAAGTTTTCTTGTAATTTCCTATTACTTAAATTATCGTATATTTTTCTTCCGTTTGCAACCAAATATATTGATTGAAGAACCCAAAACCAAACTTTTAAACATTGCAATTCCAGCAGTATTCTATGAGGTTGAAATTTTAAAAATAAAAATAGTTCTGAGATACGAAATCATTCGTATTGGAGAAAATTTCTTTAACACGTTGAATGACACTTGCGTCTATAGCCGTCAGAGCTATAGCCGTCTATAGCCGTCAGAGTTTACTATGTAGCATGGCAGCAATAGCCGTCCAAAACAAAACGTTCGTTTTTAGATACTACGGCTATAGCACAAATGTGCATATACCGGCATACAAGTAGAAGCCTAGTGTCATGTTTTGGAAATAATCAAAATAATTTTGAATTAATCAAAATTAAGTTTATTTAAGCAGAAAGGGTAAAACTATACTTTTAATATTCTAAAAATTACAAAAAACATATAATGTTAATTTTCTAACTTCATTTGTTCCTACTGTTAACACATTGGTGCGGGTACATTTCGCAGCGGAATTGTACCGGGAGCGGGCGTTTTGCGCGTCAATTTAGTTATTCAGTTAAATCTCAATAGATAGAAAATTATTTAAATTTACATCAGTCACATCAACTGATGTAAAAACGAGTTTTTATTTTTCTAAATTTTTCCAGAATCTATGTAGTAGACAAAAACGTTAGGCTTCGTTTTCCTGTATATACCGTTATTTTTGTACCCACAAACAAACCATGTTGTTACACTAACCCGTACTAGTACGTGACCCGTGCTTAAGTATCAATCGTCAGAAAACGTACGAGTACGAGTCCCGCATACAATGTGTTAAATTTGAGATTAAAATACATGCTTTCAGGTGTAAAAATTATATTGCATTTACAAACATTAATAACTTAAAATCATATGTTGAGAATTAATGTAGGAAAATAATTTGCCGTAATATATTAAATATTATATATTTAAATTTTTAAAACCTCATGGTATCTTTAAATGGTTTACTAAGAGTAGATAAAGAACGGTATTCTTTCACTTTTCGATATTATCGGAAACAACTCTGAGAACTTTTCTCTCTAGCTCCACATTTCAATATATTAGTCTTCTATCCCTCGTCGAGAATTTCTGTAATGTATGATATAAGTTATCAGCTGCAAAGAACAGCTGGAAAACAGAACTGAATAACTGCCAAATACTTCAAGGTTTTCTTTTATGTTTCTCTGGTTATCCCTTGAAAGAAATGCCAAAAACATTATAAGCAGATGGATGAAACACACCGCATTTCTGTTTTCCCGGATAGTTATTTCTTACGACGAATGTACTTTAGGGAGAATTTTACGGCGCAATGTTTTGAGAATATATCTGCTATTTATTTTGGGAAATACGTAACATATGTGGCAGAGACTACAAGTTTAGACAGCGGAAAATAGGGCTTGAGAGATTCCATTGTAACCTAAAAGTGAATTAACCTAAATGTGAACAGATAATGAAATTAACATTATATATATAAATACAAATATATAACTCTTGTGAAAATAAAATTCTAAAGACAAGAAAAAATTAATTTGGAGGAATGAAATTTCTGTCGCAGAGGAAGGTTGACACTGATCCCACTCTAGATCTGAGATACTATTGATGCATGGGGGATATCGGGTATTAACTCCTTAACTTGCATGCTCGAGTTAACTCGAGTAAGTTAAACGGGATAAGCTGTGCACACTCGAGATAATTCGAGCGGATTTGTACTTTATGTTGCTATAATTTTTCACACTCAAATGCAATCGAGAATTGAAAATAACAATGTGAAAACAAAAACAAAACAATTGTTTTATTGATATTTATCATTTACATGGGATGTAAACTATAACGCTTACTTATTGAAGTATAAAATATATTTTTTCTACTTATTACTTATGACTTATCTCTTTCTTGTAAGCCGCTTTCCGATAGAGTATTCATATTCAGATTCTGATTCGCTCATTTTTCAATATATATTTTACTAAAATATAATGTAAAAATCGTTAACTATTTTATTACTAAGCTCTGGCTGTAAAGACATTCTTGACTCGAGGCGTCACTTTATATATTTTATTCTTGAGATATGGAACATAGGGGTTTCATATTTGATACCTACGCATCAAGGGATGAAACATCATACTGTCAATTGGTAGATTGCCTACCAGTTCAACAATATACTATTTTGACAATAATAATAATATTCTAAACACTAGAAATCATACCACTTGTATAAATATCCAGTATACTCAAATTTTGATTATTTTTGTATTTTTGTAATTTTCTTGGCAAGACAACGTTCTAAATTGTGTACTTTTCATTTAAAATTATTCCTTTCGCCGGCCTTTTATAAAAAAAAACTATGCATTAAGGGGTTAAGCACGATAATGAGAACTGAGATTTACTAACGTAATTTACAAAATTAAATAATAAAAAAGAAAAATTAATATCCACATGCTCATTGTGGGGAAATACAGAACACGACAATTTAATTAAACATATTAAGTTGCAATAGTGCGTACAAATACACTTTAATTCAAGAACAAGTATTAAATATTTTATGGCTAAATTTAACACATTGTATGCGGGACACGTACAATTACTTTTTCTGGCTACTGATACTTGAACGCGGGTCACGTATTAGTACGGGTAAGTGTAACAACAGGGTTTGTTTGTGGGCACAAAAATAACGGTATATACAGAAAAATAAAGCTGAATGTTCTTGTCTATTACATAGATTCTGGAAAAATTTAGACAAGTAAATATTAGTTTATACATTATTAGCTTTAAGATTGCTCTTTTCCTTTTTTTATAATATAAAAATGTTTACATATAACATAATTCAAAAAAATTAAAACTATATACTACTATTTCTATTTGATTTTTCATATTTACGATACTATTATAAATTTATCCACTAAAAAATATATTCTTTCTTTACAAAAATCTTATGGTTGTTATTTATATACTTCTATTTATTTATTTGTTTATATACTTCAATATAAAATACGAAAAGTTGGTTAAAAAATTAAATAATTTTAGATCTATTGATATTTAACTGAATAATTAAATTTACGCTCAAAACGCCCGCTCCCGGTACAATTCCACTGCAAAATGTACCTGCACACAATGTGTTAAGAAAAGCTTTACAAGAGTAAAGGCTTCAATCAGTACGAATTGGATGGATTCAGCAAAATCCTAGGAGAAGTTTGATTGGCTTCTGGGAGCCAATGAGAATTCGTGTGAGAAACCAAATGATCAGAATGAAATTTCTTAGATAAAATTACCTAAGTAACATATGCACTTGAATTAAATGGTAATAATTCTGATCCCCTCCAACGTATGCTTCTTATATTATTTTCCATTAAACACAATTTTAAATGTAATGCTGAAATATGAGGAATTTCAGATACGTTCTTACCACAATCGTATTCAAAATCCATTTACACGTTCTTAATGTGATTTTGTATCGACCATATTGGATTATTTTAGCCCCATGTTCACTTGATTAAAGTGGTAATAATTCTGTACCCTGTCAACGTATGCCTCTTATAGTGTTTTCCATGAAACACAATTTTAAAAGGAATTTTTGAAATATGAGGAATCTCAGATACGCTCTTACCACAATCGTATTCAAGATCCATTCACACGCTCTTAATGCGATTATGTACCGACCATATTGGATTCTTTCAGCACCATCTTAACCTATGGGGAAACTTTTTTCTACTTTTAAAAGGTTTTCATTTAAAAATTTATTTAAAGAAATTTTATCAAGTAATAGAGCAGAAAACTGTCAAGTGACTCATATTTTTATAAAAGCGGTAAAACTACATCTCACTATTTTTCAAAAAATTGTATATAGTCTACTTTGAAAGCAAATTATGCCTTTCTAACAGCTTAAACTTTTAAAATTAATCATACATAAATCTGTTGAATTTTCTATTGTTTTACTTGTTAATATTTGTTTAAATTTATCCTTAACCCTTTCGTGGGCCATTTATTTCTCACTCCACATTTCCAAACTTTCAAAACAGAGCTGCTAATTTTATTCGATCGATCGAACTATTGGTGACAGCGCAAAAACGAAGCGGGAATCGTTTCAATACCAAGATCAATATATTATAATGGGTTTTTCGATTCCTACAGGTGTATTTTGTAAGATCGTGTAGGTGGGGAGTAATCTTCCCACTTCCCACGAAAGGGTTAAAATGCGTACCATCCAGAAGTAAAGCCCTGTTATTTGTGGGTTAAAGATATCTTTAAACAAAATTTACCCAATGGTAGATTAGAAATTTCTAAAGGGTTATGCATGATCAGATTTGAAAATTTATATTTGTTTTTTTAACAGCATGACATTATTTACGTTCAAAGCAGACTACATCTAAAATTTTTACAAAAATTTACAATCAAATATATTTTTCTTCCTTTTATATAAATGAAATTATTCATGTATAACTCTGTTCAATTTTCTACCACGTGGTGAAATGCTTAAAAAAATTTAAAATACAAACTGCCCAAACGTAGAACTATTTTCTTTAAGTGTTTAGATGGTGCTAGAGTAATTCAGTAT
>CM063509.1:19198003-19218003 GCA_032207245.1 Pardosa pseudoannulata | reverse complement strand
ATATTTCCTCTACAATTTTTTATTCTATCAGCATCGTTAGAAATTTCTGAAACGGTCTAAAGCTAGTAACCTCAGAAATTTTTTGGCTATTTTGAGCCAAGTTTTTTTTTAATAACTGATAAAATCTGTTGCATATTCGGCGGCAAACGCTGAAGCCAGAGCATTTTTCAAACACAACACTGTTATTTTATTATCAAAAAGTTGGGTCATTCTGTGAAGAAGCTGAGACGCTTTAAATCGCCTAAAGACATATCAGACAACAAAGTTCTATCAGAGCTTTCGGAATCAGTAAACTGAGTAACGAGGCGTTTTTTAAGCTTTTCATAACTATCTTCAGCTGAAGATTTTATTATATCTGCCACATACGAGGAAAGTTCACGGTCCAATGCAGAAACAGAGTAATGAAATTTAGTATCATTTGCCGTAATGTTTGAAAGCGCAAACTGAGATCAATATTCACAAACCAAAATCTATGTTACGCACCACAGGAGGCAACTTAATTGCGCAAACACGAATTACCTCACCTGCAATATTGCACAATAAAATAGGTAATACTGAGGACTATGGTCGATTATCAGAAAGCCACAATGTCTTATATTTACACCATAATTATTACAATTCTCTTTAATGCGTTATTACTTAATCACAATGTTAAACTACTAACAGAGGCCTAAATGACCGTTATGAATATTATTTTTTTACCTCCAGTACAGGAACAGGGGAGCAGGCAGGGGCTTTCCTCATGCGGTGTCGGTCCGGGCGCACGGGACGAGTCGGTGCTGGTGAGCCGGGATTGGGACTTCGATGTCCAGCTACTCTCGAATCCCGACTTCAACTCCTTTTCTTCACTCTCTTTCCCAACTCCTCACCTCGGTTTTAACTCTCCTTTTTCTTCTTTGCCAATCGCTTGTTTATATGATACCTTATATTGACATTAAGACATTTATTCTATACACTATTTACAAAAATTTATATTCTTGATTATCATATAACATAACCAGCAATTATTTATGACTTATATTAGTAGTTACACCATAATTATTACAATTCTCTTTAGTTATGCGTTATTCCTTAATCATAATATTGAATTACTAACAGAGGCCTAAATAACCGTCATGCATATGCTAAATCTGTTTTACCTCCAGTAAAGGCACAGAGGAGCAAGCAGGGGCTTTCCTCATGCGGTGTGTCGGTCCGGGCGTTCAGGCGCACGGGACGTCGGTGCTGGCGAGCAGGGATTGGGACTTCGATGTCCAGCTACTCTCGAATCCCGACTTCAACTCCTTTTCTTCACTCTCTTTCCCAACTCCTCACCTCGGTTTTAACGCCCCTTTTTCTTCTTTGCCAATCGCTTGTTTCGTGAAATTTTCCCACATCTGCACCCCCTTCATGAGTGCAGGTGGGCTCACTAAAGTAGCCCCTTTTGTGCAAGCTGACATTATTTTTAGCCCCTGCCCCCATAACTCACGGTTACATCTCTGTGCGAGCTTGACCGTTATGCTGCCATTTCGTGATCTATACCTTCTCCGCAGGGGTCCCTAAACTCGACGTGAACAATCGAAGTCCTAAATTCCTCTAGGAAATTTCTCCCACAGCTGTGCATGCACTTGCAGATCACCGTGGGAAAGTACCTCGATACAAAGAGGTAGCACAATATTTTTTGAATTAATTATTATTAATTAAAGCAGACAGTAATAAGGCTACGGGATCATGGACTGTAACTTCCAAGCAAAGCAAGGAGAATTCGAGCCGGATCCGAAAGAGAAATTCTAGCCCAACCGAATTTGACCTGACCAATGCAATCTTATGTACCCACCAAGTTTGGACAATAGTTGCTGCAGGAGATTAAGTTAGAAAAAAAGGGGAATAGAAGACTTTTTTTTATAAAAGAGAGAAAATAATTTAATTTTCAATTATTAATAAAAATTTTTGGTACAGTCTGCTTCGAAAGTAAATAATATCATGCAATCGGTATGAATTTTCATGCATAAACCTGCAAAATTTTCTTCTGTATCACTTGGCAATATTTATTTAAACATATCTTTAAATGCAAATCCTTCAGAAGTATAACTTTTTTCCTCTTAGGATACAAAAAACTTTAAACAAAATTTACCAAGTGATACATTAGAAAATTTTACAGATTTATACAAGATAAGTTCAGAAAATTTGAGTTACAATGTGAAAAATTTATGTTCAAAGCTATCTTCATCAGGATTTTTCACAAATAATTTAGAGTGAAATATATATTTTTCCTTTTATAAAAAATAACATTTATTCACGCATAAATCTGTACAATTTTCTACTGTACCCCGTGGTAAAATATCTGCAAAAATTTTTAATTCCAAATTGCCCGGAGATAGAACTTTTTTCTCCATAGGTAGAAATGGAGTCTGGGGAATCCAAGAACTGTTTTCTCCATAGGTAGAAATGGAGTCTGCGGAATCCAAGAACTTTTTTCTTCATGGGTAGAAATGGAGTCTGTGGAATCCAAGAACTTTTTTCTTCATAGGTAGAAATGGAGTCTGCGGAATCCAAGAACTGTTTTCTCCATAGGTAGAAATGGAGTCTGCGGAATCCAAGAATTTTTTGTCTATTAGTAGGAATGGAGTCTGCGGAATCCAAGAACTTTTTGTCCATACGTAGAAATGGAGTCTGTAGAATCCAAGAACTTTTTCCTTCATAGGTAGAAATGGAGTCTGTGGAATCCAAGAACTTTTTTCTCCATACGTAGAAATGGAGTCTGTAGAATCCAAGAACTTTTTCCTTCATAGGTAGAAATGGAGTCTGTGTACTCCAAGAACTTTTTCCTTCATAGGTAGAAATGGAGTCTGTGGAATCCAAGAACTTTTTTCTCCATACGTAGAAATGGAGTTTGTAGAATCCAAGAACTTTTTCCTTCATAGGTAGAAATGGAGTCTGTGGAATCCAAGAACTTTTTTCTCCATACGTAGAAATGGAGTCTGTAGAATAAAAGAACTTTTTCCTTCATAGGTAGAAATGGAGTCTGTGTACTCCAAGAACTTTTTTCTTCATAGGTAGAAATGGAGTCTGTGGAATCCAAGAACTTTTTTCTCCATAGGTAGAAATATTTGTTAATCCAAGAATATTTCCTCATAGGTAGAAATAATTAATAAAACTAATACGAATAAAATAGTTAAAAAGAATTTTTTTTCATATTAGAAATTATTAAAAAATTTTTTAACTAAATATTGTAGAATGATTTTTTTCTATATATTAGATGAATTTTAGGTAATATGATATAATAACATAAATGAAATTTTGGTCAAATTATTTTTTACTGCATAGTTTAGAACACAATTTTAAGTACCATTTGCAGTGCTATTTTTTGTAAAAAGGTTTATGTCTTAATATGAATAGATAAAAAAGAATGTTCCTGTACATTAATAGAAAATTATGTTAAAATTTATATTAACACATTGTGTGCTGGTTTATTTCGCAGCAGAATTGTACCGGGAGCGGGCATTTTGAGCGCAAACTTATATATTCAGTTAAATATCAATAAATCAAAAATTATTTACTGCAGCATAAATGTTTCAAGTTGTTTTATATCCATCTTCTATGTAAAGCATAAACATATGTTCAATGATAGAAATTCGATACTTCATCTAATTTTTTTCTAAAAAGATTTTAAGAAATTTTAATTAATGTCAAATAAAAAGAAAATACGCGTTTCTGCTTTTGAACTCTCTCTTAAATTAAAAGCATAAATGAGTTCTGGCATAGTAAAATAATTCTGCACGTAAGTAACTTTGGTGTTTTTTTAAGTGGAAATTATTTAGAAAAAACTAGGGAAAATGTTTAGAAATAATTACTGAAAAATAATATAATTTCCATTTTACACTCGAAGGAAGAAAAAGTTATTAATCGCTTGATGAGTTATTTAAACACAGCATTATTTTTTCGAATGCAACCTGTTACATTTAATTAAATTAAATTACGCTTTAATTTGATCCTTGAATTTTTCTAATATTTTTCCAAGTAACTGCAGTCACTAAAAAAAAGACTTGGTTTTTTTACCTGTGATTTTAATTAAAATATTTTACATTTTTACATCTGTTTTAGGAACCCCTGAAGAAAAACGCTGACATTTGTGAAAATAATTAAATGTAATGATATAAATATTTATATAAAAACAGCTAAATATCAACTAATAATACTACTGTATGATAAGTTTATAAAATATTATCCTTTTTAAGTTAGTTAGGTTAATTTTAACGTGATATATTCAATTGAAATATACATTTTTTAGATTTGTTATATTTCTAGTAGTATGACTTCATTTCCTTCTTAATATTCTGGTTGATTTTTATTAAGAATTTGTTAAATACAAAACTGATGATTATATTAATTAAATATTAATCACAGTCCTTTTTTGGTGATAATAAATGTTTTAGTACATTTAGAACATTTAGTAACACCAATTTGCCGTACTAAATCTGCCGTACTGTAGAATGCTCCAATTGCATTCTACAGAGGCTGTTGGCACATTTTTAGACGATATATATTGTAGTCACAAAACTAAATTACATAAAATTCTTGTGTTTGAAATGTTCTATTTGATAGCCTTTATTCTGAACTATCTTACGAAGCCATAATTTCCAAGATAATAATGCCTTTTGAAGTGTCAGTAGAGGTATTCTATGACATTCCTCCTGAACAGCTTTCCAGAGTCCTGTAAGGGTTGTGGGACGACGTTTGGATAATGCAGATTTTAAAGTCCGAAATCACAAAAATCCATAGGTGTTACATCGGGAGATTTAGTAGGGATATCAGTGAAGGGTATGACCTTCTTACCAGTTTTTTGTTCCATTTCTTTTAGAAAATTTACAATGGATTTTGATGTGTGACTGCTAGCTTCGTCTTGATGGAGTTCCACAGATGGATGGCACTGAGGGTAAAGCGATGGTATTTCGTTCAGAAAAATTGGCGATAAAATATGTTCCTGATAGTATTTGGAGTTAATCTTGACATTTTTTTCAACTCTCTTTATTTTAAATTTGCCATTACATGAAAAACCATCAACAATAATGAATCTTTTAGAAAAACTTTCTTTCGATTCTTTGAACCCTGTACTTAAATTTTTTTCTCCCCTTTTATGATAATAAATAGCTTTTTTTTTTGTTGCAATCATTTAAATACACCCATGATTCTTCTATTGTGATAATTGTTTTCCATTTTTCTTTGAATACATGTTTCTCATACAGAATTCTGCAGCGTGTCTTGCGTTCAGAGATATGCTTTAGAGAAAGACGATGCACATTACGTTTTTTTTTGCTTTTTCTTAAGATTTAAATCAACGTTTATCATTTTTGTCACAGTGGACACCGAGCATTTTAAGGATTTTTCAACTGTCCTTTGACTAGGGGGATTTTCTTTTAGCATTAAACAACGTACCTTTGTAATAGTCGAAGATATTCGTTTTTTCCTTGGATACTTGTTTGGAATTTTTGTTCCCCTTAGGGCTCTAACTTGAAATTTTTTCCTTTCTTTTTGACGATATTACCTATCGACGCTTTAGATATCACAAAACTATGACTCTCACATCGTTTTTGGGTAACAGAATATGAATACTTCCCTTCGGAAAGAGCATAAATATAGCCTTTGAAACACTGCTTCGTTAAAAACGCCATTTTGAATAAAAACAAACCTCTCAATCCGCAGACCATAATTTTGACTTTTAAAAACATAGTACAGTTACAGTTATTTATTTTGCTACAAAATATTTTTTAATACCGCTAACCAAAATAGTCCAAAAATGTGCGAACAGCCTCTGTATACTTAGCATTACTGCTGTTATACATTATTTTTAATTTAATTCACGTGCTGGGGTAATTTCTAGTTTTGTTATCTCGTATAACTAAAATTTGGAGTATTTGCGGCAAACCATATAGATTTGCACATAGAAACAAGCGTACAAACAGTTACTGTTCTTTATATACATATATATAGAGAGATTAGCTTTACTAAATAACATTTGATGCTCTAATTTTCCTTGGATTTAATTTTCCTTGCTCTAATTTACTGCATTAAGATTTAAGTCTCTCTCAGAAATTTCGAACGGGATTATGAAAGATCGTGTTTTAATTAAGTCTTGTCAGTTATTAACTTTTCAAAATGAATGATTCAAGATACTAAACGAAATTTTTTGTAATCTAAATTAATACTTAAATATTCCATTAAGAGATTACGATCCTCTTTTCTTTTACATTCATATTAGAAGGAAAGAAATTAACTACTTCATCTTATTATTAAGAACTATTTTTACAAGGCAAACCTTCACTATTTATATGCCTTACTTGGAATGAAGTAAAAATCAATTATGAAAATCTAATAAGAATTTTTAATAGATATTTCATTGTCAAGGAATTTAATATGTGGCATATTTCAGGCAACAACTGCTAATTAAAAGGATATTAAATATTTATTAAATATTGCATCTAAATTAATAATTTTCATTGCATGCATTAAATCTAATTTTGTTTCTTAATCCTCTATTTTCACTCAATAAGCCTATTTTCCTGACGTATAAAAGTTAGTTGCATAAATTAAGATGTCTGGGGAATCTTATTTTGTCGTAGAATGCTAAATTTTACGGATTATTTTTCCCTCCTCACAAATTCATAATATTATAATGAAATTTTTATCAACAAATGCTTGAAAGATTTAAAACTAGCATATAGCCCGTCATATGAAGGCATCAGAAAACTTTTTAATTTTCCAGAATTGTAAAGTACCTCATGAGATAGGTAAAAATATAGTTTGTTTTTAGGCTGAGAATTATCTGGTACACACTCAATTTGTTTATCTTCACACTCCTCTAAAGTCTCCCGATATTGCGATTGCTAATCAATTATTTAGAATCACATTAAATTCATTTAGTCAAACCGTGTGTTTATGTATAAAAAACAAACACACAAACGACTAAATTTTCAAAGATATAAACTTAAACGCTAGATATTTATTAGTCTGTGAAATAGACTAATAGATTTTATAAAAAGAATTTGTTGTTAATACCGGTGATAAAACTTTCATTGCAACAAAAAATAATCGAAGATTAAATTTTAAATTTTTGAATTTTCCAGAATTGTAAAGTACCCTATGAGATAGATAAAAACATGGTTTGTTTTCAGGCTGAGAATTATCTGGTACACTATCAATAGTTTGTTTATCTTTATACTCCTATAAAGTCTCCCAAAACTGTGAATACAGTTAGAATCACGTTGAATTGATTTGGTCAAACCGTGTGGTTATGTATAAAAAACAAACACACAAACGAACAAACTTCTAAATTTTCAAAGATATATAACTTAAACGCTAGATATTTATTAGTCTGTGAAATAGACTCCTAGATTTTATAAAAAGAATTTGTTGTTAATACCGGTGATAAAATTTTCTTTCCAGCAAAAAATAATCGATTATTAAATTTAAAATTTTTAATTTTACAGAATTGTAAAGTACCCTATGAGATAGGTAAAAAATATGGTTTGTTTTTAGGCTGAGAATTATCTGGTACACACTCAATAATTTGTTTATCTTCATACTCCTATAAAGTCTACCGATATTGTGATTGCAGTTTAGAATCACATTGAATTCATTTAGTCAAACCGTGTGGTTATGTATAAAAAACAAACACACAAACGACTAAATTTTCAAAGATATATAACTTAAACGCTAGATATTTATTAGTCTGTGAAATAGACTCCTAGACTTTTATAAAAAGAATTTGTTGTTAATACCGGTGATAAAATTTTCATTGCAGCAAAAAATAATCGATGATTAAATTTAAAATTTTTAATTTTCCAGAATTGTAAAGTACCCTATAAGGCAAATAAAAAATGGTTTGTTTTTTTGGCTGGGAATCATCTGGTACACTCTCAATAATTTGTTTATCTTTGTACTCCTATAAAGTCTCCCGATATTGTGATTGTAGTTTAGAATCCCATTAAATTCATTTAGTCAAACCGTGTGGTTACGTATAAAAAACAAACACACAAACGAACAAACTTTTAAATTTTCAAAGATATATAACTTAAACGCTAGATATTTATTAGTCTGTGAAATAGACTCCTAGATTTTATAAAAATAATTTGTTGTTAATACCGGTGATAAAATTTTCATTGCAACAAAAAATAATCGAAGATTAAATTTAAAATTTTTAATTTTCCAGAATTGTAAAGTACCCTATGAAGCAGGTAAAAAATATGGTTTGTTTTTAGGCTGAGAATTATCTGGTACACGCTCAATTTGTTTATCTTCATACTCCTATAAAGTCTCCCTATATTGTGATTGTAGTTTAGAATCCCATTCAATTCATTTAGTCAAACCCTGTGGTTATGTATAAAAAACAAACACACAAACAAACAAACTTCGAAATTTTCAAAGATATATAACTTAAACGCTAGATATTTATTAGTCTGTGAAATAGACTCCTAGATTTTATAAAAATAATTTGTTGTTAATACCGGTGATAAAATTTTCATTGTCACAAAAAATAATCGAAAATTAAATTTAAATTTTTTAATTCTCCAGAATTGTAAAGTACCCTATGAGATAGGCAAAAATATAGTTTGTTTTTAGGCTGAGAATTATCTGGTACAAGCTCAAAAATTTGTTTATCTTCACACTCCTCTAAAGTCTACCGATATTGTGATGGCAGTTTAGAATCACATTAAATTCATTTAGTCAAACCGTGTGGTTATGTATAAAAAACAAACACACAAATGACTAAATTTTCAAAGATATATAACTTAAACGCTAGATATTTATTACTCTGCGAAATAGACTCTTAGATTTTATGAAAAGAATTTTTTGTTAATACCGGTGATAAAATTTTCATTCCAGCAAAAAATAATCGATGATTTAATTTAAAATTTTTAATTTTACAGAATTGTAAAGTACCCTATGAGATAGGTAAAAAATATGGTTTGTTTTTAGGCTGAGAATTATCTGGTACACGCTCAATAATTTGTTTATCTTCACACTCCTCTAAAATCTCCCGATATTGTGATTGCAGTTTAGAATCACATTGAATTCATTTAGTCAAACCGTGTGGTTATGTATAAAAAACAAACACACAAATTAACAAATTTCCAAAGATATATAACTTAAACTCTAGATATTTATTAGTCCGTGAAATAGACTCCTAGACTTTTATGAAAAGAATTTGTTGTTAATACCGGTGATAAAATTTCATTGCAACAAAAAATAATCGATAATTAAATTTAAAATTTTTAATTTTCCAGAATTGTAAAGTACCCTATTAGGCAAATAAAAAATGGTTTGTTTTTTTGGCTGGGAATCATCTGGTACACTCTCAATAATTTGTTTATCTTCATACTCCTATAAAGTCTCCCTATATTGTGATTGCAGTTTAGAATCCCATTCAATTCA
Organism: Pardosa pseudoannulata; assembly: GCA_032207245.1. Taxonomy (NCBI): domain Eukaryota; kingdom Metazoa; phylum Arthropoda; class Arachnida; order Araneae; family Lycosidae; genus Pardosa; species Pardosa pseudoannulata. The sequence goes on along the minus strand of CM063509.1, from coordinate 19,208,592 downwards.
TTTAGTCAAACCCTGTGGTTATGCATAAAAAACAAACACACAAATGACTAAATTTTCAAAGATATATAACTTAAACGCTAGATATTTATTAGTCTGTGAAATAGACTCCTAGACTTTTATAAAAAGAATTTGTTATTAGTACTGGGGATAAAATTTTCATTGCAGCAAAAAATAATCGATGATTAAATTTAAAATTTTTAATTTTACAGAATCGTAATGTACCTTATGAGGCAGGTAAAAGTATGGTTTGTGTTTAGGCTGAGAATTATCTGGTACAAGCTCAATAATTTGTTTATTTTCATACTCCTATAAAGGCTCCCGATACTGTGAATGAACTTTAGAATCTGTTGAATTCATTTTGAAAGATAATTCAAAGTTTTCTTGGTAAATCGAAATTATCCTTAAAAATGTAAGTATCGATATAAAAAAAATTTGATTTTATGAGAATTATGTACACGCTCTAATTTTTTTATTATAAGTAAAGTCTTTATACTGTGTGCATAAATCTCTTGAATTCATTTTGAAAGATAATTCAAAGTTTTCTTAGGTACGTGGAAATTATCGTTAAATTCTTCCTTTTTTTTCTTCCGTAATTAATGGAAGTAAAGGAATGAAACTATAATTTCCACTACACCCTGGAGGTAGATAGAATTTGTTGCTAATACCAATGATAAAATTTTCATTGCAACAAGTATAATCGATGATTAAATTTAAAATTATCACATATGTACCTAATATATTGTTTAAGCCAAATATGAAAAAAATTATTTACGTAATATCTAAGTTTAGTGATAAAACGTATAAAAATAATGCAGACAAGATTTAAATCATTTAAAATAAAAAATGAATTTGTTGATAGAATTTGTTGTTAATACCGGTGATAAACTTTTCAGTGCAACAAGAATAATCGATGATTAAATTTAAAATAATCACATATGTACCTAATGTATTATTTAAGCCAAATATAAAAAAAATATTTACGTAATATCTAAGTTCAGTGATAAAACGTATGAAAATAATGCAGACAATATTTAAATAATTTAAAATAAAAAATGAATTTGTTGATAGAATTTGTTGTTAATACCGGTGATAAACTTTTCAGTGCAACAAGAATAATCGATGATTAAATTTAAAATAATCACATATGTACCTAATGTATTATTTAAGCCAAATATGAAAAAAAAATATTTACGTAATATCTAAGTTCAGTGATAAAACGTATAAAAATAATGCAAACAAGATTTAAATCATTTAAAATAAAAAATGAATTTGTTGATAGAATTTGTTGTTAATACCGGTGATAAACTTTTCAGTACAACAAGAATAATCGATGATTAAATTTAAAATGATCACATATGTACCTAATCTATTATTTAAGCCAAATATAAAAAAAAATATTTACGTAATATCTAAGTTCAGTGATAAAACGTATGAAAATAATGCAGACGATATTTAAATAACTTAAAATAAAAAATGAATTTGTTGATAGAATTTGTTGTTAATACCGGTGATAAACTTTTCAGTACAACAAGAATAATCGATGATTAAATTTAAAATGATCACATATGTACTAATATATTATTTAAGCCAAATATGAAAAAAAAAATATTTACGTACTATCTAAGTTCAGTGATGAAACGTATAAAAATAATGCAGACAAGATTTAAATCATTTAAAATAAGAAATGATTAAATGAGATGGTTAAAAGAATGACATCATAATACTAAAAAAAAATGTTATATTTACCTATTTATTGTGTGACAAATTGATAATTTTAATCGCCTGCTCTTAACTGTGGAAAATAGGGCTCGAAATAATGGCATTAAATGCTAAAAAGGGGGGAAGGGGGATTTCGAACGTTTTAAAGGAGACAGTATTTTTCGCTGTGACATGAAGCACATTTATACCAATTTAATTTTGCTAACCCTATCTCATCAAGAATCTAATGTGGAAGCCTCTGTCCATTCCAGGTCCAACCGCTTCATAAATTCAAGATCAGACCTAAGTTTTAATTAAAAGAAATGAAAATAATGAAGAAATTTGCATTGTAATATAAGAGAGTAAGTATGTACTTTAGATTAATGTAGCATTTTAGTTGATAAATTTCGCATAGCTAGCATTTTCAGAAATTAAAAAAATTTAATATTCTCTGAAGAAGAAATCATCTCAATTCCCAAAGGAAATTTCTTCCTCGAGCTAATTTATTAAGAGTTTCTCGGCAATGCGTAGTCATTCGAAGTAAACACATGCACGTCGTAAAAACACAGTTAAGTCCGTAGAAAGTCGAAAGGGTAATTTCAATTATCCTTGTTGACGTACAGAGCAGAAGTTACCGCGGAAAAGAAAACCGGTTTTCCGAAAATATACATTCCCACTTCCTGGAAAAAAAAAGTGGTTGTTATTCGTGAAACTGATCTTGATTAACTTTTGTTTCCCAATTTGTAAGGAATCTCTAGCAGCAAATGACAATGAAAAGAATTTACGTCTGAAAACGTTCCTTTTGTGACTTGGCCTGGAAAATAAAAAACAACGAAGAAGTTTGCCGATGCTTGATTGGACGTGAACAAAGATAATAATAAAAGAAAATATAAGATTTCTTTACCCCCTCCCATTGCTAAGCCTTAATTTTTTCTTTAGTTTCGTAGATATTTTTTTTACTTCCAGATTCATCTACTTTTTATAGGTTAGGTTAGGTTTGGTTTAATTAGGAGTGCTACGGTCTTGTAGCGTACTGGGGCTCTAAGTGAGCCCGAAAAAAGGATAGCGGAGGCCTACGTACAGACTATGATATTTATTAAGAAACACGATATTGAAGTTATGATAAGATACAGATGAAACGATGAATATCTACAATGAAAAAGAATGATCGATGCAGGACATCAGCTTAATACGAGAAAAAAAGTGTGGGGGAGGACACTCTCAGTCGCTCCCTCGAAATCTGGGCCGATGAGTTCACACCACTCGATCGGTCAAAAATCCTCTCTGAGCCTCGAACTCTGCTCTTCTTATATAGTCGTCTGCCCGCAAGAATGTCCGTCCCAGCTGATCGGACAGATGGTTGATGACGTGTTGGGGAAAACGCGTGTCGGCTCTCTCGCCAGCAGGTGTCATTGAAGATTGCAGTAATCGAGAGAAATCTCGCGTTGCCCTTGGACAACCCTTGGCGAACAAGATAAGAAAGTATTGTGGCTTGTAGTATTGTTGCAATGTAGAGGACTTGCTGTAGTGTGAGAGTCTTTCTTCGGGATGCCATTGAAACGAACACTGGAAACAGTTCGCTAGCATCCCAATGAATTTCTCAGACAGAATGATTTGAGATGGTCTTCGATGTCAACAATCCTCCATTCAGCATGCCATTATACACTAAACAACGGCCTTTCACTATGTAAAGAAGAGTCCAGTTCGAAAGTTCACAAAAGGCACGTTTGCTGTTCTTATACATCATGCCGTCTTTTCTTGAGGTTTTAGTTAAGTCTGTATCAAAATTTAATGTAACGAGAATTCGTTACAGTCTACTCTTTTCCAACACGAGTGCTAATGAGACCGGGACCTACAGCTTAAAGCCGATTCCGAACGACTACGAACATCCATGCCACAGTGGGATTCAAACCCACGAGCTCTGGTAACGAAGGCCAGCACCCTAACCAATCGGCCATCGTTCGGCTTAGGTTAGGCTTGGAGTTACAGTTTACTGCTTTGCTACAGGAGGGCTAATGAAACCGGGACCTACTTCTTAAAGCTAATCCCCAGAGGCCACTAACATCCATGCCAGCTGCGAGATTCGAACCCATGAACTCCGGTTCCAAAGATCGTTGCCCTACCATTCGGCTAATTTTCATAGGAATTCACAATAAATTTATATAAGTTTACGATACCTCAGATATTTTATTAATTTTATATGAGTTTGGCCTTTCATAGGTTATTCTTGTTGCTGAGGCCACTTGGATAAACTAAGCACGATTGAGATGCAGGCTCTCCTATTAAGACCTAGGGATGCGCCTTTCGTTTTAATGAGCACCATTAAGGTGAAAGAACCACTACCCTCAAGTGGGTCCTCGTAATTTTGAAGGAGGGACCTGACAGAAGATCTTGGACTTGTCCTGCCCGGACCAGAGGTATTATTTGAGAACTTGGAGAACATTGTGACCACGAACATATTTTACGTGCCCCAGTCACCTTTAACGAACATGGAGATCTTAGGTCGGCTCAGGTTCCGAACCCGCGACCTCTCAGTTACGAGATATTTGCCTTTGCGACTGAGCTACAGCGGCTCCTTTCCATGGGTACGCTACATAACGTTCATTTAACATTAATTAACATTCATTTAAAGAACAGGAAGTTCTTTTCAGGTCGTAAAGCTTTACTGAAACTAAAGTTACAGCATGAAAATCAAAGCCAGCATAAGTAAGGCACAAATAGAGAGAAACATACAGCTGTTTCATTGCTCCGAGTGAGCAATATTCTCAATGCGAGAAATATTCAGTGGATTATAAAGGTGAACTGAATCACACTGAGTGCCTCTTGCATTGAGAATATTGCTCGTTTTAAGCAATGAAACAGTGGTTTGCTTACTTTCTTTCTCTGTTTATGCCTTACTTGTGTTTACTTTGCTTTTTCAACTCCTCTTCTTAGCCCACTCTCCTGTTTCTAATCATGGATCTTGTTGGTGCTTCAACCACATTTGGCGAAATTGGCGTACTTGCAGCTTGCAGCGTGGCGTTTGAAATCTGGCGAGGGGATCGTAACTCAACAAATTGATACATAAACAAAAACAACATTTTGAGGAAAAATTTTACAAAAATTGAATATTTAAAATCTAATTGAATTAACAAAGAAAACACAAAGGAAACACATAACATTCATACTAAATAGACTGAAACATTCACTTAATCACAAATTAAATAAACTGAGTGTGATTTTCATCACAAATTTGTGATTTAGTGTAAATTGTAAAATTAATTTAAAAATTAAAAAAAATTTTTTTTTGAGTGGAAGTTGAAGAGCAGTTGTAAAATTGAAAATTTTTTTTCAAATCTCTTATTATGCTATATTACTGTCCAAAGGTTTTAGCTTCTCGTATTAAAAAAGTTAAATACTAAAAAAACGATGAAATTCTCCACAGCTTTGACTTTATATAAGTGAAGAATAAAATAACAGATTAATTCAATTATAAACTAGTTAAATTTTCACTTTTAATGGTAAAAAATTTTCTTACGGTTTCATCTGTAAATCCCAAACAGCGAGCTAGCTAGATCAATGATACAGTGATCAGCGATGGGGCTGTTGGAATGCCCCTTATAGTTCGATGTACATTGATTGAATCAAAGAAGAGATTGAAGATCCCGATTGCAAGTCATTTCGTTTCACAGCTAAAAGACTATATTAAACATAAGGTACGAAAGCGATCGAAATAAAGATGCTCCTCCCTATTGGAACGACCGTATGGGGAACTATTTCCCCTTTTATATTTAATAAATATTGTTCCATTTTACAATTATGCTGACTAAAAGTTATTCGATTTAAAATTTATTCGCTTTGAATTTTGCTAACCCTGACTCACCAAGAATCCTATATGAAAGCCTCTATCCATTCCAGGAACAACCGCTTAAAAAATTCGAGAACAGACGGACAGATAATAGGATATTATTATATGGGGGATTGAAACGCACTCGATTTTGAAGTAAGAAGAATTAACAATAGTAGATTTCTTTCAGTTACACCGAAAGATGGGCGAATGTTTAGAGTGTTAGTTTTTTGTACCGGAGTTCGTGAGTTCGAATCCACCTGTGGCATAGATGTCCGTAGCCGTTCGAAATCGGCTTTAAACAGTACATAGGTCCCGGTCTCATTACCCCTCATGTTGCAAAAAAGTAGACCGTAGCCCTCCAAACCAAATGAGATCAAATCGTTTAGGTGATTTAACCCTTTCATGGGCCGTGGGTAGATTACTTCCTACACGATCTTACAAAATGCACCTGTGGGAAGCACAAAAACCATTATAATATATTGGTCTTGTTATTGAAACGACGGGAAGACTGATTCCCGCTTCAGGTTTGCGCTGTCATCAATTGTTCGATCGATTGAATAAAATCAGCAGCTCTGTTTTGAAAGTTTGGAAACGTGGAGTGAAAAATAAATGGCCAACGAAAGGATTAAAGAAATCATGGACTGGTCAGGTAGATATCCCTAAATGTCAATAAATTCACAAAGGTTTTACCTTGTACCTCACCAAAGTTTCTATCAGCTATTTCTCTTATGGAGACCCTTGCTATGGCTCGATGATTCTTAAAGAAGTATTCACAGGGATCATATCATATATAAAACCATGCTCAGAAGGGATTCACACTGTGCAGTTAAATAAAACAACTAGATCTAGACACAGGCATTTATTTAAGATAGTATAATGAATGACGTAGTGCTCTGGATATAAAACTGAACTAACGTTACAGAAGTTTAAAATACTGAAAGTACATACAAGTTATATAAACAAACATCGGCACCTTCGATGCAACCGAGCCATCTGCTACTGCCACGCTGACTCTTATATAGGCAGACAACATATATACATTACAGATATTTGCATAATTAAAAACATGCTGTGTTCCCACAAATAAAAATACGATAATTATAAAACTTTACTCATAACAAATATCAATACAGATCAATGAATTCATGTTACAATGCAGAACGATGGCCGAATGGTTAGGATGCTAGCCTTCGGAACCGGAGTTCGTGGGTTCGAATCCCACTATGGCATGGGTGTTCGTAGCCGTTCGGAATCAGCTTTAAGCAGTAGGTCCCCGTCTCATTAGCCCTCGTGTTGCAAAAAGAAGACAGTAGCACTCCAAAACCAAACAAAACCAAATCATGTTACAATAATATGCGAAAATACATTACAATATTTATAATATATACAAGACACTATGTACAAAGATTGAACATTGCGTCAACGACCTTCATCAGAAATGATGCGTATGACGTCAATCTTCGGTGAATCAAAACGAGGCAACGCCTTTAGTTGTTATTGCGTAATCACCACACTCTACTAACACCTAAACTCTAACAAAGCAAACATAAATAAATAAATAATAAATAGTTCTAAAAGAAAGCAGCAAGAAACTGCTTTCTTTTTAAGCATTTGTTTCTAATTCAACGATTTTTTCCCCATTTAATAAAATATGCAGCACATTTTTGCCTGATTTTTCCCATTTTGTGATTAGCATGAAAATGACTGCGAGACTGAATGAAAAACGTTCCAGCAGTTTTTTATAGCCATTTTTTTCACAGTCATTAAAATGATGGCGATATTTATAGCTTACAGTATTCTTTCTCCCATTCCCTTGCAGGTTTACATAATGCGTGGGCCGTAATAGAGACATTAAAGCAATCTGAAGCATTAAAATTAAAAATCCTTTAGGGAGAATTTAGAAAACTTCTTATCGGTACGCATAAAAATCTCTTGCCATTTCGTGTAATCACTCTTTTAAAGATAAGGTGGAAGAAAAAAATAAATTTCTTACGAAGAATTTTGTATTAAACAATTTATAATACATGTTTATCATTATCTACTATTATTGATGATGCGAAATATATTTTTTTGCGTACCAGTCTGTAGATTATCAAACACCCGACATAATATCTACGGAAAAATTCTTAACTATCACTGTGTAATATCATATCTGATGCTATTTATCCCTTCATTGCACCTTTGTTTATTACTGATACAAAACAAAAGGAAAATACGAGGGTTACTGTGAAATTTTTGAGATACGCGCAGACAAGAATTTACAAATTAAAAATAACGGTTCAGTTTTAAATTACAAAGTATTTTAACACAGGAGACGATTTTTTACTGACTTACTTCAAGTTCTTTAGCGTAAAATAAATTTTAAACAGAAGAGAAAATGGAATTGACGCGAGAACATTTTCGCGCTATGATTTTCTACGATTTTAAATTTAATTTAAATATTTTACAATTATTATTTTCTATCTCCCTTCAGATGGAAAAAGAACATACCAAGAAGAATTCCTTAATTACGGTTTTACACAAATAGAAGACAATTGTACAATGAAACCACAGTTTGTTGTCCCCTTAACTGAATATTATTCTTTTTGTCGATCATAGATGGCAGCACTAGATAATTTGCATTCACATCTGTCTTCCAAACCGCGAGAATACTTTGCAAATTTAGAAATATCTGTTAAAAGACAAAGATTGAATAGCAACTTGTTTAGTACATTCGATCAGCGTTCAGCATCAAGGGCTAGCTTTGAAGTAAGAAACGAGCTCGAAATAAGAAACCATACACTATTGGAAATAATTTTTTGCAGTGGTAAATTTAGATTAATTTAGAACAGTAGGATGTACTGTTCTGCTACACGAATTCTAATAATACCGGGATCTACTAAAAATGGTAGAGATTATGTGTGGTCAAAAAGAAGCGAAGAAACTGAATTCAGTGCCCTTGTCTGCAAAAGGTGTGAAAGAACGAATTTCTATATTAGCAGAAAATGTGAAGGAACAGATTATTTTCAGATTCGTTTAGAACAGTAGGGTGTACTATTCTTGTACTACAAAGGGATTCGAACTCAGGAATTCTACTAGAAAATAATGGCACCACACTTATTTTTTGAAGAGGAATTGCTGTTTTGTTCTTCTAAAGTTGAGATCTCATGGAATTGATGTCTACAATAAAGTAAATGAATACTTCATAGAAACTCATGAACTCTACTAGCAAATGGTTGCACCCCACTAACTCAACCATCATTCGTCAGATTTGAATTAATTTCTGTATCTTTGGATGGAGCTCCAGCTATGCTGGGTCATATTTTGTCGATCATACATGGCAGCACATAGCTGTCATGCATGATGTCATCAAGATTATAAATTTTATCAAGGGACATGCACTAAACACGTGGCTAATTGTACTTCCTAAGGGAGCAAAGTTTGGCCCACCAAAGTACTAAATCGAGTATGGACTCTCAAAACTGAAGTCGAAATTTTTATGGTTATATGTATATATATATATATATATATATATATATATATATATATATATATATATATATATAGGTGTGTGTGTATGTGTGTGTCTGCATGTTTTTGAGAGTGTAAATATATTAAACAAAGAATTGCAAGAAAAGAACGAGCCAAGGACGTGAACAAAAGGTTACACAAGTTAAGCAAAGGGAGTTTGGATTAAAGTTGCAATATTGGAGACAGGACATTGCCACCACAAACCTAATTTTACGTACCCGACTCCCCTTAATGAATGGAAGATTGCGAAAATATTACTTTTGCTGACATCAAATATACAATTGTAAGTCATCTTATCAAACTCAGAAAGCGGTTTTCAGATTACTTTCCAAAACGACCGTATAAACTCTGCACATTTAGATTCCTCGTTGGTAGTACGTAAAAAGTTCCCAAAGAAGTGTTGATTGTAGATCCCTTTAAATGTGATATTGCTATGATACCAGAAGAACCCATAGTTTACAAGAAAAATGCTAAAAACAACGTATGACGTCGATCTAATACTGAAGCAAATATTCAATTTGAGAGTAAGTTTGGTTTGGTTTGGTTTGGAGTGCTACGGTCTACTTTTTGCAACGAGAGAGGCGGTTAAAAAAATTGCTGCCATTTGAACATATCAACAGCAGTATATGCACGGGCATACAAATAGATTAAACGCCGAAGGCTGCATTTAAATCCCTCTTACATCAAAAAGTACTAAATTTGAAGCAATTGTATCGAACGTAAACCAACCCCATTTCTCCAAAACGTGAAAAAAAATTTCAATTATTCTTTTTTTTTAATTTTTTTCAAATCGAAATACATGCCCACCATACGAAGACTACCTGTATCTACAAGATGCAGCCTTTGTAAATACCAGTTCAATGGCAGCTTAACGTCATCCCATGACTCGAGCGCATGCATGATGCGATACGCACGGCGAACGTTTTAAACATTATCGTCGGGAAAGATATTGAAATACTGTTGTTGATAATGATTTTTCCCCTGTGCCCATGGATGCCCATGTAAGTAGTTTTTCTTGCAAAATGGAAAATTCACTTCTGAAGTATAGTTGTTTGAGAACACAATGTTCTGTTCCTAGCTTGTAGAAAGCGACCTCGATGTTCATGACAACGGCAAGGACGCTTCGTAGATCTGTCAACATCGGCACATCTTCAGCACATCGAACATTGGCCAGGGAGTTCCGGGCACTTTGGGAAGTGGCCGACTATAGTCGCATATACGCTATTCATTTCCATTACATCGAACATTTACCACGCGCCCCGGAAAATGTGCGATTTCGCCGGCCAATTCGGGAAGTGGTCGAACTTCGGGCTTTGGACGTAACACATATATGCTTTAAACAGTGCATTTGTATTAAGTTACATAACTAAATCCTTTCATAACTAAATCAATTTCATTAACCCCTTCCCTGTTTTGCCCGGACGCCGTACGGGTACAGCTTTCGGGCCTTTACTGATTTGCCCGTACGGCGTACGGGCAACCTGATTTCTATTTCGCTTGCACTGTTTCGGTAATATTTTTTTCCGACTTTAGTAACAAATTATTCGCATAG
>CM063509.1:19173003-19193003 GCA_032207245.1 Pardosa pseudoannulata | reverse complement strand
GTGATGGTTAAAGGCATGAAATCGCCTGCTCATAACCGGGTAAAATAGGGCTTGAAATAATAGCATTAAAGCTCAAAACGGGAGAAGAGGTGGATTTCTAACGTTTTAAAGAAGACAGTATTTTTCGCTGTGGAATGAAGCATATTTACACCAATTTATTGTAGAATCCGACCGATAGTTTAGGAGAATATCATAAACTTTAGTCGCTTTGAATTTTGCTAACCCTAACTCATCAAGAATTCAATATAGATGCCTCTATCCATTCCAGGTCCAGCCGCTTGATAAATTCGATTACAAATGGACACATAACTCAGGATATCATTATATAGGAGATTTCAGGTTAAAAGACTATATGTGTAAATAAATTATGTGAACCTCGTTTTACAAGGATTCAAGATGATATATGAGGAATGAGGAGTTTGAAAACTAGTTACCACTGATGAATCTTCTCTTTATCTTTTTCCTCTTCTCTCCCTCTCTCTAACCAGAAAAATTGGAAGGCCATGTATAAAAGTTATTTACAACCATAGCAAAACTATACTATGCTCGGAACAGCTTAAATCTAAAGAACAAAGATTTAAAATTCTTTGTATTCCTTATCCCTCCACCAAAAAAGAAAGAGAAAAAAATCCTCCCTACATTTAGTAGAACGTCTAAGGGAGAAATTAAGATTCAGATTTATGCCTTCGAACTATTTACACACTCATCTCCACGTGCTGTGATTTATTTGGCCTTCTCTAAAAAGTTTAAGCTCTGGTTCAGAACATTGTTAGGAACTCTTTTTGTTTCTCTCTGTAAACTTTTTTTAAACATAGCAGGATTTTTCATCTACTTTCAGAAGAAATAGCAAAAGAAGAAAAAAAAAGGAAAATTCTTCCCTGTTCTAGAACGAGGTGCATGCTCCTTTTTTTTCTATTCAGTCTTCAGTTAGTTGTAGCCATTTATTTTCGGAAATAAGGAGCAAAAAATATGGCGTTCCTTCCGCCGGTAGCCGGATATTAAAGCTGATGGGCATAGGTTAAGGAGCAGCCGTTCCCCGCTCTTTTCAATTCATGACAACTTGCCTGTTTGGGTCCTGTCTTTGATGGATTTGCCTCGTTTAAACAGGTGGGGTGAGCTCCGTAGCGAAAAAAAAAAGAGTTTTTATGTCCAATAAAGAATGTGTGACATGTCCCTTTTTACATAGTTATTTTAGTAATTCCGAACTATGCATCCTGTGTGTTACTAACGATACTATTGGGGTATTACCATACAGCCTGTCATATGACGGGATCACTAAAATTTTTAATTTTCCAAAATTGTAAAGTACCCTATGAGGCTTGTAAAGAATGGTTTTTTTTGGCTGAGAATTATTTCAACATTATGTTTATCTTTAAAATTAGCATATGCCAATCTATATAATAAAGTCAAAAAAATATTACGTAATATCTAATTTAGTGATAAAAGGTGAAAATTGCAGACATATTTAATAATTTAAATAAAAAAAAAGATTAAATGAGTGGTTAAAGGAATGACATCATAATGCCAGAAAAAAAATGTTATTTTTACCTATTTATTATGTGATAAGTTGATAAATTTAATCAACTGCTCTTAACCGGGTAAAAAAGGCTTGAAATAATGGCATTAAATGCTCGAAAAGGGGGAAGGGGTGGATTTCGAACATTTTAAAGACGACAGTATTTTTTACTGTGATATGATGCACATTTATACCAGTTTATTTTATAATTCGATAAATAGTTTAGAAGAAGATGAACTTTGCTTTCTTTGAATTTTGCTAACCCTAACTCATCAAGAATCCAACATGGATGCCTCTATCCACTTCAGGTCCAACCACTTCTTAAATTCGTGACAAAGGACAAAAACTGAGGTTATTTTTATATAGGATATAATTATGTAAAAACTGTATATGTAGACAAATTATGTGAACCTCATTTTATGGTAATTCTATATGATATATAAAGCATGAAGAGTTTGAAAACAAGAGTTAACAGTGATTAATCTATCTATCTCGCTCTACTTCTATCTCTCACTCTCTCACCACATATGTCTTATTATCAGGTTAATAGACTATATGTGTAGAAAAATTATGTGAACTTTGTTATATGATGATTCAAGATGATAAATGAAGAATGAGGAGTATGAAAACGAGATTACCACTGATGAATCTCCTCTTTATCTCTTTCCTCTTCTCTCTCTACCTAACCAGAAAAATTGGAAGGCCATGTATAAAAGTTATTTACAACCATAGCGAAGCTATACTATGCTCGGAACAGCTTAATCCTAAATAACAAAGATTTAAAATTCTTTGTATTCGCTATCCCCCCACCAAAAAAGAAAGAGAAAAAAATTTTTTCCTCCCTACATTTAGTAGAACGTCTAAGGGAGAAATTAAGATTCAGATTTATACCTTCGAACTATTTACACACTCATCTCCACGTGCTGTGATTTATTTGGCCTTCTCTGGAAAGTTTAAGCTCTAGTTCAGAACATTGTTAGGAACTCTTTTTTTTTCTCTCTAAACTTTTTTTTTAAACGTAGTAGGATTTTTCATCTACTTTCAGAAGAAATAGCAAAAGAAGAAAAAAAAGGGAAAATTCTTCCCTGTTCTAGAACGAGGTGCATGCTCCTTTTTTTCTATTCAGTCTTCAGTTAGTTGTAGCCATTTATTTTCGGAAATAAGGAGCAAAAAATATGGCGTTCCTTCCGCCGGTAGCCGGATATTAAAGCTGATGGGCATAGGTTAAGGAGCAGCCGTTCCCCGCTCTTTTCAATTCATGACAACTTGCCTGTTTGGGTCCTGTCTTTGATGGATTTGCCTCGTTTAAACAGGTGGGGTGAGCTCGGTAGCATTAAAAAATACGAGTTTTTCAGTCCATTTTTAAAGTATAAAATCTGTGACATGTCCCTTTTTACATAGTTACTTCAGTAGTTCCGAAGTATGCATTCTGTGTGTTACTAGCGTTACTAATGCGGTGATAGCATATGACGGGTTCAGTATATTTTTAATTTTCGAGAATTGTAAAGTACCCTATGAGGCTTGTAAAAAAATGGTTTGTTTTTTGGCTGAGAATTAATTTGCAACAAAAAGTAATCGATGATTTAATTTAAAATTATCACATGTGTACTTAATCTATTATTTAACCCTCTAAGCTGTCAGCACGTACAATTCCGCCAAGCCGATGATGACTTCTAAACGTACAATTTTTAACCTCCTAAAACGCTCCGAAAATGGATGTAATGTACATTTTTGCCAGTGCTTTCCCCATGGAGTTTTGAGGTAGGAGGGTCAGGTCTATTGTTTTGGAACTGCACCCCTCTTTCACTGACATTTCTTGGATGCAACCTACCCCCTAAAACAAAGACACTATTAGCTTTTCAGGGCTTTGTAAATCTCTATTTCAAAGTATTTCGTTTGCGGTAACAGATGCATCATTAATTGCACCCCTTAAATATCTTGGATGACTTTCGTAAAGAATATAAATAAGTCTCTCAAAGAATATTTTTATTTGTACTTTGAGAATCCATTATTTCTTATGGGATAATATTCGAGACTTGACGAGCTTTATGTGTATTAAAAATTAACAATCTATAATATCTATTTATATATGAATATATAACCGGAAGTAAAGGGGCAATAACGAGGTTGGGTTTTCCATATTCCATTCTAGTCGACAAAGGGTGAAGGTAAAAATCATAGAACTCTTTAGTCACTGATATTAGCGTATTTTGGAGAATTTTTTTCTAGATGTGTTCCACTCAGAGGGTTAAAACATCGTCTTAGTTTTATTACTGATTTTCTGAATTACTTTCAGTAATTCAGAAAATCGATGAGAAAGCAACAAGAAATTGGCGTAAGCAAAAGGAAGTATTAAAAATATCAGAAGAAAAGCGATCCAATCGTATTGGAAAAATACAATGTTCTGATTAAGAAGACGATTTACATAGCTGGGTTCTCGAACAGAGAAATGTAGGCCGCTCTGTTTCTTCCTTTAAAATTCGTATCCGAGGCTATGACAGAAGAAATTATTTCAAATTTTAAAACAGGGAATTAATTGAGTCTAATTCAGACTTTTCAGCACTTTACTGTACTTAGGTTTTTATTCTTAAAATGATTAATTATTGTCCTACTAAAACATATATTTTTCCATGTATATTGCACTGATTATCTAGTGGTGCGAACTATCTGATGATTTATGAAAAGAAGCCTCTATACTGAATTCTTGATGAGTTAGGGTTAGCAAAATTCAAAGCAAGTAAAGTTTATCTTCTCCTAAATTATCGATCCAATTCTAAAATAAATTGGTTTGTTTTTATGAGAAAATTATTCTCTAAAATGTTGAAAATCCATCCCTTCTTTTATGAGCGTTTAATGCCATTATCAAGATTTTTCGGTTAAGAGCAGGCTATTAAATTTATTAACTTATCACATAATAAATAGGAAAAATGCCAATTTTTGCAACATATAATTATGAAAAATAAAACAATCAATCATTTCTATTAAAAAAATCAAAATATCGCTATATTTTTTATTTATCAGAAGAAATATAAAATATTTTTTTACATTTGGCAAAGACAGAATAAACGACAATATTAAGAATCAAAATTTAAACAATACATGTTACAGATTCGTGGTAAAATCGACTATGACTAATCCACTCGGTGTTGTCAAACGAAGCTGTTAATAGTGACTATCGATATGTTTCCGTACTCCAGGGCACAATTTAAGATTGCGCTACTGGCTAGTACTGATTTGTTCTGCTTTATGATTTGTATTTTTTTTCATGGTTTATTACCTATACGATGTTTTCTTGGCATCTCGCGAGTCGTACTTTTGTTTACATTTGATAATCGGCCGTTCGCGAAACAAGATTTTTTTTTTACCACCTTCTTCCGATTTTGATGATTTGAGCAATAAGCAACCAGTAGATATTCTGCACCGGCTGAAGAAATTTATATTTTTCTATGATTTTTAGCATGAAGGTAAAAATCCTAGAACTCTTTAGCCACTGACATTAGCGTATTTTGGAGAATTTTTTTCTAGATGTGTTCCACTCGGAGGGTTAAAACATCGTCGTAGTTTTACTACTGATTTTCTGAATTACTTTCAGTAATTCAAAAAGTCGACGAGAAAGCAACAAGAAATTAGCATAAGCAAAAGGAAGTATTAAAAATATCAGAAGAAAGCGATCCAGTCGTCTTGGAAAAATACAATGTTCTGATTTAGAAGACGATTTACATAGCTGGGTTCTCGAACAGAGAAATGTACGCCGCTCTGTTTCTTCCGTTAAAATTCGTATCCGAGGCTATGACAGAAGAAATTATTTCAAATTTTAAAACGGGGAATTAATTGAGTCTAATTCAGACTTTTCAGCACTTTACTTTTTTAACGCTTTACTTTTTTTTTGCTTTTTAAACACAGATAGCCAGTTGACTATACTGCCGAAATTACGGTAGTTCCTTGACTAGTTTCGAACTATGCATCCTGTGTGTTACTAACGTTGCTAGGGGTACTATCATATAGCCTATCATATGACGAGATCAGTAACATTTTTAATTTTCCAGAATTGTAAAGTACCCTATGAGGCAGGTAAAAAAAATGAATTGTTTTTTTTTTTTGGGGGGGGTGAGAATTATTTGGTACACGCTCGATAATTTGTTTATCTTTACTGACCTCATGTTAGTTGCCAACTTTAATTTATCTTGTCATATTACGTGATAGAATGGAGAGCAGAGGTTTTAATATTGATAGTGATTATTTGGCTGCATACATGAATGATGGCCAACATTCAGCGAATCGATAGCAAACCGTGTGGTTATGTATAAACAACAAACACAAAAGAGGTCAAACTTCTTATTTTTAAAGATATATAACTTAAATGCTAGATATTTATTAGTCCGTGAAATAGACTGGTAGACTTTTATGAGAAGAATTCGTTGCTAATACCGGTGATAAAATAAAATGGTAGTTACTTGACTAGTTCCGAACTATGCATACTGTGTGTTACTAACGTTACTATCGGGGTAGTAGCATATAGCCCGTCATATAATGGGATCATTAAAATTTTTAATTTTCCAGAATTGTACAGTACCCTCTGAGGCAGGTAAAAAAGACGGTTTTTTTTTTTTTTGACTGAGAATTATCTGGTACAAACTCAATAATTTGTTTATCTTTACTGACTGCATGTTAGTTGCCAACTTTAATTTATCATGTCATATTACTTGATAGGATGGAGAGCAGAGGTTTTAATATTCACGGTGATTATTTGGCGGCATTTATGAATGATGGCCAACATTTAGTGAATCAATTGAAAACCATGTGGTTATGTATAAACAACAAACACACAAGCCGTCAAAATTCTTATTTTTCAAAGT
The DNA here is from genome assembly GCA_032207245.1 of Pardosa pseudoannulata. Taxonomy (NCBI): domain Eukaryota; kingdom Metazoa; phylum Arthropoda; class Arachnida; order Araneae; family Lycosidae; genus Pardosa; species Pardosa pseudoannulata. The sequence continues at coordinate 19,186,631 of CM063509.1, read as the reverse complement.
TATATAACTTAAACGCTAGATATTTATTAGTCAGTGAAATAGACTCGTAGACTTTTATAAAAAGAATTTGTTGCTTATACCGGTGATAAAATTTTCATTGCAATAAAAATAATCGATTATTAAATTTAAAATTATCACATATGTACCTAATCTATTATTTAATCCAAATATAAAAGAAAAATATTTAAGTAATATCTAAGTTCAGTGATAAAACATATGAAAAGGGGCATTTTGCACTTATGACATTTTACAGGGTTATCTAAAACATATTCATTTTTCTGCAATTTGTTGACGTTCGGGAAAATCCTTAGCTGAAATATATGGCATCTGCCATCCTGTTTACACTCCAGAGGTTTCAGGATAATTCCTCATTTATTTTTCTAGATATTCAACAAAATGTCTAAAATCGCAAGTGTCCGGTGATCATTGGTAATATAGTGTGTGTATTCAGAGATCTAATTGTTAACAATGAACACAAATTATTACAATAAGCATCCTAATCATGTGCTAAAGCTTCAACGCTTTTCATACATTACTTTTTACAGGGTTATCCAAAACATATTCGTTTTTCTACAATTTGTTGACGGTCCCCTATGGGATTTCTAAAAAAATTGTTAGCTGAAATATATGGCGTCTGCCATCCTGTTTACACGCCTGAGGTTTCAGGATAATTCCTCATTTATTTTTCTCGTCTAATTCTTAAATAGCACTATTTGATATTGAGAACTCTGCAAATTACAAGCAAAACATTTGGAGAAATTTTGGACTGTTTTTATAAAAACCTTAATTACTCCACGAGTATACGTGCTGTCCTCATAACAATGAACACAAATTATTACAAGAAGCATCCTAATCATGTGCTAAAGTATCAACGCTTTTCATACATTACTTTTTACAGGGTTATCCAAAACATATTCATTTTTCTACAATTTGTTGACGGTCCCCTATGGAGTTTCGGGAAAAATTCTTAGCTGAAATATATCGCGTCTACCATCCTGTTTACACGCCTGGGGTTTCAGGGTAATTCCTCGTTTATTTTTCTCGTCTAATTCTTAAATAGCACTATTTGATATTGAGAACTCTGCAAATTACGTTGAAAAACATTTGGAGAAATTTGGGACTGTTGCTATAAAAACCTTAATTTCTCCACGAGTATACGTGCTGCCCTCATAACAATGAACACAGATTATTACTAGTAGCATCCTAATCATATGCTAAAGCTTCAACGCTTTTCATACATTACTTTTTACAGGGTTATCCAAAACATATTCTTTTTCTACAATTTGTTGACGGTCCCCTATGGGATTTCGGGAAAAATTCTTAGCTGAAATATATGGCGTCTACCATCCTGTTTACACGCCTGGAGTTTCAGGATAATTCCTCGTTTATTTTTCTAGATATTCAACAAAATGTCTAAAATCGCAAGTGTACGATCATCATTGGCAATATAGTGTATATATATGTGTGTGTGTCTGTATGTGTGTGCTTCCAGAGAGCTAATTGTTAACAATGAACATAAAATATTACAAGAAGAATCCTAATCATATGCTAAAGCTTCAACGCTTTTCATACATTACTTTTTACAGGGTTATCCAAAACATATCCGTTTTTCTTCAATTTGTTGACGGTCCCCTATGGAGTTTAGGGGGAAATCTTAGCTTAAATATATGACGTCTACCATCCTGTTTACACGCCTGGGGTTTCAGGATAATTCCTCGTTTATTTATCTAGATATTCAACAAAATGTCTAAAATCGCAAGTGTCCGGTCGTCATTGACAATGCAGTGTATGTGTGTGTGTGCATTCAGAGATCTAATTGTTAACAATGAACACAAATTATTACAAGAAGCATCCTAATCATATGCTAAAGCTTCAACGCTTTTCATACATTACTTTTTACAGGGTTATCCAAAACATTCATTTATCTACAATTTTTTGATGATCCCCTATGGAGTTTTGGAAAAAATCTTAGCCTAAATATAAGACGTCTACCATACTGTTTACACTCCTGAGGTTTCAGGATAATTCCTCTTTTATTTTTCTAGATATTCAACAAAATGTCTAAAATCCTAAGTATCCGCTCATCATTTGCAATATAGTGTATGAGTGTGTGTGTGTGTGCATCTAGAGAGCTAATTGTTTTAAAACATAATATTTTTTATGTTTATTCTACCTACCTTCATATAAATCATCTCTGAAAATTTTTCTCTTTGAAATTATTCTTACTTATGACGGAAACATAAAGAAAAAATTAAAAAAACACTCTAATATTCTTTCTTTTCGTATACAGCTGTAAAAATTCCACAAATGTAATCTAATTATGTTGATTATTTGCCGTTGTGGCAACATAAAAACAGCAGTAAAAGAAAGAAGATATGTCCGGAACGTTAATGCCAGATTCAATACAATTTTCTGGAATGTTCTTTTTATGCCCCATGATAAGACACATTTTGCTGTTATGTGATGGAAATGAACATTTGATTTATTCAATTAAGCGTAGAAATAGAATATCATTGCATGAATTCTGCAAGAATGAACTGTGCAAATACGTTAACTATATTAGAATAGAATTGCTTTATTTTGTAAGTATAATCTAGTACTGATTGATAATGAAATAAAAAGATGAAATTTTAATTATTTATCGCTTAATAATAAAACTTTTAATCAAAACATAAATATATGTAATTAAAGAACAGAGAACAAATAATTTTGAAAAGAGAAATGTAATATCATTTTTTTCGAGAGGAAATAGGTAAAGATATTTTATACGTTTGTTTCTTATAAAAAGTCAAGTATGGATATTTAGCATTCTTTTATTTTAAATTAGCTGAAGCATATATATATATATATATATATATATATATATATATATATATATATATATATATATATATATATATATATATATATATGTGTGTGTGTGTGTGTGTGTGTGTGTGTGTATATAAGTATGTATGTATATATATATATATATATATATATATATATATATATATGTATGCATATATATACATATATATATACATATATATATACATATATATATATATATATATATATATATATATATATATATATATATAATAAACTGTAAAAATAAACGTCTCGGAAAAGATGCATACAACATCATAAAGATGGCAATGGTCCTCAATTTTTCCCGTGAGAACTGATATGTAAAATATAAAAGAAGTAATCGCGCCACACACAGCAATTATTATTTCAGACTTTGGTAAAGAGAAGTGTAGAGAGAATGCAATCTCAAAGAATAATGTACTTGATTTTAATTTGAGTGCCTGGAGAATTAAAACATTGTGTGTGGGTACATTTCGCAGTGGAATTGTACCGGGAGAGGGCGTTTTGCTCGTAAATTTAGTTATTCAGTTAAATCTCAATAGATAGAAAATTATTTAATTTTTTAACCAACATTTCGTATTTTATATTCAAATATATAAACAAATATATAAATAGACAAATAAACAAATATATATATATGTAATGAGACAGACTTCTCGATGGGTGGTTGCAGTCATGGCCATAAAAATGACACCGTTTTAGCAAGAGACCTTTATTAAGATAACATTGAAGGACGGGTTCCCACTTTATCATAGGGACAGAACAAACTGAAGGGTCAGCTAGCATGAAGTTCTATGTACAAGACCCTTAACACGTGGGTCGACATCTGTTGGGAAATATCTCTAGAAAAATCTGTCTCCGACAGCGGGTATCTCCTCTTTATTCGGAAATTTCCTAAATTGTCCGCTAGGGACATGTAGGATTATAATTGGTCAGGCCCCTTCTCTGGGGGAGTAAACTTTTAAACTATTTTTTGCCCTTGCTTTAAGTTTTGAAAACCCTTGAGAATTTTCCTTACAATATCCTCCCCAGGCAAAAAGAAAGGGATGAATGAAATGAGAACCTTTCCGTTAGCATAAAATTTTAAGTAACAAAATAAGTAACTGATGATTTCATACATAATTATACACAAAATAAAAATACATAGTTTAAGTTTTGCAGAAATAAACACAGATTACAAAGGCATAATACATGTAATAATAAATAAGAAAAAAATTGGTAAGTTATTTACATTAATACACTGGAAAATTATTAAGACTGCAATTCGTATAACTCAGTTTAGCTTAATCGTTAAATAGCAAATGATTGATAATAAGTATATTAGTTAATTTTAAAAATATTTCGCACTCTTTAATATAATAGAAAGTCCCTAACGTCATTGTAGTGAACATACATATATAAACACAAATATATATATATAATATATAAATACACATAATATCATACATAATATCATTTTCGCGAGGTTAAATAAAAAGTTAATTTTAAGTCTAAATTGATTTATTTAATCAACCTTCTCGTTCTGTGGTTCCGCATCGACTGATGTAAAAACTAGTTTTTTTATTTGTCTAAATTTTTTCAAAATCTATGTAGTATATAAGAACATTCGGCTTCGTTTTCCTTTATATACAGCTATTTTTGTACCCACAAACAAATCATGTTGTTACCCTAATCCGTACTAGTACGTAACCCGCGCTCATGTATCAGTCGTCAGAAAACGTACTAGTACGTATCCCGCGGTCAAGTATCAATCGTCAGAAAACGTACTAGTACGTTTGCGAAAACAAATAGAACATAATTTGGGTTTTAAATTTTTAACAACTGTAGGGACCATAATTTTTTATACATTGCATATATTTATACAGACAGATAAATTCTTAAATTCTGTATATTAACAAATATGGTATGAGTAGTCTATTTGTAGAAAAATATTTCTTTATACTATAAAATACATTTACCGATAAAAAGTACCTGAAATATCTAGTTGAAATTCGTTAAAGGAATTTCTTTTGCTTTCTCCCAAGAACTCTTTATCGCATGTCTAGATATTACGCTGTTTTGAACGTTGTGTCAAAAGTATCTGATAAAACCTTTCTCCGAGATTTCAAACGATTTAAAATTTCCTTTTGAAATAGGAACACTCTGAAATCGTTTTTCGTTATAGCATTTTATCTGTTTGGACATCTGTCACTTTCCGAACCCCTGTCTGTTAGGTGGCTGTTAGCTTCCAACCGAGGCTGTTATATTCGACTCTAAATAAGGAAAAAAAATTCTATCAATGCCTTTTTAGAAATATCAAACTCAGATAAATTGGTCTTTTTTAGTGTTGGTATTTCAGGTGATGCTTTTAAACATTTTCGGTTAAGTGTAAACCTATACAAGCCGATTGCTATTTTGTCAGAGAAAAAAGTATTCGGTTTCGAACTTCGGCAAATAAATTGCAATTTAATTGAATTTTGGCTAAAAGCTGACACTACATTTTATGAATTTTGCCACGTTCTTTAATGTTATTTTACCTTTCTAAATGTTCAGCAGGATATGTGACCTCCAAGATAAAAGTAACTCATTTCATCAACTTCTAATGTATTTGAGATAAGGTATAATTTTACTTAAACAGCCAAGAAAATGTAACCTATACAAAAATCATTTACACGAATTGCCTTTAATTAATGTTGATAATTAAACAAGATACTTTTTGTACAACATTTTTTCAATCTCTTACTGTAAATATATATATGACATGGACGAAGAGTTAAGGCATGGAAGACACATTTCATTTCATATATAAAACTTCTTTATTGTAATCTTTCTGTCCAGAGCAATGCCATTTTGATATCCTTTGTTCTCATCCTTTGAATAAAATATCTATTTTGGAAACCGATAATATTACCGTTAAGAAACAAAAAAACTTTTCTCCGTAACAAAAGAATGTAGACACAAAATATAATCATTGAGAGGTACATAAAAGACCTACCTACTTATTAATACATAATGAACCTGACATAATAAATTTCATCAAATTGTAAAGAATAAAGTGGGTATGCCATCTAATCTGAATGGACAATGACCTAACAACAGAAAGGGTCTTCGATGCAAAACCTACAGGAACGCGAAGATGATAAAAACCCAACCTGAGATGGACAGACTGCCTGGAAAGAGACCTTCAGGTACTTAAAGTAAAAAACAGGAAGAAATTGGCCTCCAGAAGGATGTCTTGGAAAAACCTTATTGAGAAAGCCAGGGCCCATCCTGGGATATCATGCCACTGAAGAAGAAGAAGACATTAATACATGAAAATGTTCTGAGGTATGGAGCAAAGTAGAACCTTCCTCACAAAAAATAAATACACTTGATCATGGATCTCCAAAAATATTTTTCACAGTTAATAAACTGTCTTAAATTTGAAATAATCCTATCGCTGCAGTGTTTGAAGTTTTCACAAGTTTCTGAAATGCCATTTTCTGAATGTTAACTTTGTCATCTAGTTGCGAAAAAATCATATCTTTTCTGACATTAGTTCGGAATTCAGCTTTGGGACTTACGATGACTTAATTAAGCCAGTCAGAAGCACGTATTGTTGTAGACAATCGAATTTTACGATATGTAAAAATACGAGATTTTGATTGCCCAAGTTTGTCCTTTGTAATTACTTCTTTTAATTTCTGATATCAGTTCTCACATGGAAAATTGAGGATCATTGCTATCTTTATGCGGTTGTATGCACTTTTACCGCGACGTTTATTTTTTATTGGCCACTATAAAATAGCCATTTCAGTCTCTTGCTTCTCCCAGAAGAATTTAAGCCCCTGATTATTTACTCAAGGCTACCAATTAATCTCTCAGAGCCTCAGCCCAACAGATATCATCTAGTTTACCTCAGTTCATATCCATGGCCAAATTACATGACCATGGAAAATTGACAGCCTTAATAGCTTAGTCGCAAAGGCAGCAATCTCGTTATCGCAGAGTAACGGGTTCGAAGTTTGTGGTTGAAATGTCAACCAACTTAACAAATGATACTTCTTTCGATGGTAGGCTAAACCCATTAGTATTCTTCTGATCCCTTATGGCGTACCAATAACTTATACCAGGCCTGTTAGGTAACACAAAGAATAAGACACCAGAAACAAACGAGCAAGGACTTACCCTTTTGTAGACTCTATATTTACAGTACTATTTTTGATGAAGAACAATCTGGTGAAGCAAATAAAACAATTTAAGTATCAATATGGCGTCTCCATATATTGATGAAAATGGTGGAGCAACTGCCTGCCTCTAATAATGCTATAGGTTCACTCCTTCTTGACCTGCTTTTTCTCCGAAGGGGCCTTCAAATCTATGAACAAATTAGATAACTACTGTTGCCAGGGCCAAAAACGACTGACCCACGTTAACAACCCCTCTTGTCCAATGGTATCGAAGGGATGTCACTGGCATTACTTTCGTCCTTCGGTCAGTCTCCAGCTCTGGCGTTGCCCAGTAGTGTAACTCATTGTTACATCCCTACCTCTAAATAACGAAAATCCACTCTAAAAAATCTAACCTCTCGAGGCCGAACAATGGCCGAATGGTCAAGACGCAGTTCTTTCGTCCCGGCATTAATAGATTCGTATTGCACAATGGCATGGATGTTAGTAGCCGTTCTTTATCGGCTTTAAACAGCAGGTCTCATTAGCCTTCGTATTGCAAAACAGCAGACTGTACTTCTCCAAACCAAACCAAACCAACCTCTCGATGCAATGGCAACCATCTTTCCACGCGAAGTCATGACTTCTAAAAATGGACACGATACCAACCACCAACCAATCATGAAAAATTGAGCTTTTAAGAAAACCTGAAGCATTTGAGTTCATAGTTATATAGACAGATAAATAAATAGACCGCGAGTTTTACTAATCGAGAAGTTCGATACACGAAATACTGAAAATTTGGACTACTGCATTGGCGTTGAAGTTGCGTCATGATTTTTTTCACCAATTTAGTAGTCAAGGCAAAAAAAAATTATTATATAACATTCATGATGAGGAAACGGTCTTTCTCGCTAACTAGCGTTTCTAGCCAAGTCAAATAACTCGATATACCAAAATTCGTGATGGATTTGTACTGTGACGGGATTATGCTCTTAGCATTTTGACCTTGAAGATATTATTTTTGATAAAAACTAACCTAAATTAATGTTTATTAAAACATTTGGGATGATTAATTACTAATGCTTTGTCGGTATGTGGTTTGTTTTCTGGCTTTTATCAGACAATAATCTCTATAACTGCTATAATGTAATATTGCATCGGTGCATATAATGCAACTCCACATTTCTAGTTCCAGATGTAAACATAAATGAATCCCACTCCGTAAACTGATTCTATGGATTTAATGGTAATAACTCTTCAAGCGTTGGTGGATTCCTTAATCTCGCATTTATCTATCACGTAAAAACTATCCCTGCCATTAAAATAAGAGATAAAAACACGCCAATGACAAATACTTTTTAGGGTTGCCACTTTATGGTATTGTAAAGCGATGATAGCGAAGATTTTGGATGCAGAAGTCTCATATTCTTCAACATTCGTAGGTCAATATTTTCACCGACGATTCCAAATTTAAGGAAGGTGTAGGAGAAGTATTCATGGTTTTCAATTCCTCTGCGCAACAGCCCCTAGAGGGCCAGGGCCTATAGTGCCAGTATCCGTTTCCAAGACCAAGGGACCTGGGGTGCGAAGCATATGTTCCGGTTAGGAGGTCAACCATACGCGGAACGTCCAGTGTTTAGTTCTCAAGCATGCTTGGTCTTCAGTTTGTCTGTCCACTGAAGGGATGAAAGGCTGAGTCAACCTTGTCCAGTCTGTTGATCGAACCTCGAACACCTGTGTGGTAGGAGCACGAAGCGCTACCCCAACGCCACTGTGTTTATTCATATTTTGCACTATACCTAAAATTATTCATTTCTGGTCTCTTCTTTAAATCACTCTAGCTCCGTCTTCCCAGCAAAACGTCTTGCGATCCAGTAGGCATTGAATTGACTTTTAACGTTTTGCCCACAGGCTGAAATCTTGCTCCTCTCACGCAGTCTTTAAAGCCTCAGAGCTATCCACATACTTGAAAGATCCCCAGGTGCAAGAAATGTATAAACCCTCTTTAAGCTTTCTAAATCTTTGAGCAAAGCCTCCCTGTTTTGAGGAAAAGCCCACGAAGGAGATGAAGGAAAAGAAATTTGCTGGTAACCTCGCAAAAAAATTGCGGTCAAAAGAAATATTTTGGTTTTTAGAAGTAAAAATATTTCTACAGCAGTAGTTTTACTTCTAGCACACTATTTTCTGAAATCGCATTTAAAAATGCAAGTGTTAGCTGGGGTAGCAAATTTACTGAGAATCTGAAAATACTGGTGGCACTTTATTTCGTTTTATTTCTCTCTGTTTCTTCAAATCACTTATTTGATTAACCGGATATGACCTTTTTATGCATATCTTTCAAGATTTCATTTAACATCAAAATGTTTACTCTGTAATGTGTTACGACGTGATTTAACGGTGTGTCTACATCAAAGAACTTTGCTTTGAGAAATAAACTTCGCTTATGTGGATACAAAGGGGTTGTTTTCTCCGGCACCACGATGTCTAGACTTTTGTGTCCTATAGTAGTGAAACAACCGGGTGCCCAGACTGACAGCTAGAAAAATGACCATCGGAACCAAAAAGAAATGTACGACATTGGATCGTCGCCGACACGAAATTCCAGAGACTCCTGGATTTGCGGCCGGTGATTGTCTAGCCCAGACCAATCCAGATGGTTGATGGTCAGTTTTAGTATACGTACTGCCGAAGCAAGTACGTATACTAAAATTGGAACGTTTCACGATTTTGAGTGTCATCCTTGCGCAGGGGCCATGCTAATCTTCTCTGTATCGTTCCAATAGAGGTAGGGTTGCCTGAGTCGAAAGAAGAAAGGTAAAGAATGCAGCGTTCTCTTGGACATTGGCAATTTTTTTAGGTGTAGCACGTGGAGTGCTCCTTTTACTTTTTAATTTATATATATATTTTTTTTTTTGGATATTTTCTTGTCGTTTCTTATAATTTTGAACATTGTAATATAGAACAGTTATACTATACTATAATTAAAAGCAGTGTAAAACAACTTGGGGTTATCAATGTCTTCGAAATGACAATGCAATGTACTACACCACAACAGTCAGATCATCGTCAGATGATCCAATGATGAAATTGTGGGTGAGGCCCCCTCTTAGAAGCCCCTCCCCTAAAAAAGAGAAGAGATAAGATTTTTTAAAAGAAGTAGTTAGCTAGCAACCAGCTAATTCGGAGGTCGCCTTGACCAGTCTCTCCATCGGAGAGTTTTTTTCTAGCGAAAATTCCACCTTGGGATATATCCCTTGCTGAGATTGATAACAAGACCCTATGCCTTGGATTTTCTTTTAATATAATTCATTTCAGGATTGATTGCATATTCCTCTTAGGAACTGTGTTTTGATATTCTTCGAAGAAACAATTTGTTCTTTCAACTTATCTCGTCTAATTGAGTGTCAGTCTACTTAATTACTTCAGAGAACTTTCGCGCGTGCTACCGAATTGTTTCTTCCGTCGGAACGCTAATATTTCGGCACAGGCAGTTGTACGTCCCTACTCAGGCCTACATGTATCGAATCACATACCTGTGATCTGAAATTTTTTTTTGTGTTTATAGAAATGATGTATATATCAGAGGTATAGATAAATGCATTATTCAAGAAACACCTGATTCTTCATTGTGTCACCTAAAACAGGAACCTTATACGTTACAAGGATCTGTTATTGTAAAATGTATAGAAAACTTGTGATTTCTCATTCCGCCCTCTTTTTCACTTAAAAACCTATAAACAAGCAATTTTTGCATGTTTTCATTCAATGGGTTCTTTACAATTATTGTTAAAATAGTTTTATGCGTTTTCTTAAATTGCAAATTTAAAATTTTTACTTAATTTTTTTAAATTTTTTTACTCTTTTTTTCATACCCATTTTACCTCAGAGGTGGGGTAAAATGGATATTGATTAAAAAAGGCTATTAATTATTCAAAATTTAATTAAAACTTTATTTTTTAGCTACAAACACATTTGCATGTGATATAATTACAATTTATATTGCAAAAATGTAATGGCCACGGTTATTTAGTTGAGCTACGTTCTCCTACATCAGAAACAGTCATCACTTCTCTGGCCTTAGTTTGTACCCTCTTTCTTTTTCGTCTGGCATTTTCTAAGGCTTTTTTCCTTACAACTGCAATGGTGAAATTGTTGTAAGGATGGTCTTTTCTAAATCCTAATAGGGAGAAGAAATGGCAAAATTAGAATTGGTTGAACTGGAATTTTGCGTAGAATGAGCTTCCATATTAATTATTGTTGATGTATGTGCAACAATTTTCACAGTTATTTTCCATCTTTTTCAGTTAACACTATTTTGTGTTTAACAGCCTTTTTCCTTCATAGTGTCAAATAACTTTTTCAGCAGGTTAGGGAATGTCGCTTTGGACACTCTTTAAAGACAGCTCTCCGTGTACCACATCTTCAGGATTCTTCTCCAGGCAAATACTTCGACATCCAAAGGTTACAGAGCATGGCTTGAGTCTTATGGGAGGCAGTGAATGGTGATTCTATTGTCCATCGCTTGTTTTGCCGTCTCATATGTCATGTGACCATCTAATATGAAATGAATGAGTTTTTCCAGGTGTTCCACCTGTTTGATAAAATGTCCCATCCAAGATGAAAACATTGTATCATGCAGCCACCCTGACTCTCCGCAGCCATATAATGCACCAGGTGGTCCACCCTTGGTCCAAGTTCCATATAAATTTAGATTTTGTACACAGTGAAAGGTGGAAGAAAATTTCCAGTCTCAGAAGTACAGAACAGCCATGTAAACACATGCATTTTTAGGCTTACAAACGCAATTTCACTATTATTGTATTAATTTACTCTTTACCACAGCAAATAAATTTTTAAAAATAGTATGTAATATCATTTAGACTAAAATTGAAGGACTGGGTTAAATCATTACACCAAAAGTTTAGAATTTCATAATAAATTGTTAAGCCTAACCAATACCCATTTTCCCCATCATACAATATTTATCATTAAACATAAAATATTTAAAATATTTCCCATATTTAACCCATGTGTTTTAGTTGTCAGGACTTACTTAATTTTCCTGCATTATGTTTTATTTGAACTTGAAAAAAATGTATGTTTAACTACAATACGAAATCTTAAAAAATATTTTAAAATCAACTATATTAAGGGTTAAATATGCTTAAATTTTAAAATTTTGAAAAGATATAAAACTTAATGTATTTTAAGAATTAATAAAGAGGTTTAACCCTATACTGCATGTATTTTTATTTTTTTCTTGTAATGTATATATGTGTGTGTTTGACTAAATAAGTAAAGGAGAAAGCTCGAAAACCTAAAATAAAAAAGTCCAAAATTTTTACGAACTAAACACGTTTTATAATTTTAAATAATCAAACACGAAAAGATATTTTTAAAATATTCTCTAAATATTCACAATTTTTTATGTGAAAATTATTATCTTTCTAAATGGAAACATAGTAATATTTATTCAATTAAAATGCAAATTATCTCTATAGCCAATTGGCATTGTGTAAGACGCATCCATTTCAGGGGGTGTCTCCCTTTTCGTATAAATTGAGGATTTTGATTTATAGTTATGTCCTAAGATGGCGCCACCTATTTAACCTCAAACCCATACCTTTTATTGTTCTAATGGTTCATAGCTGGGGAAAAAATCACGTGATAAATGTCATTAATTTTAAGAGATATTCTAAATTGACAGTTTTTTCATGGCATTTAGAATAATTGAAGTTATTTTAAAAGGAATTCTAAAAGACAATTATTCCGAAAAAGAGAGATTATCTTGAATATTTGAAGGAAATGATTGATGAGAATTTAAGAGTTTCAGAAAGTTTTTTTTTTATGTTTTATAATTTTATAATGAGTATGAGTAAAATAAAAGAAACTGCCATTTAAAAGAGAATATCCCTTGATTGTTAGTGCAGTGATTGACTGATAACACTTTTTTCCTGTTGTATTCTGTAAATTGTTCTTTCCGTAACTCTGAATAGTTTTCAGATTAATAAAGTTAATACGCAAAAAAGTTAAAAGTCACTTGTCCATTGTACACTTATCTTAATTTCGTTATTCTTTTATCATAGATGCAACATATAGGCCATAGATGAGGAACATACGGTCTTAAGACTGCATGCGGCCTCATAAAAGCTATCTTTTTCTATTACTAGTTTTTAATCCCCTATATAATCATAGCCTAAGTTAACTGCCCGTCTATCCTCGAATTTATCAAGCGACACTGATCTTAATTTCGTTATTCTTTTATCCTAGATGCAACATATAGGCCATAGATGAGGAACATACGGTCTTAAGACTGCATGCGGCCTCATATAAGCTATCTTTTCTATTACTAGTTTTTAATCCCCTATATAATAATAGCCTAAGTTAACTGCCCGTCTATCCTCGAATTTATCAAGCGACACTGATCTTAATTTCGTTATTCTTTTATCCTAGATGCAACATATAGGCCATAGATGAGGAACATACGGTCTTAAGACTGCATGCGGCCTCATATAAGCTATCTTTTCTATTACTAGTTTTTAATCCCCTATATAATAATAGCCTAAGTTAACTGCCCGTCTATCCTCGAATTTATCAAGCGACACTGATCTTAATTTCGTTATTCTTTTATCCTAGATGCAACAT
>CM063509.1:19068003-19168003 GCA_032207245.1 Pardosa pseudoannulata | reverse complement strand
TCATTAGTATGGTACCATAGAGCACTGTGCGTTGTCCAAAATACTTTGTTTTGCACTGTATTTTCAATTTTTGAACATGAATGTTTGCCTCAGATTGCAAAATCGAGGCAGGATAGAGAAGTATGAGCCTTAGGATAGTCTTAGATTGTAGAAATAGCTTAATTCCCTTTTTTCTTTTGTAGTTCAAAAGGAGCGCAAGATCTTTGCGTCAGTTTAAAGTAGGGGTAAAGTAGGGTTTAAAGTAAGGTAGGGCAAAAAACAGGAATATATTGGGTTTGCAATTCTGAGCGTAAATTTGAAAACCCCAGAAAATTTTCTCAGAGCTATAAATTATGGCTTCGAATCGGAAAAGAACCGTTATTTTGGTCCGATAAAATTTTTTTAGTAGAAAAGAAAACGGAACTGAACCAATATTATTTTTAGTTCAACCGGAACGAAAAAGGAACTAAACCAATATAATTTTTTTAGTTGAACCGGAACAGAAACAGAACTGAACCAATATAGTTTTTTTCTGAATCGGAACGAAAAATCTGAATTGAACCAATATATATTTTTTTAGTTGAACTGGAACAGAACCCGGAAGTGAACCAATATAATATTTTTAGTTGAACCGGAATGAAAACCAGAACTGAGCCAATATAATTTTTTTAGTTGAACCGGAACGAAAACGGAACTGAAACAATATAATTTTTTTCTGAACCGGAACGAAAACCTGAATTGAACCAATATATATTTTTTTAGTTGAACCGGAATGTAAACCGGAACTGAACATACATATTTTTTTAGTTGAACTAGACCAAAACCCGGAACTGAACCAATATATTTTTTTAGTTGAACCAGAACGTAAACCAGAACTAAACCAATATATTTTTGTTGAACCAGAACGAAAACTGGAACTGAACCAATATGATTATTCTTAATTGAAGCGGGACGAAAACTGGAACTAAAAAACTACCATATGAAGCCCTGCTATAAACTTACATCGGTATATTTTATATTTCAGAAGACCGGATGCTCGTTGACACCAAAATTCTTATCGAGCCTTATTTTTGCATGACGTACATATGTCTGTGAAGAAATATATTTAAAAGCAACCTTAGAAATGGCTACAAACTATTTTCTCCAAATTTAATCCAAAATTTCCAGAAAGAAAAAATACCTTTGGCATAATACGTATTCGGAAAAATAACACTTAAGGATTTCATCCATTCGATTCTTTGCATTTATGATTTATTGTATTCAGATACCAACAAAGATACTGTAAAACAAATATACATATGCTTAAAAAATGTTAAAAACTTCAAAAACTTATGTTTAATGTTTATAATACTTCCATCATTTTCTTTTTCCCGTTCTGTAAAAAATAGAAATTACCAAATTATACCATAAAATTTTTTTTGTAACATCTAATTAGAAAAATGCTTGTATGGTTTAATGCTAAATTAGATATACTAATGCAACATATAAATTTTCTTTATCAAAGGAGTTATCCTCCTTAATTTGTTATATCGCCTCATAGGAAGACTTTTAATATTACTAATAAAAAGCTTAAGGCATTTAATGATGACCCCACATTATCGAAGCTTTAATGTATATCTAGTGTTATACTATGATACCCATCCTTTTTGTTGGCGAGATCTAAAATTTTCTATTAATAACGAAAAATTGTTACAGAATCTGTTCTCTATCTACAGCTAATCTTTCGCTAATGGGCGTCATTACTGCGCAGTTTCGTAATAAAAGATGCACTTAATCCTATTCTGATTTCTAACATTTTACTTCCTCCTGCAATTAATGGTCATAAATGGTTTTCAAATGACTCAATGCTGAATTGCTGGAAAAGATATGGGGCTGAAAAAAAATGGGAGGAAAAAAATAGCAGGGAGAAATAAATGTGCGAGTATAATCTAACCACGAAAGAGATATTTCTTCCCACCGTTGGGTTAGTTCATTACCTTAATGGTCTTTTACGTCTCTTTGAGATTTGAAATGTTTCCAGTGGGTACAGTAAGGCTATATATGTAGATATGGAACTCGTCTTTTCGTGTCATAAATGACATATTCCCTAAGCTCTTTAGACATTTAAGAAATGAAAAACGACCAATAAATTTCAAGTGCCTGCGAAATATGCTGTGCTAAACCATTTAAGTATATTATTCTAATGTCTTTATTTTACTTTAAATTCGGAATGAGAATAATCCCCTGTATAATAATAGCCTAAGTTGTCTGTCCATCTGTTCTCGAATTGATGAAGGGGTTGGATCTGGAATGGATAGAGGCATCCATATTGTATTCTTGATGTGTTAGGGTTAGCGAAATCCAAAGCGAGTAGAGTTTATCTTCTCCTAAACTATCAATCCGATTCTAAAATAAATTAGTATGAATAGGATTCGTGTCACAACAAAAGATACTGTCGTCTTTAAAACGTTCGAAATCCACCCCTTCCCCCCTTTTCGATCATTTAATGCCCCCATTTCAAGCTCTATTTTCCCCGGTTAAGAACAGGCGATGATTAAATTGATCAGTTTATCACATTATAAGTGGATGAAAATAAATTTTTTTAGCATTATGACGTCACTCCTTTAACCATCAGCAGAGTTCGAGGGTTCGAATCCCGCTGATAGCATGGATATTCGTAGCCGTTTGGAATCGGCTTTAAGCAGTAGGTCCCGTCTCATTAGCCTCCGTGTGCAAAACAGAGATCGTAGTGCTCCAAACCAAACCAAGACCTTTAACCATCTCATTTAATCAATTCTTATTTTAAATTATTTAAATATCGTCTGCATTATTTTCATACATTTTATCACGGAATTTAGATATTACGTAAATAATTTTCTTTTATATTTGAGTTAAATAATAGATTAGGTACAGTGTGATAATTTTAAATTTAATCATCGATTATTTTGTGTTGCAATGAAAATTTTATCTCCGGTACTAACAAAAAATTCTTTTCATAAAAGTGTAGGAGTCTATTTCGCGGACTAATATATATATATATATATATATATATATAATAAATATCTAGCATTTAAGTTATATATCTTTGAAAATTTAAAAGTATGTTCGTTTGTACAGATTAACGAGTATCGATTAGGCAATGTTCTGATTATCTAGGTAATTTTCAAATTAATTTGAGATATGAAACAATTTTCGCACTTTAATTGGTCACCCCAGTTAATCTGCACATTATATAGAGAGCCTGTAGAATAATTGTGTACCGAGGTATTTTCCCATGATGGTCTGCACGTTCATGCACAGCTGTGGGAGAAATTACCAAGAAGAATTTAGGTGAAGCTGTTGACTTTGAGTTTTAAGGACCCCTTCGGAGAAGTTATAGATCACGGAATGGCACAAACGTAATGGTCAATCTCGCACAGAGATGTAACCGTGACTTATGGCGGCAGGGGCTGAAAATAATGCCAGCTTTCACAAAAGGGGCTATTTTAATGAGCCCACCTGCTCTCCCGAAGGGGGTGCAGATGTGGGAAAATTTCACCAAACAAGCGATTGGCAAAGAAGGAAAATGGGATTTAAAACCGAGGTGAGGAGTTGGGAAAGAGAGTTAAGAAAAGGAATGGAAATCGGGATTCAAGACTAGCTGGACATCGAAATCCCAAGCCCTGCTCGCCAGCACTGACGTCCCGTGTGCCCGAACGCCCGGACCGACACACCACATGAGGAAAGCCCCTGCTTGCTCCCCTGTGCCTTTACTGGAGGTAAAACATATTTAACATATGCATGACGGTTATTTAGGCCTCTGTTAGTAATTCAATATTGTGATTAAGGAATAACGCATAACTAAAAAGAATTGTAATAATTATGGTGTAAATATGAACATAAAACATAAATAATTGATGGTTATGTTATATGGTAATCATGGATATCAATTTGTAAATAGTGTACAGAATAAATGTCTTAATCTAAATATAAGGTATCATATTTTTACTGTGTTACCCCTTTGTAAATGAACACTGGTGTTAACCCCTTCCGGTATGATTTAATAATGAAAAACTGTGCATGAAATAACCATTTAATTTTTATTTAAAAAACTTGTTTCATTTTACAATTCTTATATATTCTTAATTAAAATCCACTTTTTACATAGTGTTAAATAATATCAGAAACAGTAAAATGAAGAAAATATCAAAGCAAAACATTAATAAGGTATACAGATAATAGTCTTCAAGCTAGTGGTACTTTTCAAAACAAAGTGCAAAGGAATTCTTAATTGTTTACACTGCCAAGTAGTCTCACTTTTAATTTGATTCTTGTAACACACACGGTATTTCTTAGTAGGTTTTCTTTTATTCTGACTCATTCATTTGGCAATGACTTGTACCAAGTAAACAATATGCAATAGTGACTTGTGATTTTCACAAGTGATAAAAGTGTTGCCAAATTCAGTACACTAGAAATTTTAAACTAAATTAATTATCATATTTAACAGTAACTTTAATCGCATGACGGGTGTAGCTCGTCATTGTGCGGTATGGAATGAAAAACTAATGACGAGCTAGACTCGTCATTTTACCGGAAGGGGTTAATGTTGTAAGTACATTACAACTAACTGATTTTTGTAATTCAGCGGTAACATATATACAGTGAGAGATGATTTATGTCACCGAAATTTGAACAGACGCATAACAAAGAAATAATTTAATAAATACATTTGGCGATATTTCTTGAATGCAAATACGTTACTTCTATTCTAAAACTGATAACTAGATCTTCAAAACGCATTATTTTTTGCATTCCTCGTCCATTCATAAATGTTTCTCGATTTCTTAAATGATACCAAACATTACATTGCGTCGAGGGACGGCATAGCTTAGATAACGGAAAAACGCTCGATGCTTTAGAAATAAGGAAATGCGAATATTTAAAACTGAAAAAAAAAAGAATGGAATTTCAAATTTGCGGTTTCCAAGCGATAGGAATTGAAGGAAGAGAAAGAAAAAAAAAGAATGGAAAGAAAAATAAATAAGACACAGCGTCTTTTCTCGTCACTTTGAATAATTCTGTTTCTTATTTTTACATAGCAGATACATGGCAGGCAAGTAATACGCGCTGTTTTCCCATTCTATAAAAGAAATTCGATAATATGTTTTCGGTTCTACATTGCGTATTTTTTCTTTCTTTTGCTCCCTTGAAGTATAGTCAGCGTTTTCCCTGCAGGAATAAATAAACGCCGCTCATGAACAAAGCAGAATTTGTTATCGCGCATATTTTAAGTGATTCGTCGCCAAAACACATTCCGGGATATCGCTCTCCGTAATCGGATATCACGCCGAAAGAATTTTTGCAACCGTCGTTTCGCGGAAAGGAAATAAGTTCGGAGATCTTTATCTATTTAATGATTCACACATTCCCGTCGCGGTTACACTATTTAGTTCCAGTAAGGCGTGAAATAACTTGCTTTAATTGAATATGGGAAAGAACTTTTGTTCGAAAGAAAGAGAAGTTCCATCCCTCCCCCCCGGTGTATTTGCAATTATAATTTTTATCCCGGATGCCGAGGACAGTTCGCAGGCGTTAATAAAAGAAGCAAAGATATGACTTCAGATATGCAGATCGATCATTTGTTTTCGCGGCGTGGCAACATTATTAAGCTGTAGAAAAAAAATACCCCCCTCGGTTCCACTGCTAATTTATAGGTCAGGCATCATATCCCTCTCTCATACAACTAAAAAAACTGGAGGAGGAAAACATCTAATTTGCCCCGTCTCTTAAAATTCTGAGGAATGGGGAATTTGAACCACTTTGTCCCTCCCAAATTAAGACCGTGCTCCCTGTAGGGACAGACGAGTAACCGAAATTGGCGAGAAAAAGGCCGTCTATAAAGAAGGTAAGTCTATTAGAAAGAACGGAGATAATGGTGTACTCTGGACATTTAGGCTAGGTTCTTCGGAATTTAGATGGAAAACTGAATTAATAGACTTTCTCAGTGTAAATATTGTTTTTCCTGTGTACAGGGACGTAATTTGGGAGCAGCAACTAAGGGGGCAAAAGTCTAGTCAGGAAATTAAAATGTAAATTAAACCTAAAAAAACTGGAGGAGGAAAACATCAAATTTGATCCTTCTCTTAAAATTCTGAGGAAGGGGGCATTTGGACCCCCCTTTTCCCTCCTAAATTAAGACCGTGACCTATGTAGGAACAGGTGAATAACTAAAATTGGCGATTAAACGCCATCTATAAAGAAGGTAAGTCTATTAGAGAGAACAGAGATACTGGTGTACTCTGGACGTTTAGGCTAGGTTCTTAGGAATTTAGATAGATAGCTGAATTGATAGACTTGCTCAACGTAAATACTGTTTTACCTGTATACAGGGACGTAATTTGGGAGCAGCAACTAAGGGGGCAAAAGTCTAGTCAGGAAATTAAAATGTGAATTAAACCAAAAAACACTGGAGGGGGAAAACATCAAATTTGCCCCTTCTCTTAAAATTCTGAGAGAGGGGACATTTGAACACCCTTTTCCCTCCTAAATTAAGACCGTGACCTATGTAGGAACAGGTGAATAACCAAAATTGGCGATTAAACGCCATCGATAAAGAAGATAAGTCTATTAGAAAGAACGGAGATAATGGTGTACTCTGGACATTTAGGTTAGGTTCTTCGGAATTTAGATAGATAGCTGAATTGATAGACTTGTTCAGTGTAAATATTGTTTTACCTGTATACAGGGACGTAATTTGGGTGCTGCAACTGAGGGGGCAAAAGTCTAGTCAGAAAATTAAAATGTGAATTAAACCTAAAAAAACTGAGGAGGGAAACATCAAATTTGCCCCGTCTCTTAAAATTCTGAGAAAGGGGGCATTTGAACCCCCTTACCCCTCTCAATTTAAGACCGTGACCTATGTAGGGACAAGCAAGTAACCGAAATTGGCCAGAAAACGCCATCTATAAAGAAGGTAAGTCTATTAGAAAGAACGGAGATAATGGTGTACTCTGGAGGTTTAGGCTAGGTTCTTCGGAATTTAGATAGATAACTGAATTGATAGACTATATTGTACATATTGCTTTACCTGTATATTTAGATATCCATCAGTAGTCTGTGCTCTGTCCTGAAATAAAATCTAGATGTTGAAAAATAAATCGACTGTTTGAATGTGACTTTGAAACAACTCCGCAATCTTCACAACCTAAACCCAAATATCCCAAAATGTGGCTGCATTGAGAGATATTGAACTGTACTAAACGTATATTTAAGATTCTCTATGAAATGTACCACCAACAAAGAACATTTCACTCGTTTAATCAAAAAAAATTACAACTAATGGGTTTCCAAAAGAGTCCGTTAAAGCACCAATGAAAAACATTCGTAAAAACCTGCGAAGAAAGTACAAAAGCTGTAAAAAAAAATTTCTCTTCACTACAAGCATATTTTGGTACATCTGATTCATCCAATTCATGAAAAGATTGCTAAATAAAGAAAAAAATAAATAAGTGGTATATTTTTTTTTAAATAACCAACATCATTCGTTGTTACAGTCCTTATTTGAAAAGAAATTCTTAAAAATAAATAAGGCATCACAGGCTAGCAGAAATCGAAGGATTGTCAAAAATATCGGGTCTAGAGTGTGGCGACTATTACCAGTTGGCACCTTTATGTAAACTTCGATACAACAAGTATCAATGATCTTATTTATGTACCAATACCCTTAAAACATTAAAATATCTCAGGGATTCAGTGATGACTGTATAAGATACGTAGGTCGAGTTCCAACTACAGCTGTAGAAAAAAAATATCCCCCTCTGTGCTAATTTATAGGTCAGGCATTATTTCCCCTTCTCACACACACCCTTTAAGCAGATACAAAGCAAGTATTAAAATTAAAAGTCTGACAAATTCCAACTTTTTCTAAGCATTTGGAATTAAACTAAAGTACAGTAGACTCCGCTTAATGCGATCGCGGTTAATGTTATCAATCGCTTATTGTTATCGAAATCACTTCCTCCCTATTTTCTTTACTCATTTGTATGTAAAAATTATCACTTTAAGTGATCGTTACATCGGTTAATGTTATCAGTTTCGAAGCTCATATTAACTGGCAAAGGAATGTTCACAATGTATTCAGAAGGAACCCATTCTTTTCTTCCATATTGGATTCTTGATCAGTAAGATTTAGCAAAAACTTAAAGAGAGTAGAAGTTTATCATCTTCTAAACTATAGATGCGATTCTAAAATAAATTGGTGTAAATATGCTTCTTATCATAGCGAAAAATACTGTCACTTTTAAAAAGTTCGAAATCCACCCCTTCCTACTTTTTCTATCTTTTAACGCTATTATTTCAAGCTCTATTTTCCCCGGTTAGCTATTCAATTTATCACATAATAAATAGGTAAAAATAACCTTTTTTTCTATCATTATGACGTCATTTCTTCTAACCATCTTATTTAATCATTTCTTATTTTAAATTATATAACCCTCCGAGTGGAACACACCGAGGAAAAAAAGTCTCCAAAATACGCTAAAGTTTTATTGTGTCAGTGACCAAAGTGTTCTAGGATTTTTTGCTTCACCCTCTGTCAACTAGATTGGAATACGAAAAATTCACCCTCGTTATTGTCCCTTTACTTCCGGTTATAAATAGATATAAATAGATATTATAGATTGTTAATTTTTAATACACATAACGCTCGTCAAATCTCGAAGATCTTCCCATAAGAAATAATAGATTCTAAAAGTACAATAAAAATATTCTTTAAGAGAATTATTTATATTTTTTTACGAAAGTCATCCAAGCTATTTAAGTGGTACAATTAGAGATACATCTGTTACCGCAAACGAAATACTTCGAAATAGAGATTTATAAAAGCCATGAAAAGCTATCAGCGTCTTTGTTCCTCAGGGAGTAGGGGTGCATCCCTCAATAAATATCAGTCAAAGAGGGGCGCAGTTCCTAAACAATCGACCTGACCCTCCTACCTCAAAACTCCATGGGAGAAAACGCTGTCATAAATGTACAATACATACATTTTCGGAACGTTTCTGGACGTCGAAAATTGTATGTGACAACCGCTTTGAAGACATCATCGGTTTGGAGAAATTGTAAATGCGAACCGCTTAGAGGGTTAGATACCGTCTGCCTTATTTTTATACGCCTTATCACTGAACTTAGATATTACGTAAATAATCTTCTTTTATAGTTGATTTAAATAATAGATTAGGTACATATGTGATAGTTTTAACTTTAATCATCGATTAATTTTTGTTGCAATGAAAATTTCACTACCGGTATTAACAACAAATTCTTTTCATAAAAATCTAGGAGTCTATCTCACGGACTTTTGTGTTATGAACTCACGAATCTACCCTTCTATCTCTTTGCTCTTTTATGTGTTTATTTTTCGCTCGTTGTCATTTTTGTGCTTACTGACAGAATCCTCTGGATTGACGGGCTCGGACCATAGGGTCCAGTTGCATCACCACTTTTGATGCCTTTGATCACGGACTTATAAATATCTAGAGTTAAGTTATATATCATTGAAAATTAATAAATTTCTTCGTTTGTGTGTTTGTTTTTTATACATAACTACACGGTTTGCAATCGATTCGCTCAATTTTGGACATCACTCTACAGATACCACCAAATAATCACTGTCAATATTAAAACCTCTGCTGTCCATCCTATCACGTAATACTACAAAATAAATTAAAGTTGGCAACTAATATGCAGTCAGTAAAGATAAACAAATTATTGAGCTTGTACCAGATCATTCTCAGCTAAAAAAGAAACCATTTTTTCATCTGCCTCATAGGTTACTTTACAATTCTAGAAAATTAAAAAAATTTAATTTTCCCATCATATGACGGGCTATATGCCAGTAATATTTATAACAAGGCACAGGAAATAATTCTCAAAAATTGAATATTGTTGTCGTAAAAGACCACAAGAGAATACAGTACAATTAAATCAATAGGTAAAGCAAAGAGGCCTTACCTCCAAATTTCCGATGGTACGGCTTCTCGTCAATTTGTCCCGGGCCGGGCTGTTTTTTTCTTTATTAAACACCTTGATTCCGTGTTTGGCATTAATGGCTCGAATACATTTGTGAAAAAAGGAATAAACTTTATATACATTTAAAAGGAATTACAGAAAACTATGTACATGTAAAAATAAAAGCTAGCGAGAGTTCATCTCGACTGTTTACACTCTCGCGGCAGACACCGACACTGAGTTCGTTCGTTACGGTTACAGTTAGTTCGCCGGGGGATTTCCCACAATTGTTGAATTTGTCACACAAAATGCTTCTATTGATAAACATTCGTTTGTTTTAAATCACATTTATAATCATTTTGACTGCTGCAGTGTAGAACAAACACCACCTCACACGGATGTCACTTCTCACACACAAATTTCTTTTTTTTCTCGCAGAAGATGACAAAAACGCCACCTATCGGCGTGAACCGTAACAAATGTAATCAACCCAATAATTTAGAAACAAACGTATTTTTATTTATGCGAAAAGGAACTAGTGTTGCATAAAGCTTTTTTCTCTAAAAATATTTAAAAAGTTTTCACTTTATAAAAGTTATGTTTTAACCCTTTAAGCGGTTCGCACGTACAATTCCTCCAAACCGATGATGTCTTCAAAGCGGTTGTCAAGTACAATTTTTGACTTCCAAAAACGTTCCGAAATTGCATGTATTGTACATTTCTGCCAGTGTTAGATGTAGGAGGATCAGGTCGATTGTTTAGAAACTGCATCCCTCTTTGACTGACATTTATTGAGGGATGCATCCCTACTCCCTGAAGCACAAAGACGGTGATAGCTTTTCATGGCTTTGTAAATCTCTATTTCGAAGTATTTCTTTTGCGGTAACAAATGTATCTCTAATTGCACCACTTAAATATCTTGGATAACTTTCTTTAAAAAATATAAATAATTCTCTTAAAGTATATTTTTATTTGTACTTTTAGAATCTATTATTTCTTATGGGATAATCTTCCAGACTTGACGAGCTTTATGTGTATTAAAAATTGACAATCTATAATGTCTATTTATATATCTATTTATAACCGGAAGTAAAGGGACAATAACGAGGGTGGGTTTCCCGTATTCTATTCTAGTCGACGAAGGGTGAATTAAAAAATCATAGAACGCTTTGGTCATTGACACAATAAACCTTTAACGTATTTTTAGAGACTTTTTTTAATCGGTGTGTTCCACTCGGAGGGTTAATGAGCAACAAACACCTGCTATACAAGCGTCACATCAGCAATAGAATAATTCTTTTTTGCAATACACTATGCAGAAATGTTTATATTCTCAAAGGACTGTATACAAAATAACTAAACAAAAAAATGGATAGTACAATACAATAATGTTTTAAAGGGTTATACATAATAATTATGTTTTTAAACATAAATTGCTATTCATATTTAACAAATTAAATTTTCACACACTATTAATTTTTGTATGATAGCCTATATAATAATAGCCTAAGTTATTTGTCCGTCTGTCCTCGAATTTATGAAGCGGTTGGACCTGGAATGGATAGAGGCATCCATATTGAATTCTTGATCAGTTAGGGTTAGCAAAATTCAAAGCGAATAATGTTTATCTTCTCCTAAACTATCGATCTGATTCTAAAATAAATTAGTATAAATAGGCTTCATATCACAACAAAAGATACTGTCGTATTTAAAACGTTCGAAATCCACCCTTTCCCCCCTCTTTTAAAGCGTTTAATGCCATTATTCCAAGCCCTATTTTTCCCGGTTAAAAGCAGACGATTAAATTTATCAATTTAATAAATAGGAAAAAACAAATTTTTTCTTTAGCATTAATACATCATTTCTTTTAACCAACTCATTTAATCATTTCTTATTTTAAATTATTTAAAGATCGTCTGCATTATTTTCATACGTTTTATCACTGAACTTAGATATTACTTAAATACTTTTCTTTTATATTTGGCATAAATAATAGATTAGGTACATATGTGATAATTTTAAATTTAACCATCGATTACTTTTTGTTGCAATGAAAATTTTATCACCGGTATTCACAAAAAATTCTTTTCATGAAAGTCTAGGAGTCTATTTCACGGACTAATAAATATCTAGCGTTTCAGTTATATATCTTTGAAAATTCAGAAGTTCATGTCTTTGTTTTTTATACACAACCCCACGGTTTGACTAAATGAATTCAGTGTGATTCTAAACTGCATTCACAGTATCGGCAGACTTTACAGGAATATGAAGATAAACAAATTATAGAGCATATACTAGATAATTCTCAGCCAAAAGAACAAATCAATTTTTTACCTGCCTCATAGGACGAGTGGATCTGGACAGCCAATTTTGGATGTTTACACTTCTGGTAGAAAATTGCTCGGCTCACTAGCGCCATCTATTCACTAATATATTAACTAAAACTACTCAATTAATTGAACAGTTATTTCCTTATTAAAATAATTAACAATAACTGGTAAAAAATATGCAATCCCATTGCATTATTCAGACAATGTTTGTTCTCAGTTTATTGTAATGGACAGTAAATAGCCTGGTTTAAGCATGAGAAAATTACTCATTGAAATATACTTCAATATAGTACATTAGAACCTTATATTTTTCTATCAAAGAATATTCAAGAAAGATTCTCTTTTACTCTTTATTAAGTGAAATAATTATTCAATATTTCTATATACGTTTTAGAGGAATAGTAAAATTTAAACTTATGAATATTCTTTCATAGAAAAATATAATTTTCTAAATTATTATATTGAATAACATTTTTTCAGAACAATGTTTTTATCTTTAAAAATCAGACTGTCTACTGCCCATTACAGACAGCTTGAGGTATGAAGTTTATAATAGCAAAAATTGATTTTAAAATAATAAAAAATGATAAAAAAAAATTGACAGTTAAAAATAAAAATCAATTTTAATGTCAAAAAAGTACAAAAAAAAACATTAGCAATAAAATAAAATATTAAATTATAAAAATAATAATAAAAATTAAAATTAATAAATTTATTACAATAAAATATTAGAAATACTAGCACTTCTCCAGCTCATTTCTTAGCAGAAACTAATTTTATCAACTTAAAACTACAAAAACTAACCAAAAATAAAAGTAAAAAATTTAATAAAATTCAAATAAAAAGGAGAAAATTGGCTGAAATTATTGTCAAAAATATAAATAAAATAATAAAATAACTGTCCAATTAATTGAATAGTTTTAGTTAATATATTAGTGAATAGATGGCGCCAGTGAGCCGAGCAATTTTCTACCGGAAGTGTAAGCACCCAAAATTGGCTGTCTTGATCCACTCGTCTCATACGGTACTTATTTTTATTTCTGAAATAAGAGATTTGAAAAAAAATTTTCAATTTTACAACTCCTCTTCAACCTCTACTCAAAATACAGTTTCTTTTAAGTCAAAGAGTTTTTTGCTGGATGAGATCCCGCCTACCCTCCCTCATCCCTTTGGACTAACTTTCTCTTGGTATTTTCCAATTTTTTTGTGAATTTATTTCTATTAACAATTAAATTTCGTTATTATCGATGTTATTTTAATTTCTCATTCGTTCCATTTCCTCTTTCGCTGCAAGATTACATGGTTGTAATCTCAAATGTTGTTTTTGTTTATGTATCAATTTGTTGAGTTACGATCCCCTCGCCAGATTTCAAACGCCACGCTGCAAGCACGCCACGCACGCAAGCTGCAAACACGCCAATTTCGCCAAATGTGGTTGAAGCACCAACAAGATCCATGATTAGAAACAGGAGAGTGGGCTAAGAAGAGGAGTTGAGAAAAGAGCTAGTGTTGCATAAAGCTCTTTTCTCTAAATATATTTAAAAAGCTCTAACTTTATAAAAGTTATGTTTAAATGTGCAACAAACACCTGCTATACAAGCGTCAAATCAGCAATGGAGTAATTCTCTATTGCTATATATTATGCAGAAATGTTTACATTTTCAAGGGACTATATACAAAATAACTAAACAAAAAATAGGTAGTAAAATATAATAGTGTTTTAAAGACTATACATAATAATTATGTTTTTTAACACTTCGTGTGCGGGCAACGTATTTTTACGTTTTTTGCAGTCTGTACTGTAGCGCGGGTCACGCAAAAATACGTATTTAGTAGATTTGTGGTGGATACCCGCTAACCACCACAAATCTACTAAATATGTATTATTATATGTATGTGTGACATTATATGCGTGTTGTTTGCGTTGCTATGCAACGCTTTGCATTTTTTCTTTCCACAAGTTATGATTGTCGAGTGACTCTGTTTTTTGTTTCGTTATTTCGTCTTCAATCGAATTCCTAGCTCCAAAACGTACAAGTCGTGTTTTGTCAATTTGAAGCTTGGTTTTTTATTGTTGAATACAAAATTGATAAATGAGCCGAAGATAGTGATGAAGAAATAGGCGCTGAGAGATTATCGGACTTTAATTTTAAAAATCGTTTATTTTTGTGATTTCGTAAAAATATTTTTTTTTTTTGTTAAATAATCATACAGTATACATTAAAGTGTAAAATAAAAAAAGTTTCGTTCATAAAAACAAAGTAGTTTTCGATTGACTGCGATTTTTCTGAATAACTAAACTTTTGCGCGATTCACGTAAAAAAAGCACGCTGCACGTGTAAATTGGCGGTGAAGTATACCCGCATGCCAAGTGTTGAACATAAATTGCCATTCGTGTTTAAAAGGTAAAAACTTCAAACCAGGGCTTCGAACCGTAATTTTTTTTGTTCCGGTTTTCGTTCCGGTTCAACTAAAAAATTAATATCGGTTCAGTTCCGGTTTTCGCTCCGCCAAAAATAACGGTTTTCGGTTCAGTTCCGGTTTTTGCTCCGCCAAAAATAACTGTTTTCGTTTCAGTTCCAAATGAATAATTTCATTTTATGTATATTCTTATTTGTACTAAAAATGTAATTCTATCAAAATATAGAAGATTCTATTCTTTTTTTAATTGGTGCACTATGTGAATTGATACAAACAGCAGGTACGATAAGAGCGGCGAGCATTGGCATTGTTATCCATTATCAAAATCGCATTTGACAACTAGGTTCATGATTACCCACATTCGTCGTTTGACTCTCACATCGTGCACTTGGCCTTGCAATAATTATGTAAAAAATATATTATTTATTTAACATATGAAAATTGCCTCTAATTATTAATATATCTTCTAACGTGGTTTCACTGAGATTACTTCTGTTGTCTCGGAGAATAAATTTCAACACTAACTTGTGTAGCTGGAGCTGCCAAAACCACCATTGCAATCTTATACAAGTGCGGATATGTAATTATAAAGTTGACGTTAAATTAGAAAATATTGATAAGTTGGTAACAGTAACAAAATGACTGAAAGATATATCGAACCGAAATAAACCGATATTTTTTTCGGTTCAGTTCCGGTTTTCGTTCCGACCAAAATAACGGTTTTTTCCGGTTTTCGGTTCAGTTCCGGTTCGAAGCCCTGCTTCAAACGCTGTTAATTTTCGTATGATAATACTTATAACAATGCACGTGAAATAACTCTCAAAAACTGAACCTAATTAACTCAAGGATTTAGAACTAAACATATTTTTACTCCTAAGAAAAAGGATTTGTATTGCGTAAAACTCTTTTCCTCTTAAACTTTTCGTAAACTTCTAACTTTCTTCTTCAGGATTAATTTAACTTAACGAAGGTTGGAGGATTGTGGGTGAAATATGATATGAAAGTTTTCACTCAGTGAAACACATCATAAAAATACTTTCTCTGTATTTTAAGAGAACTTAAGCATGGAAATAAATAAAAACACATTTTTACTTCTGTTCGAAAAGAGAAAAGACGGCTCTATGAACTCATAATTAGGGTTTTATTATTTTTCCAGAACCTTACTAATAACAGAACAGAATAGTTATTACTGTAATAAAATGTTCTTGTCCCTTTTTTATTTCTTTTCAATTTAACACGAAAGCAATTACGCTGTAAAAAAAAAGTAATTTTTTATTGAGATATTAATGTTTATAAAAATTAAAAATAATTTTATAGCATAGTTTTAATTGCGTTCTTGCCTGCTAATTACTAGCTTAATATCTTTCTCGTTTCACTCTCTATTACATAGAATAGAAATTAAAAGTAGAAACATTGAGCATTGTAGTTAAGAAACAATTAAAGTAGATATTGTTTAATTGGTAATAAGAATTTTTTAATGCGTAAAACAAATTATGCTACAGCATTGTAAAATAGTGAAGAAAAATGTTAAAAGTAATTCATTAGTATAAAGGATTATTAGTATAAAGGATTAAAAAAATAAATTCCAAAAGTGTTTTTTTAATTTTATATTCTACTTTTTTTTTCTAGCATTAGTTAAGCTTTGTTAATCTAAATATTGTCCCGTACGTTGTTTGAAAACATATTAATGACTTTCATTAAAGGGGAAATTAAATAAATCTTGTAAAGCTTGAGAAGGCTAAAATAACTATTAAACTTAAGGCATAATTTATAGAACTTAAACTAAAATTAGGGAAATATTCGAAAATTCTGTCGATAAACGGAACATGCCTATTAAAAAGTTATATATTTCTATTTATAATGGTATCTTGTAAGATTTCTTACAAGAAAACTAGCTTCACTTTCAATAATATTAGAGTTAAATAAAAATACACTCAAGAGTCAAAACATTATGATCGCCCCTACATTTTGCAATGAACTCGCCCGGATTAAGTGAAAGGCACGTGATCAGGTGGAAGTGGTATTTAACTGCTGCTAGAGAATCTGAAGAATCATTCTTTCACTTACTTCTGTGTGTGATGGGAAAGGCTGGGGATCTAAGCGATTTTCATAGAGGGCAGATTGTAATGGCTCTAAGGCTCGGAACAAGTATTTCCAAAACTGCACGACTCGTGGGTTGTTCGCGATCTACAGTTGTTAATACTTATGCAAAGTGGATTAATGATGGTGAAACCAGCATTAGACGACAGGGTGTTGGACGTCCACACGATATAAAAGAAAAAGGTCTTCGGAGACTGTCTCGCATGGTGAAGCAAAACCGGAGCCAGACAGTGGCTCAGCTGACAACCCAATACAATGCAGGGCCAAGTAGAATAGTATCGGAGCACACTGTTCAGTGGACACTGTTGGATATGGGGCTACGCAGCAAACGTCCCACTCGTGTGCCTTTGCTGACTAAGCGTCATCGCCAACTGCGCCTATGCTGGGCCAGGGAACATCGCGACTGGTCCATGGATCAGTGGGAGAGAGTTGCCTGCTCAGATGAATCACGGTTTGTCATTCATCAGGCCGGTGTCCGTGTCAGGATACGCCGTCTTCCAGGCGAACAGTTAATCCCTCAATGTACAGTAGGTCAGTAGTGGCAGTATTATGCTTTGGGAGACATTCTCTTGGATGTCTCTGGGACCCGCGTTTGTGGTAGAGCAGACCATGAATGCTGCAGGGTATCTGAACATCATTGCGGACCAGTTGCACCCTTACATGGCCTTTTTCCAGCTGCAAATAGAATGTTCCAACAGGACAGCGCCCCGTGTCACAAGGCTAAAATTGTGTTGGTGATGTTCCAGGAACATGATGCTGAATTTCAATTAATGTCCTGCCCGCTTAACTCATAGAAGCTTAGTCCGGTGTAATACATTTGGGATGTCATGGGACGGCTCAAATTTCAAAGACCACCAATTCGCAATATCTAAAATTTGTGCAACCGTTGCTTAAACATCTGGTACAATCTGTCTCCGGCCATCTACCAAGAGCTTGTGGCATCCATGCCAAGGCGGGATGAAGCTGTGTTACGCTCCAAAGGTAGCCAATTCGTTATTGACATGTGGTCATAATGTTTTGGCTCTTAAGTGTAATTATATAAATATGATGTTTCTAATTTACCTTCTCCAGTAATGTTGTTGCCACTTGATCAAACCAAGTGGCACAAGACAACGTCGAGTAAATTCTCTCGACGGTACGGCTCATGTTCAAGTGGGTCCTCTTAACACATTGTGTGCTGGTACATTTCACAGCGGAATTGTACCGGGAACGAGCGTTTTGCTCGTAAATTTAGTTACTCAGTTAAATCTCAATAGATCGAAAATTATTTAATTTTTTAACCAATTTTTCGTATTATATATCAAAATATTTATATATATATATATATATATATATATATATATATATATATATATATATATATATATATATATATATATATATATATATATATATGTATATATATATATATATATATATATATATATATATATATATATATATATATATATATATATATATATATATATATATATATATATATATATATATATATATATATATATATATATATATGTATATATATATGTTTATATATATATATATACATATATATATATATATATATATATATATATATATATATATATGTATATATATGTATATATATATATATATATATATATATATATATATATATATATATATATATATGTATATATATATATATATATATATATATATATATATATATGTATATATATATATATATATATATATATATATATATATATATATATGTATATATATATATATATATATATATATATATATATATATATATATATATATACATATATATATAATATATATATATACATATATATATATATGTATATATATATATATATATATATATATATATATATATATATATATATATATATACATATATATATATATATATACATATATATACATATATATATACATATATATACATATATATATATATATATATATATATATATATATATATATATATATATATATATATATGTATATATATATATATATATATATATGTATATATATATGTATATATATATATATGTATATATATATATATATATATATATATATATATATATATATATATATATATATATATATATATATATATATATATATATATATATATATATAAACAAATATATAAATAGAAATATATATATATATATATATATATATATATATATATATATATATATATATAACAACCATAAGATTTTTGTAAACAAAAAATATATTTTTTAGTGGATAAATTTATAATAGTATCGTATGCATGAAGAATTAAAAAAAATAGTAGTATATAGTTTTAATTTTTTCGAATTATGTTATACATAAACATTTTTACATTATAACAGGTATGAAAAGAGCTGTCATTAAACTAATAATGTAAAAACTTGTTTTTATTTGTCTAAATTTTTCCAGAATGTTTGTAGTAGGCAAGAATATTCGGCTTCGTTTGCCTGTATATACCGTTATTTTTGTAACCACAAACAAACCATGTTGCTACACTAACCCGTACTAGTATATGATGCTCAAGTATCAATCGTCAGAAAACTTACTAGTACTTGTCCCGCATAAATTTGAAATAGGGACCAAGCAGAAGGCTTTTGCCTGCCACCCCTAGAGGTATCGATTCATTTACGTGTCCCAATTACTTATTTTACGTGTCCCAGTCACCTTTAACGAACACGGCGGATCTTAGGGTGACTCGAGCTTCGAACCCGAAACCCTCCATTTACGACAGTGTTGGATTTGCTGACTGAGCTACCGTGGTTATATCCAGTACTTATATATTAATAAAATCACTTATCTTGCTCAGTAAAATTTCAAACAATTTTACAACGATTCACTTACAATTACAAAATTGCTACCACTAATTCTATAAAGCTGAAATACACATATAATTTATCAACCTTCAGTTTCGGTAGCTTTGCGCAGAGGCAGTGTCATAGCCAATGAGGTTCTACCGAGGCGTGACTATTGCTAGTTGAAAACTTTTCCCAATACCCCGCCATGGCGACGTGAAATACCGTCGGCAGAGGCAATTTTTGGGAACCCCGAAAGGGGTTGTATTAGTATTGTTAGGTTACTCGTTCGATGGTGGTAACACCAACGTAAATCTGTTTTTTAGCTGTTATTAATGCTTTGCTGTAAATCCATCTAAACAGTCGAGAGGGTAGATGTTGCTGTATTCAAAAGTTATTTAAATGGTGTTGAGAATATTGTAGACACAATCGTAACTGAACTCGGTAGTGATAAGTTTGTGGGTCCAATTATTTAAAGTGTGCTTGTCATTTGCTTATGACTGTGAAAAGATATACAGTGGAATCCGCTTAATGTGATCGCGGTTAATGTTATCAATCGCTTATTGTTATCGAAATCACTTTATCCCGATTTCCTCTATTCATTTGTATGTTAAAGTTATCGCTTTACGTGATCGTTACATCGGTTAATGGGATCAGTTTTCGAACCTCATTTTAACTGGCAAAGGAACATTCACAATATATTCAGTAAGAACCCATTCTTTTCTTTCGCTTCGCTGTTGTTTGAATTTCCCATAATTCTCCTCTTCAACCTTAGAAAATGGGGAATGAACAAAGGAGTGGAAAATTACACATTTTTGGAATTTTTCATAAATACGCGCACCCTGCTGGTGGTTAGTGGTTGTCCGATAAGCAGAAGGCAACACATTATTATCGTAACTGAGAAGGAGAGTATTCCAATTTTATGCCTTGCTCGCTTACATGCAGCTTGTCGATATAGAAGCAAGAGAGCGAAATGGTTTAACATTAAAACAAAAGATCGAAATTTTAAATCGTTATGACAGGTTGATTATGATTACGAACAATTTATCAATGAGCTTCTTAGAAAAAAATTGAGCAGCTCAGAAGCCAATGCGGTTAAGTCCAAAACACAAAAATTGAGAAGATTAATGTTGTTTGATACATTAGTTTTTAAAATTCTTGGTTTATTAATTTAATTAGAAAAGCGTATAAAGTCTTTTTTCGAGATGTAAACTCTGCAAAAAAAAAAAAAAAAAAAAAAAAAAAAAAAAAAAAAAAAACAAGATATGTACAGGATGTATAAATAAAAACGTAAGTATTTATTGAAATAAGGACAGCATCTTAAAAATTTTAGGACTTATACCTTTTGGCAGCTGAAAAAGATAAGAAATTTATCCCCTATATAATAATAGCTTAAGTTATCTGTTTGTCTGTCCTCCAATTTATGAAGCGGTTGGACCTGGAATGGATAGAGGCATCCATTCAAAGCGAATAAAGTTTATCTTCTCCTAAACTATCCATCCGATTCTAAAATAAATTGGTATAAATATGCTTCATATCACAGCAAAAAATACTATCGTCTTTAAAACGT
This sequence comes from Pardosa pseudoannulata, assembly GCA_032207245.1. Taxonomy (NCBI): domain Eukaryota; kingdom Metazoa; phylum Arthropoda; class Arachnida; order Araneae; family Lycosidae; genus Pardosa; species Pardosa pseudoannulata. Next base: position 19,146,821 of record CM063509.1, on the reverse strand, counting down.
TCGAAATCCAACCCTTCCCTCCTTTTCGAGAGTTTAATGCCTTTATTTCAAGCCCTATTTTCCCCGGTTAAGAGCAGGCGATTCAATTTATCCATTTATCACTTAATAAAGAGATAAAAATAACAATATTTTCAATTGTTAGACGTCAGTCCTTTTCATTAATCATTTCATATTTTCTTAAACATTTTTAAAAATTTATCTTTTTTTGCTTAGATATTTTAAATGGCTGATCGTAACATACGTGATAATTTAAAACAATCATCGATTATTTTTGTTGCAAAAAACTTTTACCACAAAATTAATATTTATCTTTTGAATAACAGGAAAACACAAAGACAATAAGTTAAAATGCTTAAAACATTCATTATCCACAAATTAAATAAACTGGTAATTTCTCCCAATTCTTCCCGTGCTCTGCGCTTCAATTAAAAATTAATTTAATTTTACAATTTACACTAAGTCTAATACTGTATTTTGAGTGGAGTTTGAAGATGTGTTGTAAAATTGAAAAAAATTTTTCAATCTCTTATCTAGCATTGTGTTCAGTCCTTAAAAAAACATCTCATTTAATCATTTATATTTTAAAACTATTTTTTTACACATTTTAATATTATTTTATCTGAATTAGATTATTACTAAAATATTTTTCTTTTATATTTTTAAATATAGATTATCATACTGATAATTATAATCATATTATTTTTTTATTCAATATTTTTTTACCAATTTAAAATAAATTTTTTATATAATTTAATCTATTTTCAACTAAAAAAATATTTAATTTTTTTTATCCCTAAAATTTTTCTTTTTTGTTTTGATTATACCCACATTTGACTCATGAATTATGTGATTCTCTCTCGTTGTATTTTTGCTAAATAAATTATTGAATGACCCACAGGGTCCAGTTGCATCACCACCTTTGATGCCTTTGATACGGACTAATAAATGTTTAACTTTTAATTTATATATATTTGTAAATTAAGAAGTTTGTTAGTTTGTGTGTTTGTTTATTATACATAACCACACGGTTTGACTAAATGAATTCAACGTGATTCTAAACTGCATTACAGGATCGGGAGACTCTAGAGGAGTATGACGATAAATAAATTATTGAGAGTGAACCAGATAGTTCTCAGCCAAAAAACAAACCATTTTTTACCTGCCTCATTGGGTACTTAATAGTTCTGGAATATTAAAAATTTTACTAATCCCGTCATATGATGGGCTATATGCTAGTGTAAAATTAATAAAATAACATTTATTGGCATAAGTTTTATGTTTATGTTTTTCAGTGTTACCAACAAATATCGAAAGAAGAAGAAGAATTTAAATTTTATTTCAAAGTTTATGTAAAAAAAATTGATAAAAGGTGGACTTATTCACAATGGCTTCTGAAATTATACAAGATATTCAGAAGCTATTAAAAAAAAGGGCCAATGTTGCCAACCATACGATAATTATCGTATATGTACGATTACTTAGGACGCTGTACGATGAAAAATAATCTCAAAATTATGTGACATAATTCTGAAAAACTGCACGATAATTTCCCGATTTGTACGATAAAACAACATTAGACTAATGGAGAATTAAAAGAACGGGTAATTTAACTGTAACTCTATAAAGATCAACAACGAAAAATAGAGAATGTCTAATTAATTTTTTATCACTATTTCTCAACAAATAATTATTGTAGATTTCAGAGCAGCTTAAGGAGCATGTTTTGAGGTGCTTCTTCATTAAATGAAAGTAAATAATCCTGACACAGAGGTTGAGAAAGCCCATATGTACTGTGTAATAAAAGAAAGTGTCAAGTATAAAAAAAATGTATTTTTGTGAAATTGAATATGACCTAGGTACTAATGTTTGATATTTTTTAAACGAATATAAAATAAAGAATTTTAAGAATTGTTATGTCCAGTGTTTTTATCTGTTAGTTATTTCAAATTATTTAAATCAGTCAAAACATAAAATTGTTAAATGCAAAATTACTGAATATTCACAATTATACTGGAGATATTTCTTTAATGATTACATAATTATGGATAATTAGAAGTAATTTTGCGTTTTACTTGTTCTATTGCAGCTTTCACTAAAATATTGTATTTTTAATAATTAAACCAATTATTAAATAATCGGTTTTATTACTGAATATTTCATATTTATAAAAAACCACAGTGAATATTGAATTATAACATTGTTAAAAAGTATATATATAATATATATACATATACATACATACATACATACATATATATATATATATGTGTGTGTTATATATATATATATATATATATATATATATATATATATATATATATATATATATATATATATATATATATATATATATATATATATATATATATATATATATATATATATATATATATATATATATATATATATATATATATATATATATATATATATATACAATTTTATGCTTAGATCAGTAAAGAAAAATCACATGTCTGGTGTTTCAATTAAAATAAAATACGGGACGATAGAAAAATATTTAATGAATCATATTAAAATATTTACATATTTTTTGCCACCACCACCCTCAAAAAAAGTGGGGGGAGAGAAATGTATAACAAGAAAAATATATCGTACAAGCGCTATCTACTAACACTATTTTTAACTATTACCAAAATGTAGGATAATTTATAAGCCAATGCCATAATTTTAGGACCTAGAATCCATAATTTTGCCTTTGGAGGTTGGCAACATTGAAAAGGGCTGTCTAACCTAGAAAAAAGTAACCAACGAGTTAATCCTTTAATGACTAAGAAGATTATTATTTATTTCATCCATATTTTCAAAAATCAGAAAATATCAAAAAATGTACTTAACCGCATTGGCTTCTGAGCGGCTCAATTGTAGACAATCAACAATGAACAGTCCATTTTTTTAATTATGTATACAATTCGTATGTTTTAAAATATAATATACAGTGCATAAATACAAAGTGAGTTTTTTCATCTTATTCTCAAATTTAGTTCGTGTGAATTAAAGTGGGAGGGGCTAAATTTATTTAATTATATACATCGTTTATTGTTATCAATCGATTATTGTTATCAAAACCACGGTGTCCCAAACTCATCACACTAAGCGGAGTCCACAATATTAACAACTATGAAGAATTTTATATTTGTATATCTATGGTGTTATTATAGCCTTCCTATTACTTGCCTTTCCTTAATTTAAAATATATTTTTGAAAGTTGCTTTGCAGATAGAAATAATATTCAACCCCTCTCCACCGAATTAGAGGGATTAAGACACACCCCTGATAGATTTTTTTTTGAACTTATAAACAAATATCCAGTTATATTTAGATATACAGTGAACTCCGCTTAAACCTTTAGCGGACAGTGGTTTCTCGGGGAAACCTCCTGTTATATATATATATATATATATATATATATATATATATATGTGTGTGTGTGTGTGTGTGTGTGTGTGTGTAATCATCCAGGGACCAACTGGCCCCGAACTTTACACTTAAAACTTCTTTTGAAATTGCCCCTATTATTTTCCTCAGTCCGGGCATGCTGGGCTACCAAGTGTCCCGCTAATCGTCCGTTAGAAAGAAGCACATCATTCGTCGTGGCCGAACTTAACTTTTATTTCATCCTATAAAAATTGCACAGAATCCAGAGACGTCTGAACCTCACGGTGTCAGAACGCTCTCTCTTTAAGTAATAGTAATGCCAACCTTCTGCAAGAGACGTGTGTGGGGAAAATGCTGACCCTTTGACCTTTGACTAGAGTCATCTGCTAAGTGTTGCGTTCCAGATGAGCATTATAGCTGACCATTACAGATTTTTCCTGCGAGAGTTATAACTTCCCAATTAAGATGCCAGCTATATCATTTTCTGTTTTGGGAATCATAGAAAGAATTTCGGGATTCGGCTGAAGGAATGAAAACATCCTCGTTTAAATTGGATGGCTGGGAATATGGTTAATATAAGAGAAGAAATTAAGATTTAGAATTAATGAATGGGGAAAAGGTATAATTTTGGAATAGGCTTTAGGGCTTAGATATTGATATTATTACATATATATATATGTGTGTGTGTGTGTGTGTGTGTAATCCATTTTTTATAACACTCCTGCACAAGGAGAAAGCTCAACAGCTATAAGTAATGAGAATGCCAGTCGGGCTTCATATTTAACAGAACACAAAAATCTAATTTTAAAACTTTATTTCAGAGCGGCAACACCGCACATCTATCCTTCTGGACAATATACAATCCAAAGCCACAGAGTTCACTCTGCTCTGACACAAGTACACCCAAGAGCGCTGACAACAAAAATTTTTCCCACAACAAAAACAACTTAATAAGCGAATTAAATGCAATATCAGCAAAACGCGAAAACATGTTCCGCCAATAGCTTGAAAACTGCTCTATAGACAGAAAGTTTACAGTTTTATGACAGAAAGGAATGTTAAGTGGAAAATAATCCGTTGATTAAATAATTTAGAGGCTGGTAAAGATATTTAAATGAATTAAAATTGGAGAGAGGAGGCTTTTGAAGAAATATTAAATTTAAATAATTTTGATATATTACATATATATTTTTTTGAGAAATATGAATGGATTTTTATGTTTTTGACAATTAAAAATTACGATAAGTGATAGTACTATACTTAATTTATTTTTTTCTTTTGAAATATATGTATTTAAACTTGATGAACCTGGAAATTTAGTGATTCGATTTTTTTCTCGTATGACCACAATCAAAAATATCTACTCAAACAACACTTATTAATCGTTAAACTAGTTATTTATTATACTCTTTAAGAACACTTATTGTTCTTCCAATATAATTAACATTTTAAAAAGTATTATGTTCACGCTTTACAAGGGGGTGGGTTTGTCAGTGAACACCCCTCAATCCCTCCTACGGTATTTATTCTCAAACCTAAGGATTGTAAAGAAAAATTTTAATACATTTTGCATTTATAAGGTTCATACGTAATATTTTTAAACTAATTTCATTAAATTCCAAAGAGCTTATAAAGGTGACCTTTAAAGGGTTAATGTGATCAGTTTGGGACACTCTGATTTTGATAACAAACAAAGTTATGCAAAATTTCATAAATTTACCAACCCCCTTTAATCCTAAGGTGTAGGAATGAATTCCATTGGATATGTATAGGATGAATTCCATTGGATCCCAGTGCAGAGTTTCAATCCCAGTAAAATTTATCTCTCACTTGTGCATTGCATATCTTAAACTTAATCCTTTCTCTTCCTGTTTTTTACTTATTAATATATATATATATATATATATATATATATATATATATATATATATATATATATATATATATATATATATATTGTCAAGAAGATTTGAATGAACACACCGTTTAACTTAACAGAACAATTTATTGAACCTAAATAGCAACTCGCAACTTTACAGGATCGAGAAGTTGCCTACAACTAGTGGGTATCAGCTTTTATACCCGAACAGAATATTCGAGAAATAACTAATTTACATATTAAAGAAAGATCTAGAATAATCAAGAACATAGGAAACAATAAGCAACATTTTTAAATTAAAAATCCGTACTTTGGATAAACTGCCATGTCAAGCATCGAACCCACAATCTCCGGGTCTGGATCGCGTGCTTTGACTATTCGGCCACTGAGATGGTTGGCTAAACCTCTTTATGCGGCTATATATATATATATATATATATATATATATATATATATATATATATATATATATATATATATATATATATATATATATATATATATATATATATATATATATATATATATATATATATATATATATATATATATATATATTTTTAAAATATATATATATATATATAAAAATTCTCTATATATATATATATATTAAACTTCCTCTCTCCTACTAGAAACTTTTCCTCAATTATACGCACAAGTCATTATTATCTTAAATCTTATCTTATTTTTAACTGTTAGGGCCCTTATTCTTAATATTTTTCTCATTAAATAAACGTTGTTGCAACTTAAAGATGGACACCTGGTAATGAATCGAATATCTTCCAACAGGGGATTCGGCCTTCGGCCTAGGTACCCCGTTTAACCATCACTACTTGGACTTGGAACCCCCTTTAATTCACATGTACTAAATTTCAAAATAAAATGAAAAAAACTCACCTTATATTTATGTACTGTATATTATCCTTTAAAACATAAGAATTATATACATAACTAAAAAATGGATTAATTGTTAACTGTCTACAATTCTTTCTAAGAAGCTCATTGATAAATTGATCGTAATCATAATGTTTTTTAAAGTCACAGGAGCGGTGTTGTACTCCACGTTTTAACACTTTCAATGCAATTCAGAAGCTGAAAAGTGTTTAACTGCGCTGCAGCATTGCGCTGACTCATATTTGATAACCTGACATAACGATTTAAAATTTCGATCTTTTGTTGTAATGTTAAATCATTACGCTTTCTGTCTTCCATATCGACAAGCTGCATGTAAGCGAGCAAGGCATAAATTGTGAATACGCTCCTTCTCAGTTACGATAATAATGTGTTGCCTTCTGCTAATCTGACAGCCATTGACCACCAGCAGGGTGTACGTATTTCTGAAACATTCCACTCCTTTGATCATTCCACATTTCCCTAGGTGGAAGAGGGAGAATTGTCGGAAATTGAAACAACAGCGAAAGGAAAGAAAAAGAATGGGTTCCTTCTGAATATATAGTGAATATTTCTTTGCCAGTTAAAATGAGGTTCGAAAACTGATAACATTAACCGACGTAACGATCACGAAAGCGATCATTTTAACATACAAATGAATAGAGAAAATCGAGACCAAGTGATTTCGGTAACAATAAGCGATTGATAACATTAACCGCGATCACATTAAGCGGATACCACTGTATATCTTTTCACAGTCATAAGCAAATGACAAGCAATAACTGGAAACAACTTATCACTACAGAGACGATCGTGACTACAATACGTTACTCAACAATTAAATAACTTTAGAATACAGCATCGCAACTCTGCTAAGATGTATTTAGAGGAGAGCATTAATTAAAAGATCAACATAGGCAATATTAGAAACCTGATCATTGAGCATATAATCTACTTTTACAATTACAACCCCTTTCGGGGTTCCCAAAAATTGCCTCTGCCGACGGTATTTCACGTCGCCATGGCGGGGTATTGGGAAAAGTTTTCAACTAGCAATAGTCACGCCTCGGTAGAACCTCATTGGCTATGACACTGCCTCTGCGCAAAGCTACCGACAAATGGATTGATAAATTATATGAGTATTTCTTCCTTATAAAATTTGTGGTAGAAATTTTGTACTTGTAAGTGAATCGTTGTAAAATTGTTTTAGATATATTTCAATCCTCAGTACATTTGTTATGCTTAGCTTTGCAGAACAGACATTTTAATGTTGTTCTTTAAAAATAATGTTTATGAACCAGACATTTTAATGTTGTACATAAAATATTCTAATAGTGAAATAACGGTTGTGGTAGCAATTTTGTAATTGTAAGTGAATCGTTATAAAATTGTTTGAAATTTTACTGAGCAAGAAAAGTGTTAATATGAGTGCTTGTCAATTATTAATTTTTCTATTGGAGAATATACTGCGATTGGTAAATACTTGTAGGTTGGGATTCCACATAATTGTGTGGAATAAATAAAGAGACCTCACACAATATAGCATAAAATAATAAAAAAAGAGCAAGAAGTCCAATCTTACACAGTAGATGGGAAAAGTGAATAATTTTCAACTATCGACAGTTTCAGGACATGTAAAATAAAATCCACTTTCCGGTAAACTTCAGTACGTATGTCATCATTGATCAAACCCAAAAACAGTACAAATAGATGAGGTTCGTCTTAATTTCACTGCTTTCAGTATCAATAAAAAAATAATAGCCTGAAATAACCAAAACAGCTAAGAAACATCTAATGTCATAAGTTTTAACCTTCGCTTTCGATGAATCTTTCTCTTTGTGCGACGAAAACACTGAGGAAAAAATATAGTGCTGAAAAATGACAAAGAGCATACATACGTTACCCCCCAAGCGCAACCTTAGAGGCGATAGAGACCCTCCTTGACCCCCTTCATCTCGCCCGCAGCCCTGTCCACTTTTTCGAGAGATCTTTCTCGTGCGCTGAGAGAAAACAAGAAGAGTGTGCAGCATGAATGCAGATTTCTATGATGATTCCAGAAGTAAAAAATACTCTGTGTAACAAAGAGTTCTTTTTTCAGCCATGAGCGAGACCTAGACGATATGATGTGAGTGATCTTGAATTAAGAGGGGTCTAATCGCTTAGCATTCTATGGCAGGCAGGTAAAATTTCATTTGTCTTAAAGAGAACAAGAAGAGTGTGCAGAAAATCTTCTGTGCAATTTAAAATTTTCTTTGCCAAGAACATGGTGAGAATCTTCGTATCGAGTATAAGATCGACTAAGCTGACTGTCTTTAACATCAACATTATGGTGTAGAACATTTCTCAAAACAAAAAACATTAGTGAAATTTCATTTTGTCCCATCATTAATGAGAGTCAGTAAAACTGAAAAATAGTTATGCAATTGATTTTGATTTGGAACAGATGAGATATCTACGTTCCTGACGAGTCTTTCTTAACTTCAAAAAAAATTTTAAACACAAAAATGGGGACAGAAAATGGCGTTTTCTGAAAGATTACCAAGAAAAAAACATGGATGGCATGACATGGCTTTTAAATGGATGGCATGACATGGCTTTTAAGAAACCTAATATATTACAATAATTCTACGAAAATGGCGACAGAAATTGGCGTTTTCTGAAAGATCACCAAGAAAAAAACATGGATGGCACACATGGCTTTTGAGAAACCTAATATCCCCTATAGCCTAAGTTATCTGTACGTCTGTCTTCCAATTTATGAAGCGGTTGGACCTGGAATGGATAGAGGCATCCATTCAAAGCGAATAAAGTTTATCTTCTCCTAAACTATCGATCCGATTCTAAAATAAATTTGTATAAATATGCTTCATATCACAGCAAAAAATACTGCCGTCTTTAAAACGTTCGAAAACCAACCCTTCCCTCCTTTTCGAGGGTTTAATGCCATTATTTCAAGCCCTATTTTCCCCGGTTAAGAGCGGGCGATTAAATTTATCCATTTATCACTTAATAAAGAGGTAAATAAAGACAATCTTTACTAGCATTGTGACGTCATTCCTTTAAACATCTCATTTAATCATTTCATCTTTTAAACTATTTAAATATCGTCTACACTATTTTAATATATTTTATCACTGAACTTAGATATTACGTAAATGATTTTCTTTTATATTTGGCTTAAATAATAGATTAGGTACATACGTGATAATTTTAAATTGAATCATCGATTATTTGTTGTTGCAATGAAACTTTTACCACCGGTATTAACAATAAATTCTTTTCATATAAGTCTAGGAGTCTATTCCACGGACTAATAAATGTTTAACTTTTAATTTATATATATTTGGAAATTAAGAAGTTTGTTCGTTTGTTTGTTTATTATACATAACCACACTGTTTGACTAAATAAATTCAATGTGATTCTAAACTGCATTACAGGATCGGGAGACTCTAGAGGAGTATGACGATAAATAAATTATTGAGAGTGAACCAGATAGTTCTCAGCCGCCAAAAAATAAACCATTTTTTACCTGCCTCATTAGGTACTTAACAGTTCTAGAATATTAAAAATTTTACTAATCCCGTCATATGATGGGCTATATGCTAGTATTACAATAATTCTGCAAAAATGGATAAATATTTAAACAAAAATGGCGGCAGAAAATAGCGTTTTCTGAAAGATCACCAAGAAAAAAACTTAGAATGAGCCACATGGCGGGTTCACTTAAGAATTGGGTACACGCTGATAGACGCCAAATCTGATGGCGGTAAAGCACCAAATCTGGTAACCCAGACTGCTTTCTCCTCTCCTCGCCGTGATATTTTTTCTTTTATGTACAATTTAGAGGGCGTTCTTTTTATGTAACCCATTTGTTACGTTTCAATGCGCCTAATTTCTATTGGTTTTTTGTTTAAATGCGCCTAATTTCTATTGGTTTAGAGGTTAAAAAAGTTTTTGATAACTCAAAAATTTATTTAAAAAATTAGAAAGTACTACCCTTTTAATGTTCTTCGAAAATTAAAAGTAAATCTCTGCGGATGTTTTATTTATTTTTTATTTCTGATTTATCTTTTAAAATGAAATTTTTAATTATTTTGTGTGTTTAAAATAAGGAAATATTTTAAGAATATTAAAAAACAAAAATAATCAATTTTTAATGGTTTAAAATTAACAACCAATTAATATTAAAAAAAATTACATGAATAAACAAAATTTGTATTAATATAAATATCATTTTACGCAATTTTCAACATTTTTGCCATTAATTGCAAAATTAGTATATTATTTCACAATAAAATAAGTCGGTTAATTTAGTCACGCCGAAAATCCGTTTGCCGTTCAAAACGTCAGCCTTCTGGTAACTCCGCTCGAAGGAGTTAGCGCGATTGGCACCAAAAAAATCGCCAAAAATAGCAGGAGGTACCCAATTCTTAAGTAGTCCCTACAAGAAATTAATGAAAAGAAGAGGACTGTGTGCTCCCTTTCTTTGTACGAACAGGGAAATTTAATTAAAATTAATTTAAGTTTTATTAACGCTTTTGTTATCATTATTATTAAAGCACTGTTTAGAGTAGAGCTTAAACAATCATCGCCCGGCAAATGCTCGAAAAAGTCGCCAAATTTGGCGAGAAAAGCCGGAGCGTAAATATAGCACCTGTACCACGTAGTGGAATGGATGCACGATGGCAAAAAATAATTCGATAGCAGGATTGATTCAAAATTTTAGTGGAAGTGAAAACGAAAATGTTCTTTTTTATCTTAAACAGTTTAAAGAAATAGCAGAGTTAAAAAAAAATGGAGTGAGCAAAATGTTTTATTCTATTAAAATTAAATTTTAAAGGATAAGCTTTAGATTTCTTGATTAATAAAGCAAATGCTATTAATACAGGAATTAAAAGAAGATGATTTTAATTTAAATGATTTAAATGAGGAGAATAAAAAAAGATATGTTATGTTTGTTAATGCAGAATTATGAAGTGTTTTCTAAAAGTTATGATACTTCAGGATCTACAGATAAGGTAGTCCCAGACTTTAAGCTTTTACATAATTTTCCACTGCTAACTAAACACTACAGTATTTCACGAGCAGCGAAGAGATTTGCAAAGAATGATGTGGCTAAACTGTTAAAAAGTGGCATTTTGGAGGATACCACGAGTTTTATTAGAGATTCTTTCCCTGTTTTATTGTTTCAAAAAAAATTTTAGAAAGTGATGGTCCTAATGCTAAAAAATGTAGAATGGGGATAAACTATACCGGGTGGCCATAATTGAACTGACAGTGCTCACAGTGTTTTGTAGCGCGATCTATTTGCGAGAATGACGCCACATTTTGTAAGAAGATTAAACAAGGCGGGAACGAAGGATTCCGCGAAAAATCAAATTAGTTCCAAAAGTCATGGCTAGGGGAATATTTGGAGCTGTGTTACAGAAAATAGAGTGGTAACAAATACAAATCAATACGGAATAAAATTACCTTTTATTATGCACATTTTCTGATTTAGTTCAAGTGCAATACGACAGCACTTTTAAAAAAGCGTAAAATCTACATAAAAACCGATAAAGTCTCGTGATCTGCAATATCACGTACGCTGAGCAGAAGAAGTTCTTTATTCAAATTTCATGTTACATCCATTGGCACAGTTAAGAAAATAATTTGCGTATTGATTTGCATGTTACCACTCTATTTTCTATTACACAGCGCCAAATATTCCCCTAGTGGTGACTTTTTAGACTAATTTTATTATTATTATTATTATTATTATTATTATTATTATTATTATTATTATTTGCGGAATCCGTCGTCCCCTGTCTTGTCAAGAAGACAGAGAGAAACTGGCTTTTTGCACTGAGTTGGATAATTTCCAGCGAATTCGGTTGCCTTTTAGTTTAAAGAACAGTGTGAGCTAATTCACTGCCCGGGTATATTTCGCAGCGGAATTGTACCTAGAATGGGCATTTTGCTAGTAAATTTAGTTATTCTGTTAAATCTCAATAGATCGAAAATTATTTAATTTTTTAACCCACTTTTCGTATTTTATATTCAAGTATATAAACAAATAAATAAATAGAAATATATAAATAACAACCATAAGATTTTTGTAAACAAAAAATATATTTTTTAGTGGATAAATTTGTGATTGTATTGTATCGTAAATATGAAATATCAATTATAAATAGTAATATATAGTTTTACTTTTTTCGATTTATGATATATATAAACATTTTTACATTATAAAAAATGAAAGACAAGAACATTCCGCTTCGATTGCCTGTATATATCGTTTTTCTTGTACCCACAAACAAACCATGTTGTTACACTAACCCGTAGTAGTACGTGACCCGCGCTCAAGTATCAGTCGTCAGAAAACGTACTAGTACGTATCCCGCATACAATGTGTTGATAACATATACTAATGTAAGAGCAGATGTGTTAAATGACGGTTGTAAAAAGTAAACAAAGTTAAAATAGAACCAACATTATGTTAATGTAAGTTGGAATTGTTTCTGTGTATAAATTTGGTAATTACTGGTACTCAAGAGGGACAGACATGAATTTTGACTGCCGGAATTAACTAGAAAAAAATTTGGTAACAAACTATTTGAGGGTGCCCCTTGGCGAAATTGACGATCTTTGGCGCCAATCCAAAATTAACCTTACCAGCCGACATACAACGTAGAACTAACTAACTTGTGAATTTACACATATTGTTTAACATTCAAAAATAACTCCAAAATCTAAACCAATCAAAATCACGATTGGGTTTCCATAAAAAAAAAAACTATGGAAGTTCCCATAAATAAAACATGTCCCAGCTTGGCGATCCAACTTGGCGAGATTAAAGGGGCACCCTCAAATAGAGGCTAACCAAAAAAAATTTTGATGAAATTAAATGCTTATAATATTTTAGAATATTCTTAAAAAATGTAAAAAGTTTATTGGGGTTAGAATTGTACCATGTAAAAACGTTTCTTACAAGAGGGTTTGAAATCTCCCTATGAAAATGCAATTCATTGTAAGTAAATATCAAGAAATTTGTATGTAAACAAATCCTATTTTAACTAGTGTACGTGCATCACAAATTTTGAATGTAAATTTAGGTGATATGGAATTACAAATGGGACGAAGATGTTTTTTGAAATTTGTATTTTACAACTACATGGTATTTTACAGCTCTATCAATTTTGCATTTTCTCACGGGGACTCCACATATACGTGAAGCTGGCCTAGATGCTCAGTCGGTTTTAACGTCAACACTTTTGTTTATTATTTATAAATTCCATCACTATTCAATATCTTATGAAAATGCCTGCATTACAGGTAAATATCAGAACAATTTGTTCAGTATTGCCATCTATATGTGGCCGAATGAGTTAAAGTTTAATTAAATGAAAAAATTGAAATTTTAATAAGCGAGATAGGAATAGTGTTACTACGAGTGCTTGCCAATTAGTAATTTTCAATTGAAGAACGTGTTGTGACAGGCAAATATTTGTAGATTGTGACCTCACATAATTGTGTAGATCAAATAACGAGACCACACACAATATTGCATAATATTGTAGCGTTCTCTATGTTTCCTCACCTTATTAATTTTAATCTCCGTGCGTGGATACTTTCTTCTACTGGTGTGGCAACATAATTTTGTTGCATAGCAACATCCAGATAGATAATAAGAAAAAAAATAAGGGTTGTAATTACCTTCTTGAATTGTGTCATTCATTTTATTTATTTAAAGAAATAAAGATTTGTTATGGATAAATAGTTGCCATAAGTTTCTTACTACAATATAAAGAGAGAGCAAGAAGTCCCATTTTACACAAAAGAGGGAAAAGGTGAATAATTTTCAACTTTCAACAGTTCTGGACATTTAAAAAATGTTTTCATAATAATAAAAAAAAAATCCAGTTGGGGGTAAACTTCAGTACGTATATCATCCTTATGTCATCATTAATCAAACCCAAAAACAATACATACATATAGGGTTTTTCTTATTTTCACTGCTCTTAGTATCATTAGCAAAGAATATCTTGAAATAACCGAAATAACTCCGAAACATATAATGTCCTTAGTTTTAAACTAAGCATGAAGATAAATCTTTCTCTTTGTACGCTGCTACGAAAACAAAACAGAACAGATTAGGTGCTGAAAATGACATTAGATTGCAGATTTTGATAAGGATTCCAGATGTAAAAAAAACTTTGCAATAAAAAAAATCACCACGGGTCTATAAAAGAATTCTCTTTTTATCAATTTGTTATTTAAAATATTGTTGCTTTTATTATTCATAGAATAAAATTTAGGACACAAAAACATACCAATAGCTCCCTTACAATTCAATATCTTATGCAGATGTTTATATTCTGATAAAATAAATATACAATAATAATTTTGTAAATCTAACTGGTACATAGCTTTGATATCTTATTTTTACTACTCTTTGATCAAGAGGTTCCTCTAAGAAAGCGATTAGCTCAAGAAGTGTTCCAGTTAAAAAAATTAAAGTCCCCTGCATTAGAGATAAATATCGGAACTACATGTTCAGTATCGCCATCTATATGTAGCCGCACGAGTTATAGATTAAAAGAATAAAAAAACTAAATTTTAAGTTGAAAAAACGTTAAATTATTGCCGACCTTACAAAATATAAAATTATAAAACAGATAAAATTTTCTAGGGTAAGGAATATATTAATTTAGAAGAAGATTTTTTTTCTCCAATATTTAAAATTCGTACAAATAAAAAAACAAAAACTTAACAAGTATTTTATATTTCTTAACATTTTTAAATTCTAATGTTAATAAAGTTTAATCTAAAAATGGCATTGTTACTTTAATAAAATGTATTGCAATCTAAAAATTATAACAAACATTATTAAAAAAAATATACAAAATTCTTCAATGTGATTGGCATATTTTTTTTTCTTCACAGGAGAAAATCCTTTTCAGCATTAATTTTAAAATAAGTATTTTATATATATTGTTTGCATATTTTATGTATATCTGGATATGGCATATATGCATATTGTGTGGATATCAGAAGTTTAATATCGCGATATATTCCCAAATTTATATGGTATATCGCGATAATACTTTATAGTACGAGGGTATATTACTATTTTTGAATAACCTTAGTTTTCTTTCATTTTCAACCTTTTTTTCTGGTAATCAAAAATTTTGAATTACAATTTGACACTAAAAATTAGAATTTCCCAAAGGTAAAAACAGTTGTTAAGGAGTAATTCATTTTAAGTGTATCCCAGTATCTTGATAACGATGCCCAGGCATTCCACATTTTCCAATGGGCGGAGATAACTTAGTTGTTTCCGCCCTCGGCGCACTGGTTTATTATAAAATATCGGGATTTATCAAAAGTGATGATATTAAGAGATTGATCACAATAGTCAGCTATCAATAACGAAGCACTTAGGTCAAGACTGGAAAAGCCACTGCTCACAATTGTCACTGGTTTATTGGAATAATATCCGGATATACGGTGTTTGCAACTATCAGTGATTAAACACACTAATATTCAAGCGATATGACTTTGTATATCCATACTAATAGTATTTTGAGCCTTGGGTGACGCCCACTGAATCTCATCTTGCTGTGTTTCTAATTTTTCAGTTTTGAAGGGTTTTAGCCCTTTAAACTTTATTAAACTTGTGAATATTAAACCCCTCTCTTGAATTATTTTTTTTCACATGTTTGTCGTGAAAATTTTTAAATTCTAAATAGTAAAACACAAATTTAAAGTCTTACTAATGAGAAGACTTAATCTCCTCCCACTATGTTTCGTAGAATTTTATTAGTGTTTCGCCAGGATGTTATTTACGATTCTGAGCTATTTTTTGCTTATTTTATCCTCATTTATATTATACATTTAAAGTGTACCTCATTCATATTTTACACCGGATTTAATCGCATTTGATTGTATTATAATCAAATTCCCTCTCTCTCTCTCTCTCTCTCTCTCTCTCTCTCTCTCTCTCTCTCTCTCTCTCTCTATATATATATATATATATATATATATATATATATATATATATATATATATATATATATATATATATATATATATATATATGCATATACATAAATACATATACATATATACATATACATATATACATATACATATATACATATACATATATACATATATACATATATACATATATACAAATATACATATATAAATTTATATTCCCGAATCTTTGAACCCAGCAGGTGTTGGCCATGATAAATGGCAAGCACACGCCTGTAATAATGTAAATAACATGATATAACCATTAGATAACTTCACCAAGGAGATATTATGTGGCACTAATTTTATTGCAAATTTTTTTATCGTCTCTTTAGTTAAACTAATTATTTTAAAGATGCAAGTATGAGAAATGGGATTTACTTATGCTTTATTTTGAAACTTTCTGTTGATTATTTATTTTTTTGCATTACTTAGAAAGCTATATTTAAATTTCAAATTTAATTTTCCTACTTAAATTTCAGTTCAATCTACAGTTTTTTGTCATGTTAGAACTGCTTCAAGTACAGAGACAGAAATGCTAGAATTCTATTTTATGATATAACTAGCATATAGCCCATCATATGACGGCATGAGTAAAATTTTTTATTTTCCAGAATTGTAAAGTTTTTTATGAAGGCAGGTAAAAAAATGGTTTCTTTTTTGGCTGAGAATTATAAGACTGGAAAAACCACTGCTCGCAATTGTCACTGGTTTATTGGAATAATATCTGGATATACGGTGTTTGCAACTATCAGTGATTAAACACACTAATATTCAAGCGATATGACTTTGTATATCCATACTAATAGTATTTTGAGCCTTGGGTGACGCCCACTGAATCTCATCTTGCTGTGTTTCTAATTTTTCAGTTTTGAAGGGTTTTAGCCCTTTAAACTTTATTAAACTTGTGAATATTAAACCCCTCTCTTGAATTATTTTTTTCACATGTTTGTCGTGAAAATTTTTAAATTCTAAATAGTAAAACACAAATTTAAAGTCTTACTAATGAGAAGACTTAATCTCCTCCCACTATGTTTCGTAGAATTTTATTAGTGTTTCGCCAGGATGTTATTTACGATTCTGAGCTATTTTTTGCTTATTTTATCCTCATTTATATTATACATTTAAAGTGTACCTCATTCATATTTTACACCGGATTTAATCGCATTTGATTGTATTATAATCAAATTCCCTCTCTCTCTCTCTCTCTCTCCTCTCTCTCTCTCTCTCTCTCTCTCTCTCTATATATATATATATATATATATATATATATATATATATATATATATATATATATATATATATATATATATATATATGCATATACATAAATACATATACATATATACATATACATATATACATATACATATATACATATATACATATATACATATATACATATATAAATTTATATTCCCGAATCTTTGAACCCAGCAGGTGTTGGCCATGATAAATGGCAAGCACACGCCTGTAATAATGTAAATAACATGATATAACCATTAGATAACTTCACCAAGGAGATATTATGTGGCACTAATTTTATTGCAAATTTTTTTATCGTCTCTTTAGTTAAACTAATTATTTTAAAGATGCAAGTATGAGAAATGGGATTTACTTATGCTTTATTTTGAAACTTTCTGTTGATTATTTATTTTTTCGCATTACTTAGAAAGCTATATTTAAATTTCAAATTTAATTTTCCTACTTAAATTTCAGTTCAATCTACAGTTTTTTGTCATGTTAGAACTGCTTCAAGTACAGAGACAGAAATGCTAGAATTCTATTTTATGATATAACTAGCATATAGCCCATCATATGACGGCATGAGTAAAATTTTTTATTTTCCAGAATTGTAAAGTTTTTTATGAAGGCAGGTAAAAAAATGGTTTCTTTTTTGGCTGAGAATTATCTTGCAAATCGATGATTAAATTTTAAATTATCACATACGTACCTAATCTATTATTTAAGCGAAAAATAAAATGTTTATACCAATTTATTTTAGGATCCGATGGATAGTTTAGGAGAAGACAAACTTTACTTGCTTTGAATGTTGCTAACCCTAACTCATCAAGAATCCAATATGGACTTGTATCCATTCCAGGTCCAACCGCTTCATAAATTTGAGGACAGGTGGACAGATGACTTAGGCTATTATTATATAGGGGATGTAAGAGGAAATATGATTTAGTCAGTGGCGATTAACCTCTTATGGGAGAATATTCGGAATGCACGTTATAAAGAAAAAGCTTGCCAATCGGCTTTCCTCACTAATGTAACGACTGGCATTTTATTTTAACTGTTTTCAAAATATTATAATATAAAAATAAATCGATGAAATTTTTACCACTCTTCATGAAATAATGGAAATTAATGAAAGACTGCGGTTTATAAACAAGAATCGTATGAAAAATTATAGCTCATTTTGACAACAATATTCCATATTTTATGGTACAATTTAAACACACTTATTAATTTATATTATAATTAAATAATATAATGGCATACATTTCAATATATTTCTCATGAAATATTTACTAATAAGATAATATTAATGAAATATTACTCATTATATATATATATATATATATATATATATATATATATATATATATATATATATATATATATATATAACACATTGTTAAATGTAATATATAACACATATAACAGATTATCAACAGGTTATATCACAAATTTTAAATCAATTCAACAAAAATAAATTTTTCATCAGAAACGTTATTTATCCTACTCAAAGAATTTTTAGCGTGTTCTATCAGGGTTGAAATATGTTTTTATAAATAAATAAAAACTTAATAAGTTTAAGTAGCATATATGAGAGTATTTCTAGAATCAATAAATTACTGAAAATATACCAGTTTTTATCTTCAGTATTTATGACAAAAAATCCAAGTACTATTATGTTTTTTATTAATACAAACACAATGGAATTTTAAATTTTACAAATTAATTATATTTTCATTTTATATTAACGATTACAAAGTTAATAAACAGAACTCATCTCTTTAAGAAAAAATGGAAAATTCAAAAAAGATAAAAAAAAATTAATGCCTATAAAATAATGAAAATTATTGAAGTACTGTGGCTTTATGACCAATTTTAATGTACTCACAAGTACAAAAACTGCATTGAATTTTACCAATTTATATATAATTTGAAAAATGAGGTAAATAACTTTACTATTTATTTTAGATATCAGTGCTTCTGTATAATTTAATACTTTAATTCAATTTCTTTAAACTAGTGACAGAACAAAGAACTAGTACAAAGAACTTGAATGCTTTTTAATATGTTGTTTCTTAAAATATATCTAATGCAAATCAAAAGTAAGGCTTGAATCTTTGATTGTAACTATAAAATGGAACTTTTTGCAAATAAAATTAATATGAAAATATTTCTTTAACTACATGTACTAATTATCCATATTCAGAACACATATTCGGCAGTGCAGTGGGCAGGGATTAGTGAATAGAAGCTCCTCCCCTTACAGTTAAGATTTAAAATAATTCGGAATTGAGTCGGTAGCTATAAGATGGTAGCAATATATAACAGACAGTTATTTATTACATTATTTATTACGTTATTTATACATTAATTTAACATTTGAATTGTTACATTAATTTTTTAAACATGGATATAATACCCTGTTATCTGTTACAGTGACTGCTTGTGACTTCAAATCAAGGAGGTATTGCTGTTTGGGATACTCACTAACATATGTACTAGACGAAATTAAAAAAGTAATAAAGACGAAAATTATTTCTTATAATATATAAAATTTACCCTTTGATACATCTGACTTA
The DNA here is from genome assembly GCA_032207245.1 of Pardosa pseudoannulata. Classification (NCBI taxonomy): domain Eukaryota; kingdom Metazoa; phylum Arthropoda; class Arachnida; order Araneae; family Lycosidae; genus Pardosa; species Pardosa pseudoannulata. The sequence continues at coordinate 19,126,807 of CM063509.1, read as the reverse complement.
AAATTTACTTCGTATTTCATCCTAGCGAAAAGGCCAACATTTTCTGTGATGTCTGAGAGACATGAGTTTATTAAATGTGTGAGTATTAAATTGTTTATTTCAGCTGAAATCATAGAAAGTGTATTTAGTCTATCTTGATTTCTGACGATTCTCAGAAATGCTTTATATTCTCCAGAATGTTGAAAGACCTTGTTCAGATTCCGATATAAATAATAAAAACTATGAAAAACTTTATATTTGTATAACTATAATGTTATTATAGCCTTCCTATTAATTGGCTTTCCTTACTTTAAAATAAATTTTGAAAGTTCTTTTGCAGTTAATAATATTCAACACCTCTCCTCTCCCAGAGGGATTAAAACACACCCCTGAGAATTAAATTTTTTTTTCTCTTGGAACTTATAAACAAATATTCAGTTATATTTAGATACATTTCTTTTCACAGTCATAAGCAAATGACAAGCACACTTTAAATAACTGGAAACAACTTATCACTACAGAATTCAGAGACGATCGTGACTACAATACGTTACTCAACAATTAAATAACTTTTGAATACAGCATCGCAACTCTGCTTAGATGTATTTAGAGGAGAGCATTAATTAAAAGATCAACAAAGGCAATATTAGAAAAATGATCATATAATCTACTTTTACAATTACAACCCCTCTCGGGGTTCCCAAAAATTGCCTCTGCCGACGGTATTTCACGTCGCCATGGCGGGGTATTGGGAAAAGTTTTCAACTAGCAATAGTCACGCCTCGGTAGAACCTCATTGGCTATGACACTGCCTCTGCGCAAAGCTACCGACAAATGGATTGATAAATTACTGTTATCTGTTACAGTGACTGCTTGTGACTTCAAATCAAGGAGGTATTGCTGTTTGGGATACTCACTAACATATCATATGTGCTAGACGAAATTAAAAAAGTAATAAAGACGAAAATTATTTCTTATAATATATAAAATTTACTCTTTGATACATCTGACTTAAAATTTACTTCGTATTTCATCCTAGCGAAAAGGCCAACATTATCTTTAATGTCTGAGAGACATGAGTTTATTAAATGTGTGAGTATTAAATTGTTTATTTCAGCTGAAATCATAGAAAGTGTATTTAGTCTATCTTGATTTCTGACGATTCTCAGAAATGCTTTATATTCTCCAGAATGTTGAAAGACCTTGTTCAGATTCCGATATAAATAATAAAAACTATGAAAAACGTTATATTTGTATTACTATAATGTTATTATAGCCTTCCTATTAATTGGCTTTCCTTACTTTAAAATAAATTTTTGAAAGTTCTTTTGCAGTTAATAATATTCAACACCTCTCCGCCCCCAGAGGGATTAAAACACACCCCTGAGAATTAAAATTTTTTTCTCTTGGAACTTATAAACAAATATTCAGTTATATTTAAATACATTTCTTTTCACAGTCATAAGCAAATGACAAGCACACTTTAAATAACTGGAAACAACTTATCACTACAGAGTTCAGAGACGATCGTGACTACAATACGTTATTCAACAATTAAATAACTTTTAAATACAGAATCGCAACTCTGCTTAGATGTATTTAGAGGAGAGCATTAATAGATCAACACAGGCGATATTAGAAAAATGATCATTGAGCATATAATCTACTTTTACAATTACAAAAACTGTAAACTTTCTGTCTATAGAGCAGTTTTCAAGCTATTGGCGGAACATGTTTTCGCGTTTTGCTGATATTGCATTTAATTCGCTTATTAAGTTGTTTTTGTTGTGGGAAAAATTTTTGTTGTCAGCGCTCTTGGGTGTTCTGCCGACGGTATTTCACGTCGCCATGGCGGGGTATTGGGAAAAGTTTTCAACTAGCAATAGTCACGCCTCGGTAGAACCTCATTGGCTATGACACTGCCTCTGCGCAAAGCTACCGTCAAATGGGTTGATAAATTATATGCAGAGTGAACTCTGTGGCTTTGGATTGTATATTGTCCAGAAGGATAGATGCGCGGTGTTGCCGTGGTAGAAGTTTTGTACTTGTAAGTGAATCGTTGTAAAATTGTTTTAGATATAATTCAATCCTCAGTACATTTGTTATGCTTAGCTTTGCAGAACAGACATTTTAATGTTGTTCTTTTAAAATAATGTTTATGAACCAAACATTTTAATGTTGTACATAAAATATTCTAATAGTGAAATGACAGTAAAAACCAGAATTATAACCTTTAATTAAAAAAAATGGAAGTGAAACAATAAATAGAGAAAAAACTAACTATTTGGAAAATGCCCGAATTTTAGATATTAAACTCTCTACTTTACTGTGAAATATATATCATCAGTTACGTCATTTACCGTAATTGTAATTTCAATTAAATAATCTCATTTGCTTGTTCATATTAAGATTCTATTTTAATATTTTTACTGAAATTGACAAATGAAAATTTTACATTTTATAAGTCTTAGAGAATATTAAATAATATTAAAATTAGTTCAGGTGAATTTATCAAACTAAAGAGGAGAAAGGAATCACGATAATGCAAGTTCTAAATTTCTTGTCAGTGAGAGCATGTATCAATTTCAGTTAAAACGTATGTTTGTTTTTGCTGAACATGTAATAAGCTTTTGTAGTGTTTAGCGCTTTAAATATGTTATGTTCTTGTATATAAGAACATAAGTACTACGGTTTGTTACGGTTTACTTATACTACGGTTTGTTCTTGAGTTGTTATAGCATATCTAGAACAAATCACTATACAGGTTGTCGATGCTTTTGGCCACTGACTCTCAGACCGGAGTTGAATAAAGTGGTAATGACCGTCGTTGAAATTTTGTGTTTGGGACTGTTACAATATGTTATATTATCTAGTTATGCACATCACCTTTAATTTACAATTAGCATTCTATATGAGTAAAGTAATCTATACGAGTAAAGTAAGACGATAAAGTAATCTCCTCCTACATCAATTTAGTTCTGTAGGCAAATTTTTCCCAAATTTAAAGCTCTAAGTATTAAAAAAAAATTTTTTCAAGTAATTGCCTGTTAAGCGTTCACCCATACAAAGCTGCATAAATTATAGACAATTTTATTATTTGAATAATATATATAAGTGGTCAACATTAATCCCGAGGACAACTCACAGTGGGTTTTCGTAATTTAGAAGCAGGATCAAGTAAAAGACCACATGACTGGCAAGCGATACCTCTGGAGATACCCAGACGATACCTCCAGAGGTATCGTCTGGGAACTTGGAGGACATGCGATCAAAAACCTATTTTTGCGTGTCCCAGATGCACTGATTACGGCGGATCTTTGCCCGGCTTGAGCCTCGATCTCATAGCAACTCCTGATACGTGATCGACACTTTAGCTGACAAAGTTACTACTGCTCTGAGCCTGGGTCCTATGGGGGTACTAAGGGCAGTATTCCATTGACTCACCCCTTTCCAACGACTCTAAAGAAGTAAGGTTCGGTGTCCCCCCCCCCTCCTTCACTATGCATAAAAAATGTGCAAATTTTAAGTTTATTTTCAATTTAAATTTTTAAATGATGGCACACTTGGAAAAACAATTTAGAATAAAAAACGACATAAATTAAATTCTTACAGGAAAATAACACATTTCTTGAAGTATTTCTCTCAAATTTAGTAAAATTATTTTAGCAATTAAACATAAAAGAAAAAGCACCGTATTTCCAACACTAAAAAGGTATATTACCAAATAATAACTTTAAAACGTACAGTTTCCAGAATTATCAATAAAAACACCTGAACAGTTTCAAAATTTAGGGAAGATTTATGAATGAGACAAAAAATAAATAAATAAATAAATAAATAAATAAAAATAAAATTTTACTTTCAAAAAGGCTTCTTCCTTTATTTCTTTTCAGCAAAGATTTTAATTACTTCTTCAAAACTCAGTTTTTTTTTTTTTTTTTTTTTTTTTTTTTTTTTTAATTTGTGGAAAAAGAGAAAAGTTCCAATATTAAAAAAAAAAAAAAAAAAAAAAAAAAAAAGAATTTTTGTTCTTAACTTTTAAAAAATTGAGGCTTATATCTACTATCAGGGCCTGATTATAGCACGGGCCGATTGGGGCTCCCTATAAATTGGTACTTAATTAATAATTTTAAATAATTTAATTAACAAAATTTGAAAATGTTTTTTGTTAATTCTTCAAGTAATGTTTCATGAAACCTTATTCAGAAATTAAATAAAAACAGTTAAAATGTTGACAATATTATCTAAAACACACTCCAATTTACTTATTACACTCCAGTCACTTTTCTCATTACTTTAAATATGAAGCCCGACTGGCATTCTCATTACTTATAGCTGTTGAGCTTTCTCCTTGTGCAGGAGTGTTATAAAAAATGGATTTTTTTTTTTTTTTGCTTTGAAAGGAGGATAGGGTAGGGGCCAAAAAGACTACCTGACCCCGGGCTCAACTTTGCCTTGATCGGGCCCTATCTACTATGCTTTGGCCATAATTAGTCCCAGGTTGTGCTTTTATCCTTTTGATTGTACTCTTAATTTTATATAACAAAATTAGTGTTACCAGTCACTAAATTCAACAATACAGCAGTGCAAGATATTGCTGTATTCTTATACAGTTGTAAAAATGCTTTTTATGAACAACTCCTGGTACAGAATAAAGGTAGTATTGTAATCTAAAAAAAATTTCATCTTTTAATGAAATATCTATGAAACAAACAAAAAATAATAATAAATATAACGATGTTAACACTACAAGTGGCTACTAGATTGCTGTATTCGAGTTCTACTCAGATATCAATGTTACTGAGAAAACAAAACTCACTTCCAACCTTGAAGGAAATTTACAAGTGGCAAGGCAATGATTTACAAATAATTCTAATACCTTTTAAGCTATACATATTTTTGTTTTCCTATTGACTGTAAGAAACCTAAAAAAAGTATATATATATTTTTTAATTTCCTACATTACATATAATATGTCTGATAATTTTTAAAATATAATATTTAAAATCCAGTCATTCATTTGTGCTAACCTTATATTGTGCAAAAAGTCCTGAGCTAAAATTTCCAGATAGCAAAAAATTTTCCTAAAAATGGTATAAGCCAAAAATGAACCTTTCCTTAATAAAAAAGATTGTTTCATTTAAAAAAATTTCAAAATACTTTACAGAAATCTAGATATAGATTAATTAAGTCTGTCCAAAAATTTTGGAGTAAGAAAAGAAATTATGTATATATATATATGTGTGTGACAGGTTCCACTAATTGTCACTAGAGTCCTGACATCATTTTCATCCTTTATTCAAATCTCACAGTACACTACTCATCAATCATCTTCAATGGCGTCGCACATTGGCACCTAATTTTTAACAAAAGCAGGCTAGGCTGCCTCGGGTAGCCAAACGTCTGTCTGTGGAATGTGCAAACTGCTCTCTGCTCCAGATCACTGCGCATGAACCGTATTTATGTGGTTAACTCCTCACGCTATGTCACTCTCAGTAAAAAATCTCTACTTAAAATCTTTTTAAATTAATCTACAATTATATATATATATATAATTATGTTTGAAGAAAATATTACAGGTTAAAAAGAACAAGGGGTTAATTGTTCAAAAAGGTACTAAAGGTCAGAAATAGTCGCTTAAAGTGACCAATGATAAAAATAGTCATTTACAGTAAGAAAAAGTACTAAATCTGAGCCATGTTTACTACATTCCAATAATTAAATGAGATAAAAATTGTAATAAAATGTAACATACAAGGACTACAAGGCAATGGTGCAACTGGATTCTATGGGCCGAGCCCTCTAATCCAGAGATTTCTAACAGTAAGCATAGAAATGACAAGTGGAAAATAAATAGATAAAAGAGGAAAGAAAGAGATAGTAGGGTGGATCCGTAAATTCATAACAAAAAAATCTAAAGAGTAGAAAGTTTAGCAATAGAAAAGACAAAACATTTTTGTGGCCAGGGACATCTGTACACTACAACGACACGAGGTGGAATGATTGCTTTTGTAAAATATGCAACAAATTCAAGATGATGGGGCAACTGTATTCTATGGGTCGAGCCCTCTAATCCAGAGATCTCTAACAATAAGCATAAAAGTAACAATGAGCAGAAATATAAATATTTAAAGATGAAGGAAATAGATAGTAGGGTAAAAGGCAAAATATGAGGCAATGGTGCAACTGGATTTTGCGGGCCAAGCCTTTTCATCTAGAGATTTCTAACAGTAAGCATAGAAATGACAGTAAGCATAGAAGTGGAAAATAAACAGATAAACAGAAAAGAGACAGTAGTTTGGATTCATAAGTTCATAACACAAAAATCTAAAGAATAGAAAGTTTAGAGATAGAAGAGACAAAACATTTTTGTAGCCAGGGACATCTGTACACCACAATGACAAGAGGTAGACTGATTGCTTTTGTAAAATATGCAACATATTCAAGATGATGGGACAACTGGATTCTATGGATTGAGCCCTCTAATCCCTCTATCCTCTAATCCAGATATCTCTAACATTAAGCAGAAAAATAACAATGAACAGAAAAATAAACAGCTGAAGATGAAGGAAATAGATAGTAGGGAAAAATGCAAAGCCTACGAGGCAATGGTGCAATTGTTTTCTGTAGGCTGAAAAGTATAATCCAGAGATTTCTAACAGTAGTATAAATTCAATTTTATCACTAGATATAGTGTCCAAATTTGATATACAGCCATTACAGATGCAAAATGGTATCAGAACAAATAATACTGCTACAGTGGGGTTTAATGGTGTATATATATATATATATATATATATATATATATATATATATATATATTTATATGTGTGTAAAAAGGGAATTTATTGTACCTAGAACTGGCCATACCTTGTTCTGATATTTTCAATACCTGTTAAATTATATTTTAGAATTAGGTTTTATTTATAGACCTATACATAGAGTATATGAATACATAACAAATAAAGAACATTTCTATATCAATGTAGTGATTCTGTACCTAAGGAAATTATTTAAAGTAACTATTTTGATTTTCTGTTCCTTTCTCAGGAAACTCAATCATATTTTAACTTCCAAATAATTTTTATCAGTAAACTAAATACTATTTAAAAATGCATTAATTCTGCAGCTATATTTAACACTAGAACTGCAGGATGGGTCATTTTGATTCAAAAACTGTTTTTGATCCGATTTTCTTTAAAAAGTTACTGACGAAATTGAATTCAATTTTTTTACTTTTCCGTATTTTATAACCGTAAAAATATAATATTAAAGAATCTGTGCTTAGGTGAAAAAGGGTTCATTACTAAACTTCGAAGTGTGGAAACAAAAATATAGATATTAGTTCTAACTGTAAAATACCTATATGTAGAAAATGTACATAATATGTATAAAAAAAAGTTGCCCCAAACTGTGTAAGAAACCTCGACTTGTAAGAAACTAAATAATTCCATTAAAGTTGTAGGTATAATTTTATAATTACATAATTTTCATTGTAAAAGTGGTGAAAAAATAAAATATCCAGTCCCTTCCCTTTTCTTATAGGTAGCATTCATATAGTTGATAACACCAGTATGGGATTCCACACCAACGAGGAAAGGCAAATTTAGATCAACTACTTCGACAGAATAGTAACATCAAATCTTGCAAAATTGGTCAAAGTTGCAACATGAAATAGTTGCCTTTGCATTCTTAAGTTGTCATATAATAAAGCTTATTATCAAACTACAAATTAGAATTAAAATCATTTTTGAAAATATTGAAAATGAACAAAATATTTGAATATCAACTAAGATTTTGTAGACACTGCTACGGAAAATGTACACAAAAAATTGTGAAATTATTGTACCACACAGGTTGGTTGGTTGTTTGAAATTTAGTAGTGCTAATTCCTCTTGAGACAAACTGTGCCAAACAAGATGAAAAACCCAATAGAACAACACAATTTTGAAAAAAAAAATCAATTTTGATGAAACGTTAAAAAAGAAAGATGCCCCAAACCAATAAAAAAAACATTTAAAAACAAATAAATAGATACAAAATTCAGAAAGACAAAAAATCGACACGATAACCAGCAAAGTTTGATTAAAAATTAAAGATTAAAAATGTAAAACAGAAACTGAAAAATTGAAAAACTTACAGAACAAAAATGAAAATTATGAATTTAAAGATTCAAAATTATTAAAATATTAAAAATTAAAATAAGGGAATCAGGCCCAATTGAAATCAAACTAAAACAAAATAAAACTTAAAAAAAAAAAAGAAATTAAAATTGAAGAAATGAAAGACCAAGAAAGAAACATTATAAAATTGAACATCAAAAGTTAGAGAACAAATACAAATCAGATTTCAAAGAACAAGCCAGCATGGCGAAGAAAAGGGAATAAGCCTGGATGCGGCATTTCCCTAATGATTGAATTAAGATTACGTGACGAATTTCCAAAGAATTTTATGTACAGAGATTTAAAACATATACAAGAAGTTAAGATATGTGCGACTGTATAAGTAGTTTTACAATACACACACTCTGGAGGAGCCTCACCACGCAAGAGATGTGCATGTGTGAGTCAGCAGTGACCCACCTGTAGACGAGTGATAATCACATCATACCTTCTAGAAGGTAGTTGAGGCCACTTGGAAATTTTTTCTTTTACATCTCGCAATTTATGTGTAACCCAAGAATTCTGCCATTTCCCCAATGATTAAATTAAGATTAGGTGACGAATTTCCAAAGAATTTTATGTACAGAGATTTAAAACATATACAAGAAGTTAAGATATGTGCGACTGTATAAGTAGTTTTACAATACACACACTCTGGAGGAGCCTCACCACGCAAGAGATGTGCATGTGTGAGTCAGCAGTGACCCACCTGTAGACGAGTGATAATCACATCATACCTTCTAGAAGGTAGTTGAGGCCACTTGGAAATTTTTTCTTTTACATCTCGCAATTTATGTGTAACCCAAGAATTCTGCCATTTCCCCAATGATTAAATTAAGATTAGGTGACGAATTTCCAAAGAATTTTATGTACAGAGATTTAAAACATATACAAGAAGTTAAGATATGTGCGACTGTATAAGTAGTTTTACAATACACACACTCTGGAGGAGCCTCACCACGCAAGAGATGTGCATGTGTGAGTCAGCAGTGACCCACCTGTAGACGAGTGATAATCACATCATACCTTCTAGAAGGTAGTTGAGGCCACTTGGAAATTTTTTCTTTTACATCTCGCAATTTATGTGTAACCCAAGAATTCTGCCATTTCCCCAATGATTAAATTAAGATTAGGTGACGAATTTCCAAAGAATTTTATGTACAGAGATTTAAAACATATACAAGAAGTTAAGATATGTGCGACTGTATAAATAGTCTTACAATACACACACTCTGGAGGAGCCTCACCAAGCAAGAGATGTGCATGTGTGAGTCAGCAGTGACCCACCTGTAGACGAGTGATAATCACATCATACCTTCTAGAAGGTAGTTGAGGCCACTTAGAAATTTTTTCTTTTACATCTTGCAATTTATGTGTTAATCCAAGAATTCTGCCATTTTGAGTGAACTAAATCTTTGATGTAAATTTTCCAGTCAGGATAAGAAAGATCAGTGTTAAGATAGTTTACTGCAGACTTGGCAGCTATATTCACAAATTCATTTCCTTTGATGCCGACATGAGGGGTAACCCAGCTAAAAATTAACGAGATTTCCATAGATTTAAGATGTTATTAAAGTAAGAATTTTGAAAATAATAGGGTTATTACAATTGGTAGACAGTAATGAATTTAAAACGCTTTGAGAGTCAGTATAGATAATAAAATGTTTATTATTGTGATGTATCATTTCTTCTAAAGCCTTCAAGATATCAAAACTTTCAGCAGAAAAGATGGAGAGCTTAGAATATAGTCTATAACTATTGATCCTTTCTTCAATACTGTATGAACAATTAATAAAGTTTGTGGATTTGGAGCCATTGGTAAAAACAGGATTGTACCACACAGATTTTCATTTGATTTTAACATAGAAGTCATACAAAACAGTTGTCAGCTTGTATATTTGCCTTGTGTGATAAGGCGTTTACTGGTCATTGTGTTATGTTTTTTATGAAAGCAGTTGCATTTTAATACCTTTTTACATTGTTCCCATTTGACAAACATTAAACCTCTGCTAATTATTAACAAACTATGAAGACAGAAAAGATTACACAAGATATATTCTCCATTACTTTCAGTTTGTTTATTTTAAACAAGAAAAATACTAATGTACAAGACAAGAGTATATTCATCCACTTCTATTTCCATACTCTCAATTTCACATTTATAAAAAAAGTCTTCAATTTGTTCCCGAGGGTCTGTAAAATAGAAAATAAAAATATATTAATAAATACATTTATTAAATAGAAATTTAAAAGTATGTTATTATAAAGAAGTATGCTACTTTAAAGCATAAAAAGGAAAGCATAAGATCAGCTTGACAAAATAACAAATGTACATAAAAATCCTGCAATTACAGCTATGGGAATCATTAAAAATGACAAGTTTTGTCAACCTAATCCAAGAGTTGGTAGGCACTTGGAAGCGAACAGAACTGTCAATTAAAGATAAACAAGGGTATGAAAGAGACCAGGGTTGGCATGATTTAAATCAGTTGATTTTTTTGAAAAAATCATTGATTTAAATAATTTTTTTTTCACTTCTTTTGGGAATTGGGAACCAGTCAGCACAGTAATACCAATAAGTAAATAAGTGTAAATAGATAGCATGTGCTTTCCAAGAATTTAGGGGTTATCAGAAAGTATGTAGTAGGGGTAGTACAATGATTGATTATGACTAGTGGAATTCATTTGATGTAATGGGAGGTAAAGAGACAACTGGAAATCCAGTTTTTCTACCAAATAACAACAGCCGTGGCTTCATCTGCTGGAATGGAAAGACAGTTTTCTTCTTTTGGTATTGTTCATTCTAGCCTTCATAACTAATTACGAATGGATAAAGCATCAAATCTAGTGTTTTTAATGAAACAATTAAATCCATAATTCGGTGCTTAAAAATATTGAAATAATTGTGATTTGTTTTTTTTTAAATAAATAGTTTGCATTAAATGAATATTTAATTTGTTCTTTAAAAATTACATGTTATTTAGTTTGCACTATCCCATTACAAAATAATGGAATGTATTTAATTAAAATTTATATATTTAATTTTAGGTAATCAGTGTGTAGAATATACTAGATATATAAGATGTTACTTCATATAACAAACTATTCTATGTATATTGCAAAAAACACAAAAACAACGATTAAAATTAGTATTCAGAAAAAAATCAAAGAAATTCGATTTAAAATAAAAAAAAATTTGATTTCAATCAAATAAATCTGATTTTAAAAAAAATCATGATTTTTTCCAACCCTAATTATAGAGTATGTAGGAAGCAATAAAATTACTGTGTACACTACCATTAACCAATGATTTGCAGATGAGAAAAATTTGTACTATTTGTAATCTTCATGATGACAATGCATTATGCCCCACCTGCTTTATGGAGAACTTCTTTGCATCAAAAAGAATCCCAATGCTTTTCCCTAACTCCCTTACAATTCTGATCTGACCACAGCAGAATTTATACTGCTCCAAGTGAAAACAGACTGAAAAAACACTGACATGACAGTACAGTAGAGGTCCAAGCACCTTTGTGAAAGATATTCTAAAAGTGTGTCAAAGGCCCTATTTTGAAGAATTTTATTTATTTGTATTGATAATCAAAATATTTTTTGCCACAAATCTGATATAGCATTTTACACAAACACTATACATTAAAGTAAAATTTTGGAATTCCTATTTTTTAGTACAAAAACATAATTTCCCAAATAATTTATATTTTTTAGAATGACTAAGAAAAGCAATTGGAGAATATCTATTAACAAAAGATTGATTATATTTATTGTTGCCAATGCCACTTGGACGAGCCAAGTAGGTCAGAGGTCACACAAATTAAAGTGAAGGGGTGAATCTTTCATTTGATGTGCACTGCTAGGGTGAAAGAACATCTTAGCTTGAGTGGGTAATTTAGAAGACTTTCAACTAAACTTAACAGAAATGAACTCTTACTGGAGGGGGGGGGGAACAACCTGTTAAACACATCTCCCACCTGAACTCCTATTTGGGAAAAACACAACATAAAACATACGGCAACACCAGTCTCTTCCAAGGCTATATAACCTGGTAATTTGCATAAAGCTCCATCTGGAGCCAAATATGCCACAGCAGCTAAATTCCCCGATTGGCTGTGGCTATTACATCAATAATCGGAAGGGCCGTTTCTGGGGAACGGCAGGAAATTAAAAATAAACCAACTGAAAATAAATGATTTTAAAAAAATTAAGCTGGCAGTTAAACGGACTATTTTAAGCTTAAAATTATGAAAATGTCAACAGGACTAAGCAGAAGATTTCCAGCTTCACCACTGAACCCACAACCCTCCAGTTATGCGAGTGTTGTCTTTACCAACAGAGCTACAGTCGCTCAAAAAAGATTGACAAAACATGCAATCAAAGTTAACAGTTATCATGTGACTTGTCTGCTAAGCATCCAGCCGTCTTCCAAATTCCCTACCCAGCAGTGCTCGTCTCCTGCATTCGCTCGTGGATTGCACCTGCAGTGCGACCTGTGCTATCTTTGATAGGCTTAGTTCAAGGTTGAGTGGCCCAATACTCGCGATCAACCCGGGCTGGGGTAAGCCTGGAGGGCCTCGCAGCCACATGGGCCCGGTTTGGTGCATGATTATCATGTGACTTTCTTTACTTTTGGTCTCTCTTCTTGGTGAACAGACTAATATAGTATTAACAATATTACTTTTTTAAATGTTAATTTTTTAACAATGTTTACACTCTAAGCTATTCAGAAAAGCATTGCTAGACAGAACTTACTTTGCCCATTCGACGCTTAAAATAAGATTGTCATAACCAAATCCATTAACACTCTCTATTGCTCTTGTTGCATCTTCTCTTCTATGGTAGCTAATAAAAGCAAAACCCTGCAAAAGAAACCAGAAAATTTTAATTGCATAATCTGAAAATATTACTCAGATATAGAAATTCAGATTTAGATTAACTCTAATCACTCAATAATCATTTCCTTTGATTTTCAATGTATGCATAAAACTGTCAATCTATATTTTAAACTCGTTTCAGATCTTAAAAATTAAAAATTATGCTTAAAAAAGGGGGTTCCAAAGTTTTTAACATAGGATAGCAAGTTCAGAAAGAAATTTATTTAGATCTTATCAAATCTTTCCCAAAGCAACCTATAATTATTTTAAAAACATCAACATGTGATGAGAATTGTATGTATCATGACCATTCCTAGTGTGCCATTCAAAGCAATGGTCCCATAACATATCAAACTTGCTCATTTAAAGTATATATATATATATATATGTATATATATATATATGTATATATATATATATTACAGACTTTCAAACATTTGCATTACTCACGCATATTATAATATATGTGTAACTTTAAGCCCCAACTTACAGTCAATTCAAAAATATAGGTGAATGTTTACCTCAATTTACAGCCACTCTCAGATTTCTGCTACATTGATGGACTCAAGAATTTTGTATGTGGTAGAACATTTGAAAATGATGAAATTTTGGCTAAGGAGGTTAGAGGGTAGCTCCAAAAATGTATGTGACATTTCATCAAAAAACTTTGGGGAATTGGAAAGAATGCTGGAACAAATGTGGCTAGGAGTAAATAGGATATATATTGCCGCATAAAGAAACTTCGCCAACAAGCTCAATGGCCAAATGGTCAGAGCACAAGATCCAGACCCAAAGTTTGTCGGTTTGGTGCTCGCCATGGCAGTTGATCCAAAGTATGAATTTTTAATTTAAAATGTTATTTATTGTTCCCTTATGTTCTTGAACATTCTAGATCTTTCTTTATTATGTAAATTAGTTATTTCTCGAATATTCTATTTGGGTATAAAAGCTGATACCCACTAATTGTAGGCAACTTCTCGATCTCGTAAAGTTGCAAGTTGCTACTTTGCTTCAATAAATTTGTTTATTAGGCTAAACGCTGTGTTCATTCAAATCTTCGGAACAATATAATGATCAAGATACGCAGACAATAGAAGATCATAAGTACAAAGTTTTATATTTGTGGTTAAGTATTGTGCATAATGCTTTTAATAAACCTTATATATGGCAAAATCCAAAAGTTTCAAATGGGAAATTTTTATAATTCAAAATCTTTAAATGATAAATATTTTAGCCTTTATTACCTTTGATTGCCCAGTTGATTTATCTTTAGCCAAATAGATACGAGCAATTGTTCCAAATGGTCTGAATAAATCTTGTAAATCAGAATCTCTCACATCTTCAGACAGATTTGTTACTCTAACTGTTGCAGTCTCATCTGAAATTTATTAATTTAAATTAAATTTATCACTTTATTATAACATCTAAAAAAAGTTTTAATATTAAAATACATAAGTGAATACAAGAACATTGTGTATACAATAAACATAAATTTCTGAAAATAAAAAATTCCCTTTTCTATTAACAAAACTTAACAAAAATAATAACAATAAAAAATAAATAAATAATAAAACTCAAATTTAGTCTTAACAACAAAATAAACAATTAACAGTAATCACTACCAGTAAAATTTCATATATCAAATTTTTAAAACCTAATTCTTGTATTCAATGGTCACTGTCTATATCTTTCTAACTTCAAGTTTTCAAAGTTGAAATAAGGTTTAATTTTGAATTGTAATTCAGTGAGTTATTGCACAATATTTTTCTTCTTCTTAAACCATTAAGCTCAGTACAATGTATCTGCCAAAATAAAATGTTTCAAATCCATGACTTTTCATGACTTTCCCTGATTTAGCAGATCATTTTACATGACTTTAAAAAGCTTTCGTTAAAGTATATATACATAAAACTTCTGATGTACATACAAATAAAATATGTGCTTTTACAGAAATTACAGGAATTTTATCATAAATAAACTATAAACTTACTTTATAAGTGTTAATAAACTCACATACATAAAAATAAATTTTTGTATCTACATACCTAAGTTTAATCATATAGCAATTTTTCAATCAAAATGTTTCCAATTTGAATTCAGGATACTTTGGTATTATCCAGGTGACCATGAATAATAGCCAAACATGATAACCCTATAATGTTTATATACAGTATCCCTAGAGATAAACTTATATTTTGTGCAAAAATCTTAATTTTTATTAAAAAATATTATTATATTAATAAAATTTTAATCTACAATTTAAGAAAAACCAGAATAATATACATTTACCCACCCATTAAGCTTTCTTGCTTTGAGTTTCCTTGGTGAACAAATTTTACTTGGTAATATGGTCCATAGGATAATACATAAATACCAAACTCAGTAACTTCAGCCAAATGAGAAGTAAATATAGAATTAAACAATTCAATGCATTTTTTTTTAATCGGTAGTTTAGCAGATCCATGACTTTTACTCATTTTCAGACACAGAAGTCAAAATTTTGGGAAAAAAGAAGGAAAAAAAGGAGAAAAATTCAAAAAAGAGGAAAAAAAGAGGAAGTTAAATAACTATTAAAAATTAATGTTCTGATTTACTTAATGCAAAAACAAGTGCCTAAATATGAAATATGGAAGTATCTAAATAACTTTTTATCAATATAAGTAAGTACTCAAGTTTCCTAGTAAAAAAAATATATTTAAAATAGATTCAAATCAGATGCTTCTTCAATGTGCCTCATTAAAAAAATAAATTCACCAATACAGTTGAACTTTATTATATTAAATTTTGAGGAACCATATTGTTTGTTGTACTTGAACCTTTAAGAAAAATGCTAGATCTCAGAAAATTATAACTTATATAAGATTTACATAAGGTTATATATTATCTTGTATAAGATTTATAAAAATATTATCTTTAATGATTTTAATTGACCTTAACCAAACAACTGAACGATTGAATATTAGAATGACCAAAAATGTAGACAAATGCAAAACTAGTTTTGTCTTCTAGTTATTGCTTACTACTTTAATACTGAGTTAATTTATAATCTTCTATATCAAGATAGTTTAAGGAATTTCTTTGTCCAATACAACAAAAAACATTTTCTTTCCTTGAGTGGCTGGACAAAATATTATTAATTTCATGCACTTTGTTTTTAAATCTAGAAACATATATTTAAATCTGATTTTATAACTGCAAAAAAGTTTTATAAAAAATGAAGAAAAAATACTTAGTAAATGATTAAAAGAAAGGATTCTTCTACCTCATTCCTAAGATTCACTATAAATGTATAAAATAGAGATTCACCATTTATGGATAAATTAGCATTGTAAACAAAAGGAAAATCATGAGATCAAAATTTTCATTTGTTATAAGCTGGTTTGTTAAAATAGGGATTTCAACAGTACATCAATAATTTAAAAGCCGTTTCAAATAGCAAAGCTTTAAAATGCACTTCCAAACAGAACTTGAAAACTTTGTAACCGCAAAATTTGTTAACTAGTTTGTAAAATTCTATTAATTTTTCTTACATTGATTTATAATAAATGTTTAAAAAATACAGTATAAGTCTAATTTTTTTAAATGGACAATTCCAAAAATTTTTTAATAAAAGTAGCAGATCCAGAAGTTAAATATTAGAGGGGAAAAAAAGGAGGAAAATCGGAAAGTAAAGAACAATTTAAAAATATTTATTTAAGTATACATAATGCAAAAACAAGTACCTAAGTATGAAATATACCAGAAGCTAAATAATTTTTACTAATATAAACAATTACTAGAGTCTCCCAATCAAAAAATGTTCAAAACAGATTCAAATCAGAAGTTTCTCAAATATCCTAATTTAAAAAAAAAATCTAATAATATAAATGCGCATTTTAGATATCAAATTTTTAGAAGGCATTCCTACAAACAAATTTTTAATTTTGTGACACTAGAATTTCTTAAATGCAGTAAAATCTATACCTTAATAGTTTGTAAAGATACAATAATTAGCATTAGATTTAATTTTAATCAATGTCTAAAAACTCATGATTTAAATAACATATACTCTATATAAGGCTATTTTTTTAAGTGAACAATTAAAAAAAAATTTTTTTTAAACAGTAAGATTTCAGGACGATGATCGAACTGGACGGGCTTTCTTCCGGTATCTGAGCCAGTGGGTTCGATTTCTACTTTAGACTAACAGATTTGTAACCATTTAGTTTGGTCTGAGAGCGCTAGAGTTTACTTTTATGTTACCCGACAGCTAGTCATCGGAGTTTACTACTTAATTACTACGATTCTGAACGGCTGCGAACAAAGCGGCGGGATTCGAACCCGTGGCAGCGTCCTGCCGATTCAGCTGGATGGCTGATTTTTATCGGGATTGCCGTTAAAAGTTACGATTTTTCATTAGTAAATTTTTTCATCAACTTCAATACAGATGCAAACTTAACAACAAAAAAGGTGCGGATTTTTTAACAATAATTAACTTCCGTAAGTTATTTGCAACAGTGTTATTTTCTCACAGACACTGCTCATAGCACAAAAATTCAGTCAATAAGATGAAGTATCGTTAGAAATAACTATAAGAGGGATTGAAATCTTAATACTGTTACCACGATATTAAAAAATATCGATATATAAAACAGTATTACGATCGGTCTACATGTACGTGCGTTCGGGGGATAATCTATAAAGTACGCAGGATGTTAAAACATAATTCTACCGTTTCAGAGCCCCCATATTATGATAGCAGTATTAACTATAATGGCCCATTAAAAAAATGCGCATTTTCCGGAACCGAAATCCAGAAAACGGTTGTTTTTCACCAAAACATACAGTTATGGCTTAGCTGTACTATTAAAACTAGAACCACACACGTTCTATATGTTTCATTTGTACCGCGTCACACGGCTTTTTGACCTTGAAGCACGTGTTGCGAGAATCTACTGATAACGCTTTTCTCCTGCTCTTTGTCAAAAAAAAAAAAAATTGTGGACGTGGCAAAGAGAAAAAACAAATGAGAAAAGGGAAGAAATCTGATTATCGTCAAAATTTAAATATATATAAGTTTAAAAAAAATCGCTCCTTTTAATTATTTATTTTATTTTTTTTAATTTCCGAAAAAAAATCTGTTTAACAATCTTTTTTTTTTAATTAAAAAAAAGAAACTACAAAAAATTTCGGATCAGAATCATCTTTGAATTCATTCAATATTCGATGCGGCAGTCCATTTTTTAGCGCATAGGCTCGGAGTAACGTTTCTTTTCCCCCTCTTCGGTTCAGAAACGGGGTAAACAGATTTCTTGACACCACAATCAAAATATTCGGGTCCCCCCTTTAGTTTTGACACTTTGATCGTTATTCGTTAACTTTCAAACATCTGTACCGCCAATAAATCGCCTTACACTTTTTTTTCTTTTTTTTTGGGGGGGGGGGGAGATCTCACAGAAAAGAAAAACAAAGATGTTACCAAAACATGGAAAAGAAGATGTGTGCAATCCGTTAGGCCTTTACATAACTCCGTAAAAGTTGAGAAAGAAAAAAGGAATAAAAGGAGTGAATGGCCCAAAGAAAAAAGGAATAAAAGGAGGGAATATGCGAAAAAAAGGAAAAAAGGAGAAATTTCTAAAAAAAAGGAAAACGAGGAAAAAAAGGAGCGCTGCGGTGTCTGCATTTTACTTGAAAAATCAAGACTTTTCATGACAAAATTAATCCATTGTCTAAATTCATGATTTTCCCTGACTTTCCAGGTGCACAGAAACCATGTAAGGGGTAACACTTCATGCTTTAAAAAAACAACTGTGCTACATAAATTTACCAGAAAAGTCAGTTGACAGAAGACTCATAATAACTTCCAAGTAGGACAGATGTACATTCCAAGGCAAAAGTTTTTTTTTTTTCTTTTTGGAGGGGGGGGGGGTTGTTAGGGTGTTGATCGATCACTCAAAATTGCAAAGCCAGCAGTCAGAATCCAAATTATTTAACACAAATGTTGGATTCTGTGAGATTAGAAAGGGGCAAAGGTGTAAAAATTGCAAGTTAAGATTTTATTAATGGGAAAACAGAACAGACTGCACTTTTAAAATGAGGTTCTTTACTTCATAAGAAAAGGGCATTAAAATCATGAAAAATAATTTAGATGAGTCAAAAGTTTAATATATTACACACACTTTATATTTGGTTGGGGAAAAATAAATCCATTATTTTTTTCGGTAGATGGCAGTAGTAGTCGATATCTTGTAAAGTATCTATAAAACAATTTCAAATTTATGCTCGTTGTCAAGGTGACATTTTATACTAAAAATTTTTTTTACTGTTTTTTGTTTGGTCCATTCAGTTGTGAGTTACAGGGTGTTAAAAATGGAAGTCAACAAATGAAAAATTTGGTACATTTTACAGTTTTTCTTTTATAAAGGCAAAAATACAAGCGAAGCTGCTGAAATTGTGAATGGTGTTTATGGTGCCAATACTCTAATAGCTTATTAGATGCAATTTTGGTTTCGTCGATTCCGTTCGGCATTTTTGATGTTAAAGATGCAGCCCACACAGGCAGGGCTGTTGTAGAAAATGTCAATAAAATCACAGAAATAATAGAAGTTGACCGGCATGTTAGCAGTAGTAGCATCGCCCAGGAGTTAAAGATGGACCATAAAACAGTTTTAAACCATTTGCACAAAGTTGGATTAAAAAAGAAGCTTGATGTTTGAGTGCCACACCAATAGCAAAAAACATAATGGATCAACTTTCCGTCTGCAAAGCCTTGGCCAATTGGAATGAAATCGACCCATTTCTTAAACGGATGGTGACTGGGTTATCCCCAGTCAAATGGGTCAAATACGACAATATTCTGTGAACATGATCATGGTCAAAACGTGGTGAAGCAGCTTAAATGGTGGTCAAACCAGGACTAACAGCCAGAAAGGTTCTACGGTGTATTTAGAGGGACTGGAAGGGAATAATTTATCAAGAGTTTCTTCCGTATAGCCAAACACTAAATTCAGATCTCTACTGTCAGCAAATGGGCCGTTTGAACCTAATGATTGACCAGAAACGGCCAGAATTGGCCAACAGAAGAAGTGTTGTGTTCCATCCAGACAACGCCAGACCACACACTTCTGTAGTGACTTGTCAGAAACTCAGGGAGCTTGGTTGGGAAGTTTTAATGTATCCACCATATAGTCCAGACCTGGCACCAAGCGATTACCACCTTTTTCTTGCATTGCAAAACTTCCTGAGTGATAAGAAATTGGGATCAAGAGAAGATTGTGAAAATTGATTACTAGAGTTTTTGGCCAATAAGGACCAAGACTTCTATGAGAAAGCCATTCTGAAGCTACCTTTAAAATGGCAACAAATTATACAGCAAAATGATGCATATTTGACCCAAATCAGACAACTCGAAACATGTGAAATAAAGTCATTAATTTTATGCAAAAATAATGGATTTCTTTTCCCCCAATCTAATATATATATTTATATACATTAATGAAACATTAACAAAAAGTTCTATACCTCTGGTCCTGGAAGGTGTCATGGATTCACCACGTCTATTAGCTCCTTCTCTCATGATAGGAGGAACATATTTACC
The DNA here is from genome assembly GCA_032207245.1 of Pardosa pseudoannulata. NCBI lineage: Eukaryota > Metazoa > Arthropoda > Arachnida > Araneae > Lycosidae > Pardosa > Pardosa pseudoannulata. Next base: position 19,106,201 of record CM063509.1, on the reverse strand, counting down.
AGCTTTAACCTTTTCTTCAACTTGTGGATTTGGAGTAACTGCAAATTGAAAACAAAATTTTAGAACACTCAATATCTTACAGATAATTTTAAATCATAACTACTTCATGTTGATTCTGAAAAAAAAATCTATACATCTCATTTTTAATTATTAAATCAGGGTTCCCACTCTTTTTCCAGAACAAAAATTAAGGACTTTCTAAGGGCCAAAGTAATTTTTTATAAGGACCTACTTGAAATACACGGCATAACAACATAAACCCTATTTCCTGAGGAACATATTTTAATGATTATGAACCAGACAAGGTATGTTCAATAAATGTTCTACAATATTTCAGAATTAAGTTTTTAAAAAAGCTTAAAAATTAATTTAAGATAAATCTATTTGACAAAAACTTATTTTGAAAAATGTACTTCTAAAGTTTTTTGAGTGATCAAACTAAAATTAAATTGAGGATAAAATACAATATTATATACAGAACTTTCTGAGAGTTTAAAAATGACTATAATATATATATATATATGTACTAGCTGATTATAATCGACATTGCCTGGGAAGAAAAGTTTTAGACTTTTCTATTACATTCAATGCAAGGAAAATTAAACTCCCATAAGTAAATGAAATATCTAGGAAACCCCTATCCTCCATACTTCGTTTAATTAAAATTTACATAACTGTTAGCTATTAGGAAAAGGCAGCTGACTTTATACTTTAAACCTATTCAATATGCCAATTTATTTATTTGTCAAATAAATAACCAAGAAAAAACTGTCAAAGAAAACTGATAGGAATTGACACAATACGGCAGCGAAAAATGTTAATGAAGAAATCGATTATGTATCAATTTAAAAATTAAGGAGTTTTTAAGGATCTTTGATAAAAATTAAGTAGTTTTAAGGGCCCTTAAAAATAAAAGCTAAATTTAAGGAATTCTTAAGGACTTTTAAGGACTGTGGGAACCCTGTAAATGTGATGGAAGCACTAAAAACTACATAAAATGATTGTCTTTTTGTAAATCAAATTTATCAGCCTCAAATCCCAAAGTACCAATTACAAAAGTATCAATGTAATAAATAACAAATTATAGAAAGTATTTCTCAGTTTTCAAAGCGGAGTATTTTCATACACTTGACTCGGATACAAAGCAGTTTAAGAAAACACAAAGCAGACTTACTCCAAACTACTTTGTACTGCTTGTGTCAAAAGTAAAGAGCTGACACTAATTCCTTGCATGTATGTTCACTTATAATATGTTTTCTCATTAATTATTACAAAATCACTTGTAAATGTCACATCATAGTGACTACTATCTAAAGAGGAAAATCCTTACAAAAAAGTGTAATTTACTTAAGTGTTACACAAAAAAACTTCACTCTAGAGATATATTCAGGTATGAGATAATGTAGTGCAGGCGTTACTGGTTGCAAGTAAAAAAAAAAAAAAAAAAAAAAAAAAAAAAAAAAAAAAAAAAAAAAAATGCTTTTTTTTTTTTTTTTAGAATTTGGGAGTAATAACTACTGTCTTAAACTTTCACTAGTGTTTATTGACTACTTTCCATATTTTGATATTTAAAAGATTTATTTGCAACATATACTTATTTAAAGAAGCATTTTTAATTAAAAAATTTGTCAACTAAAAAAATATCTTAACAAATCTGTAAGAGACAAAATGTTAGTTATGGTTTGATTTGGTTTAAAGCACTATGGTATACTTTTTTACAGGGACCTATCGCTTAAAGCTAATTCCAAACACCCATGCCACAGTGGGATTCAAACCCACTAACTATAGTACCGAAGATCAGCACCATAACCATTCAGCAATCATTTGACTACATTTAAGTTATGATGTATAAATTTGATACTAAAATTGTAGTGTTGCCATACATCTTTAGGAAGGACTATTAGCAATTGAAAAGCAACTATATAAAAATATAGAACTATCAGATTTTATTGATGAACTGGAAAATAAGAAAGCAAGAAGAGAGTAGTATATGGTACATTTTTTACTTTTCTTTGATAGCAGGCTTGCAACTGCTCGGGTACTTTCAAAAAGGTGAGAAAAGTGACAAATAATACAGAATAAGTGACTAAAAAGTGACAAAACATTGAAAAAAAAAAAACGCGATTTTTTTTCTCCTCTTGATTACAGATACTATTATTAAGATTTTTCTATTTAACTCTAAATCAAACAACATGATTTTAGCGTCAAATACAAAATAGGTTAAAAATTTTGTTTAACATAACTCAACATTGCTTTTTATTCAAGAAAATCTATAAATTAGATTTGAATACATACAATACATTAATTTTATAATCACAATTTTCTGCATATATTAAGGATGTTTTGAAATATGTACATATCGAGATTAGAGCATCTAAACAAAAATTGTGAAGAAAAAGAAAAAGAGAAATGTGTACTTTGACGTAAATTACTTTAATATATTAAAAACACATTTCAGTACAAAAGTCGATTTCAGGAAATTCTTTACGACTTTTAAAATCCCTAAATTCTGGAAACCATGACTAATTACATTTTAATAAAAAAATAAGATTAGAGCATCCCATTTTGGTCTTTTATTTAAATATTTTGTTATTAATTATGATTTTTTTCAAAACTAGACTTTTGCTGTGATACATCAAGAAAAAAGTGGCTAAAGATCAGAAAAGTGACGGAATTGCAAGCCTGTGATAGAGAATGCATTTCAATAAATTTAAAACAAATAAATACTGCATATATTTTTACATTTTTGATCCCTAGTTAATTAAAGCAATAATAAACACAATAGTAAATTTCAATTCATTGGGTTGAGTTATGTGTCTACTAGAAATCAGTATTGAAATGAGATGTAGCTAATAGCTTAGAACCAGGTTTGTGTATGTATGTGCATATAGTGAATAAGTTGAGTGCATTAATTTTAACAATGGTTGAAATATAGAAAAAAAATATTCATAATTCAGACATCTGTACATTTTATCACTGTATTTACTTTTGTAGTTTAAAAAAATACATATAATACAGATCTAAAGTTGCAGGCTTGCAACTGCTGAGGTACTTTTAAAAAAAGTGAGAAAAGTGACAAATAATACCGAATAAGTGACTAAACATTGAAAAAAAAATTTTTTTTTCTCCTCTTGATTACAGATGCTATTAAGATTTTTCTATTTATTTTCACTCTAAATCAAATGGTTCATGCAAAACATGATTTTAGCGTCAAATAAAAAAAGGTTAAAAATTTTGTTTAACACAACTAAACATTGCTTTTTATTCAAGAAAATCTATAAATTAGTTTTGAATACATACAATACATTCATTTTATAATCACAATTTTCTGCATATATTAATGATGTTTTGTACATAGCTAGATTAGAGTATCTAAACAAAAATTGTGAAGTAAAAGAAAAAGAAAAATGTGCGCTTGGACGTAAGTTACTTTAATGTATTAAATGTATATTTCAGGAACTTCTTTACGACTTTTTAAAATCACTAAATTCTGGAAACCATATGACTAATTACATTTTAATAAGAAAAATAAGATTAGAGCTTCACATTTTTGGTCTTTTATTAAAATATTTTGTTATTAATTCAGATTTTCTTTTTTGAAAAACAGAAACAACTGGAAACTAGATCAAACAGAAATCTAAGCAGGGTCCGAAATAGCCCCACGGGGGGATGGTACTTGAAAAGAGAGGTGGGTCTGAACAGCCAAGGGGTGATATCCTTGTAAGATATCAATGCGTTCGCCAAGTTTTTCCCTCCCACCAGTAGTTGTCCAACCAACGATTCAATAATGTACTTACCCAAGGTCATCTGCCAATCTACGAGAGCTACACATGCAAAATAATACAGAAGGTTTTCATTCGGTCATGTCTAGTGATCATAGCGCTTGTGCTAAGAACAAAATATGGTTCAGTACATTGTCAGACCGGGTGATACACCATGAAATAAGTGACTAAAAGTGACTGTTTTCTTAAAAAAGTGATCAATTGTAAAAAAAGTGACTAAAAGTGAGAAAAGTGACGGAATTGCAAGCCTGAAGTTGTTAATCCTCTTATGTGAAAAATTGTCTATAGTTAAAAAACTGTAGAACAATGCATTTATTATAAGCATACCAGGTTTAGGCTCCTCCTTCAATAAATCTGGTAAAGTACCCAACTTGTCTTTGTATGGGCACTGAGTGGTCCAGTGATCATCTTTACAAATACGACATTTAACCATTTTTTGTCCTTTGAGCTTAGCCAAGGGATCTTCTTCTTGACCCTTTTCTTCCTAGAGTAAATATAAAATAATTTGTATTACCACAAAACCCCAATCAATTTTTTAATTTATTGAACCTTACTGGAGAACCAGTTTTGAAGGCCTATATTGTAGGACTTAATATTGTATCACCACATTAGAGTTCTTTCATATTTAGTAAGCATAATGGTAATACAGTAAAACCCATTTAAGAAGTTCTTGCTTAACACGTTTTCCTGCTTAAGAAGTTTATATTTTCGGAACCCATTTCCCCCCCCCCTTTGTACAAAGTTAAAATAACCAGTTTATAAAATTTCGTTCCAAACTCTTTCCCGCTTAAAAAGCTTTCTTTCATTTCTAAGTTTACTTACAGAACGTGTTTATAGCTGCCTTTCAATTACTGTTTTTTCTCTCTCCTCTCTCTCTGTTTGTAAAGGTCAAAGTTTATGGCTGAAAACGATTGTTGTCATTTTTATCTAACATTCACACCTGTCGGTGGTAGTTTTCTCTTTGTAACTTTAGTTATGCTGAGGGGAAAAGCCCATTGTCCCTAAGCGACTGTTAAGGAATGTAAAGAAGGGATTCATTTGATTCACAGTGATTGATAAATATTGAAGTTTGAAATATATAGTTTGAAGAGTATGTATCATCAGATGATGAAGTACTGTCAAGTGAAATGCTAACAGTGGATGAAATTTGTGAGGTTATTGAAGATGAAGAAATGAGTGAAACTGAAGAGGATGTAAAAATTCCTAGTTTTTCGGATGCTGTGAAAGGACTCGAAACTTTTCGTCGTTTTATTGAAAGTGTTGAAAATGTGTCTGAAGAAGTTTGTAAAAGCTAAAGACAGCTGGACTGTTACCAATTACAAATTTCCAACAAAAAGCAAAAATAAAAAACTATAACCAATTTTTTCTGTAAAATAGATTCCAGTGGTGTTTAAAGCAAAATTTCTTAGCTGAATTAAAGATATTCTAAGGTAATTATGTTGTTTTCCTTTATTAGCTAAATTTTTAAGTAGGCAAAAATGTAAATTTTTGAGAAAAACCAAATCTATTGTTTCTATATTATTTCATAAAGAAAAGAAAATAGAAAACTCCTTAAGTGGTTTTTACTGTATATATATTTATATATACAAATATATACACACACACACACATACCCATAAATAATGCTTATTGCCTGATTTCCCGTTTAAGAAGTTTTAATCAGTTAGGCCCTTGGAAAACTTATTAAGCGGGTTTCACTGTATTTTTAAAATACATGGGTTAATTAAAATAGAATTCACTGCTTTGAGCTGTTTACAAACACTAATACAGCAGTGGGATTTAAAACCAGACTTCAGTACAAAATACAACAAAAATAATCCTAAGCAATTGACCATCCTCTGGCTAAAGCTCCTTCAAATCTATTCATTTTATTTCTTTTTACCATGTGCCACCAAATCACCTTCATTTTACTTTGCAGAAGGGATTTTATTTGGAGGGTCAGAAAAACCTATTTACAAGAGCTACAATTTCAAACCTCCATTTTGCCAGGATTGTCGCCAGAAGTCACATCCCATCATTCTACATATTGTGTTCTTGTTTACTTCATATAAAATGCAACATCTACCTTTCTTTTTACCATTTTTAATGAATGACATGAAATATCAAATTATGATGATAACTCTAGACACAGAGGAATAAGGAGGATAATGGAAGAATTAATTCAATCCTGTCATTTTGCAATTGCACTTTTTTATTACTGTACATTTTGCAGCAGCAGAAATCATCCATTTAAAAAACTTATCACCAGCAAATGCAAAGGATCATGGGAAAGGAGTTAAACTCTGCAATTCCCTTGGTAAAAGGGTGAATTTTTCTACAACTCAATTTTTTCCCCGATTAGGGATGTCTTGAAAGGGGAGTATGATTCACGGATTTACCCTGCATTTGCACTGCTTTTTGACACATATAAACGGGCTATACAGGTATTTTAAGTTCTATCAGTTGCATATTAGCAAATATCTGACTTTTACATTTCTTATGATTTGTCATATTTTTGTTAAAAAAACAAACCCTGACCTGTTACTGGTAGGTATGCAGAAAAGCCCTGCCCAGAAGCAGCAAAATTTAGGGAGACTAAATTTGTTCAGTACTCTTTAAAATATAAGTTATTTGTGCAAGGACAAGTACATCATCTAATGATTTTACTCAAACACAATACTCACATATTGAGAAACTGTAATCTGATCTCTAAATCTCTTCATCAGTGAATAAAAAAAAAAGTCTGACCACATTTTGTGTAATTTTAAAAATAACATTTTTTTGGATTGTTAGTGTTTTTGTTATTGTTGTATTATAAATACCTCTTGTTTATTTTATACAACATTAAAAATATTTTGCATTGCTTTATTGGAAATACCCCTTGGTTTCTTCATTTAACATCAATAAATTTTCATACATATGTTATGATTATTTTAAAACTATATAGGGGTTGTGAAGACCCCCTCCTTTGTCCAGAACTAACGGACAAAATCAGCTGATCGGGAGCCTCATGTTTCGACCCTGTCGACAATGGCGTGACGACACAGTGTCTGGAATGTTGACAGTTCAGTTGAATAGGCATCACACCGCCTGATCGGTGGTGGTAATGACCCCTGGAGGATTGCCTGGAGAAGCCTCAATCGGAACAGCCAACGAATGAGAATTAAGCTAAAAAAAACTAGCTGTAACCTTAGCTAGAGTTCTCAGGTAACTGGAATCATAACTGGCCAAAAAATGGTTGATAGGACTGTAACTGACCCCCAGGTATAAAAAGCCTAGAATTTTTTGACTTGAGGCTTTTTGACATTTTTTGACGTCATGGAGGTTTCTGCGATTTTTGACCGGAGCCAGCTTTTTAGTGATTGCGTTCGGGAGACTCATAAAGTCCACTCATATAAGGAACGGCAGGGTTTCGAATGCCGAACGGGAGATAGATTGGGTTTGCATTGCACCCTGGAAGAGCCTCCCCATTTTGGGAGCTTATTTAATCTTTTTTTTTTTTTTCGACTGTGATCGTCATGGAAATGTTATGCAAGAACCATTCTTTTACTTCTTGACTTGTTTTGGGAGATTAGAATCCCTGTATATATAACTAGTATTTACTCCCAAAAATAAAAGTGATTTTCCAATTCTATTGTAACTGTGATCCTTCTTCACGTTACTTCTCATCCAAGAACATTGAAGTCGTCAGAGGGTACATAAAACCTTAACACAGGTGTCTGACCTCTCCCCCCCAGGAATTTACCTGATAAAAACTCTTATATGCATATAATAAAAAAAGCCTGAAAGTGTCTTACTTTTTGCCATAAATTATATATTCCTAACAACTACATCCATCAGAAACAAAATTATGTTAAATATCAGGAATCATTTCATAAAAGAAATAGACAATCCCCCCCCACACACACATCCTGCCAAAATAGAGTGATATGGCCATTTTAAGAATTTCATCAATTTATCAATTTAGAACAACATGAAATCTTTGCAGTAAAAATTAAAGATCTTTTTGATATACTATACATATAAAACTATAATGTTAACATGACAGAAAGCCACTTACCTCTTTATTTGATAAAAATTGCATGAAAATTTCTTCACACACAATGGTATTAGCTGGATTTGGACCAGGTGGATCATTTGATGCAAGACCAAATTTTTTCCAGGCCTAAAATTGACATTTTCCATAAAAGTATTTAAACAGATTTTATAGACATATTTGATTCATCATTTAAAAATAAATGAGATATGAAATTTCTAAACTACATCAGAGTATCTACTGAAATTGCTAACAGTTCATTTCCAGACTTTTTGAGAACATTTTCAAAGAAATTCCTAGCCTATTTTATCTTTAAAAACTCCTTAAAATGATTTTGAACTCAGAAGATAAGGGAGCATATATCTGTACAAGCAGATACTTTGTAAAAACCATTTATATTCCAAATTTTCATTTTGTTTTGAAAGTCTGAAAATCAATATCATATAATGTATCAATCCACCAAAATTTGTTAAGGTATCCGTCTACATTCGGAGAACTATTTTCTTTAAACGTAGAAACTAGTTCATGTTTTTAAAGATTTAGATTTATTTTTTATATTATCACAGAGAATTACACTTAAAAAATTTATTCCTGGGGAAGTTTTATTTTAGGAATATTTTAGGAGCTTTTAGAGAAATCACGTTTTAAGTTTCAACATTTTATTAAAAATACCGTTCTGAGAAATACGCATTTGAAGTTTATGAAAGTAACTTTAACTATTAAAAAATTAAAATACATGTTTAAAATTCTCCACAATTTCTTGCTTCAAAACTTTCTAATTACCAAGTTACTAGTTATTAAAAATACTAGAAAAATGTTTAAACCAATCTTCATGAAAATTTTAAAAGTTTTGTCCAAAAAATGCTCTTTAAGGCTTTAAATTAACAACTTCCGGTTCCAAAGTCACTACTTCCATTTTGTTTTGACAGGTGTCATTGATGTTTAACAGCTGTAGCTTTTCTTTAAAATGCCGTAGAGACAAAACAAAAACAGATTTAGAAGCCTAAAAGTCGAAATTTTACAATAAAGAAATAAAACAAAATTATGATTTTTGGCAAAAAATGACCTTTTTTACGTAGACGGATACCTTAATTGTGCTCTGGGTCAGCTACCAATTGGTTAGCTAGAAATATATTTTATTCTCCTCACTGCATTCATTCGAATTAGATGACCAGCCTATTTCATTTTTTAAGATTATTTTTATTTTACAATATTTGGTTCATTTTACATTTTTATATAGCTCATGATTAACCTTTAATACATACATATTTTTTTAATTTATTTTTTTAAATAGCATTTACTTTGTCAAAGACATTAATAGGAAATTATTTCAGGAAGGATTTTTTATTTTTTATGTTTCTGATAATTTTTTTTAGGATTAGATATATCAATTATTTAATGCAAAATCATAATACAAATACCTGGAGATTTACTATTAAGACAACAAAAAGCAATTTTTTAGAGGAGGATAAATAGAAAAATGCAAGCAAACTGAAAAATGTTTTATTTATTAAAGTCTAACTCCTTGGCATGCAATGAATTGGGGTTGTCATTAATTTCATATGCTATTGTAAACATTGACAAGTCTAACTTGTTAATATCTGATTTTGCTAGATGCCATGTAGTATGTAAAATTATTTGATTGCTTCATTCATGCATCAATTTTAGTTTGTTTACAACATTCAAAACACTTTATCCTCTCTCCATCTCAACAATACCAGTAACACTGTAGCATCTACAAATAAGTTAATCTGAAAGAGGAACCTAAAAGCCAATATCACTTGAGTCAATTAGAAATAATCAGCGATTTGCTCTCATATTTCCAGGCTTGCAACTGCTGCAGTACTTTCAAAAAGGTGAGAAAAGTGACAAATAATACAAAATAAGTGACTAAACATTGAAAAAAAAAAGCGATTTTTTTCTCCTCTTGATTACAGATGCTATTATTAAGATTTTTCTATTTATTTTAACTCTAAATCAAATGATTCATGCACAACATGATTTCAGTGTCAAATACAAAAAAAAAAAGTTAAAAATTTTGTTTAACACAACTCAACGTTGCTTTTTATTCAAGAAAATCTATAAATTAGATTTGAATGCATACAATACATTAATTTTATAATCACAATTTTCTGCATATATTAATGATGTTTTGAAATTGTACACAGCTAGATTAGAGTATCTAAACAAAAATTGTGGTTGGGGGGGGGGAATGTACATTTTAGGAACTTTTTTTATGACTTTTTAAAATCACTAAATTCTGGAAACCGTATGACTAATTACATTTTAATAAGAAAAATAAGATTAGAGCATCCCATTTTTGGTATTTTATTCGTCGTTTTGGTTTCGATTCGGTTATGTCGAGTGATTGTAGCGTTTGCACAAAGAACAAAATATGGTTCATTACATTGTCGGACCCCATGATATACCATGAAAAAAAGTGACTATTTTCTTAAAAAAGTGATTTAAAGTAATCAATTGTAAAAAAAGTGACTAAAGGTGAGAAAAGTGACGGAATTGCAAGCCTGTATTTCTGATCCTGTTTTTAATACTGCTATGCTAAACAAAACTAAAAGAACTACTCAGGGTTCCCACTATTTCCAGAACAAAAATTAAGGACTTTTTAAAGGACTTTCTAAGAACCAAACTTTTTATAAGGTACTACTTGAAATACACAGCATAACGACATAAGCCTTATTTTCTGAGGAACATATTTTAATGATTATGAACCATACAAGGCATGTTCAATAAATGCTCTACAATATTTCAGAAGTAAGTTTTAAAAAATGCCTAAAAATTAATATATCATAAATCTGTTAGACAAAAACTAATTTTTAAAAATGTACACCTAAAGTATTTTCAGTGATGAAACTAAAAATAAATTGTGAATAAAATACAATATTATAAACAGTACTTTCTAAGGGTTTAAAAATGACTCATATATATATATGTATTCATATACTAGCTGATTATACCTGATGTTCCCTGGGAAAGAAGAATGTTTTAGACTTTTCTATTACATTCAATGTAAGGAAAAATAAACTTCCATAAGTAACTGAAATATCTACAAACTCACAAGCTCCATACTTCGTTTAATTAAAATCTGCATGACCGTTAACTATTAGGAAAGGGCAGCTGACTTTATACTTTTAACCTTTTCAGTATGCGACAGATTATTTGTCAAATAAGTTTTCTAGCTCATGACCATAAAAAGTACTAATGTACTAAAAGTATTTTCATAATTTTTTAAGGATATGAAGGAGAGGAATTTTGAATTGCTACAGTAATACACTGAAAACATATATACATTTGAGGGTTTTCTTCATTATTAATACTGCACTTTAGGTTATAAAATGTAAAAGAATGTTATGAACATTAACAAATATTTTATATATTCTTAATATACTAGCATATAGCCCGTTATATGCTAGTATATTAAGATCAGTAAAATTTTTAGTTTTCCAGAATTGCAAAGTACCCTATGAGGCAGTTAAAAAAAAATGGTTTGTTTTTTGGCTGAGAATTATTTTGCAACAAAATATTACCTTAAGAAAATTATTTACGTAATATCTCAGTTTAGTGATAAAACGTATGGAAATAATGCAGAAGATATTTAAATAATCTAAAATAAATGATTAAATGAGATGGTTAAAGGAATGATGTCATAATGCTAGAAAAAAATTGTTATTTTTACCTATTTATTATGTGATAAATTGATACATTTAATCGCCTGCTCTTAAAATGGGGCTTGATATAATAATGGTAATACGTGAATTTAATAAAATAAAAATCATAAAAATTTGAAATATGGTAAACATTTATTTTAAAAATAATAAAACTTTAGGAATAAGAATTCAAAAGAAAAAGCAGAAATTATTAAATTAATTAGACATTTAGAAAAATTCGGCTATGTCGGGGGTAGAACCATCAACCCAAGAAGTACGACGATCAAATGGGCAGACACTCTACCCCATGTGCCAGCTTACACGTCGTGAAGGAGATGGTTATATAAGGGTCAAGTAAAAACAGTCCAGAAATTTAAATATTGCGCTCCGCCCTCGCCATCCTATCAATAATGAATTTAGTATAGAATAAGGCTTGAAATAATAGCATTAAACGCTCGAAAAGGGGGAGATGAGGTGGATTTCGAATTCACTTTGAATTTTGCTAACCCTAACTCATAAAAAATCCAATATGGATGCCTGTATCCATTCCAGGTACAACCGCTTCAGAAATTCACAGACAGACAACTTAGGCTATTATTATATAGGGGATATATTCTTCTATTATTATATAGGGGATATATAAGAATGACAGTACTTATCACATGTCCTGGTATTCTTAAAACCGGTTTTGGCCAAGTTTAACTCTGAATTTATAAAACCAAAAAGTTCAGAGAGTATAGCGAAAACTAATAGAAAATCATGTGACAACAGCAGATAGTGTCGATGGAGAAATTGATCTTGTTCCAATTTAAAAATTAAGTAGTTTTAAGAGATCTTAAAAATGAAAGCTAAAATTAAGGAGTTCTTAAGGACTTTTCAGGACTGTGGGAACCCTGGTACTTTAATGTCGAAATTTTTAAAAAATCTATAATTTGGGAGAACATTAATTACCCAAACTGAAAGCTATATACAAAGCAGCTAATAAGAGAAGATTAAAAAAAAAATACTTCTTTTACAAGTGGGTTAAAATTGTAGATACATACCTTTCTATAAGCAATAGATTTGGAAACCATTTTCCTTTCTATTTTATAATAGCGCACAATCTAAAAGATATGAAAAAAAAAAACAATATATAAATGAAAAAAATATTGAAATACAGAAAAATAAGTAATTTTGCTAAATTCCTCAAAAATAGAGAAAATTTGTATTAGCCTCAAAGTTTAATCTTTCTTTTCTTTTAGAAAGACGAAATTTTGACTATCTAATAATATTCTCATTTTATAAAATGTTTTTTAATTTTGCAAAGCTCTTGATTTTGATTTAGAAGTATAATAAAGTATACTTTATAAAGTTAAATTATCCATTTTTAATGTTTACATATCTCCACATCTTTCATAGAATTCTCACTTAATTTCTTTCTTTTTGCTATGTTTATTTCAAATATTTTTCTTAACCACTTAACAGTTTTGCCTAATCGTCACTCAGATAAATTATATTTTTTTCTCTGCCAGTTTATATGCATGAACAAAATGACCTATTTATTGGAATTTTTTCCAGTTTCTAGTTCCTAACAGATTTCTCTGACACATTATAAAAGTTCGAATTGCAAAATAAAGCTACACTATTTCCTATGTCAGGTTTTGACAGAAAAAAAAAACTTATGTGGTTAAAAGAACTTTATATCTCAAAATTTAAACTCAATTATAAATTTTAAGTATGATCTTTTTTTATTCTTTTTACACTAGAAAATAATCAAGAAGGATTTTCTTCAAGCTGTATTCAGGTAGAAGACACAAGAGTCATAAGAGGGCAAGAAAATGACATCAATAAGATTGAACAGATTTTTTTTTTTTTTTTTAAACCTGAATAACAGTTTTAACTGCTATCCAGGCAGGAAAAAAAAAAAAACTTTAGCTAAACACTTTTAAAGTGCTTATAAAAAAAAATAATTTGGAATTGCAGGTCAGGATGGTTTTTTCACAATTTCTTAAAATAAGATACATGAAGCAAATAATGTTAGACAAAATTACATCAAAAGACTTTTATAACTGAAGCATATCATTGCATTCTACATTATTATTGAATATCACTGTTTTATTTACTAAATATGTAGCTATGATTTGAATAGGTAAAATTTGTTCTGAATTGAAATATCACAAAATTATAACCTCTGTATCTCTAATTTTTTTCGATACCCACAAAATTTGAGTTAGACAGATTTAACTCTATCAGTATAGTTATAAGCCCGAGGAAGTAGCAGTTAAAAAATCATTCATAAAACAAAAGAAAAGGCATGAAAAGCAAGAAGCTAATGGAGCAAATGTATAAAACAAAATATTAGATTTTCATAAAATAAAACGTGTTAGAATTTAAACGTGTTAGAACCAGATAGAAATTAAGTTAAAACAAACTTTAAAAACCTAAATACATTGTTTACTTCCTGAATGCACTTTTACTTTGCTTTACAGCAATATCTGTCATTTTGGTGGCAGATTCAGTGCTGATGTACAGAAACTTGTGTCCAAAGTGATGAAATACAGATGATTTTAGCACACACTTAGCTATTTAAGTTTTGATGTGAAATTTCTGAAGGATTAAGACCTTCAGTTTTTTTTCATAAATATTACATCTTTAAATAGTTGTACTGTTAATGAATTATGTCTTTGTGACCATATGTAAATCTTCATGTTAATGAGTTGACTGGTAGACAGTGAAAAGCCATTTCATAAATGTACATATACTCACACTTAAAAAGAATATTCTTCTCTGTCCTGCTAGAGTTTGTTTAGTCTGAAATTTAGATGCTACAGTAAAAAAACATCCTATTCTAATGTTGTAATACACTATTCCTGAGTTTACAAGTATCTACTTATTTCAAATAGTAAGAAATTTCTGAATTACCTTAACCTTTTTCCCTTCATCATTTACTTTGTATTCTGTCACAATTTTTTTGTCTCCTACAATAACTTCTCCAGCAGGTTGTAAGTCAGCTGCAAAAGAAAAAATACTTTAAAAACTATACTCTTCAGTGAATTTCAAAATTTCTAATTCTAAGTAAAGGAAAAAGAAACAGAAGGTTTTAATTTCCATAAAAATTAATGAACAACCCAAAGCCTTAAACAAAATGCTCCAGAGGCCTTTTTATTTATATAGTATTTAATATAAGTTAAACAAAATAACTATAAATTAGAATGAATATGGAGATTAATATTCTAAACCAGGTATGAACAAACTTTTTCGGCCGTGGGCCAAAAATCGAAAGAAAATAAATTTGGCAGACCAAGATAAATTTTTCAAAAATTTTAAAAACAATATACAAGTACCTAACGGTTTGAATACATTAATAAGATGAATGAAATTGCGATTTCATTTTTAAAAGTTCCTTATACTGAGGTTCGAAGTGAGATGTACTGATTTTAAGGAATGATGCTAAATGCTCATCTGTCAGTCTACTTCTGAAATTATTCTTTCTAAGGTTCAAAGTTGAAAACACTTGTTCATATATAAGAAGCAAATATACCACTGATCTTCTGGGCATGAGATAATAAATTTGGGATGTAATATTTAAGCAAAGTTAAAAAGGAGACGGATGTATAATGTATAAATATATATTTCTTATAATTTGTCTTGGACCATCAACTTAAAATTCTATCCGCAGGCTGGAGTTTGCCCATCCCTCTTCTAAACCAAAGTTTTTCAAGCCATGCTCTTCAAAATTATTCTTAGTTCACAGTAATAATAAAAGCTATGTTTAAAATTCAAAATATTTTTATCACAATTATTTAAAAATTTAAAATTACAATTATTTTTCACAAAAAAAATTTAAATGTTATGACTTTTTAGTTCTCTATATGCAAGAAAAAAATTGAGGATAATTAATTTACCATCAATGAAGGGAAACATTTATATATGCAAACAAAAAGGCAGCTTTGAATGCATCAATTTCTTTTCTGTTTGTTTTGTTTAAACAAATTTATGACAAAAGGCAACATCAGATAAGACAGAGCCAGACTGCCAAGTTAATAAAATAACACTTCGTGAATTAGCAATATTAGCCCTAAACCAAGAAAACTGACAAATTACAGAATCCACCATTATAAAATTAAATCATTGAATTTTTCAGAATTGAAATTTGAAACATTTTAATAGATTTACCTTCTCCTTGTTCAACCTGGTCAGCCCAGCTGATTGGCTTAGAACTAAAAGAAAAATAAGATATGAATCATATCCAGTTTATAAAAAGTTAAGAAAAATTCACAAAAATATATGTACATCAAATGTGATTATGACTGAATTTAAGGGTAGAAATAGCAAAAATCAACAATTACTAGACTTAGAAATTAACTGAATAAATTAATGTTAATAAAACTTTTAAATTTTTTAGTAAAAATGACAGTATTTCTCTCTACATAAAATCTGAATAAACTTGCAGGTATACAGTAATATCACTATAATATGTTGTAAATTTTATCCAAAATTTACACCTAAAGCAGTAGCTTGCCAGCCTTCTAATAAACCTGACAAAAATCAATAGAATAAAACATATTAACTTAAATACTGCCAAAGGAATTATCAATCATTTTACTTACAAAGCATGTCAGCTTAAAGACTATGACGAAAGAACAAAATTGATCATAAATTACACATTTCTAATAGGCCATCATCATGTAAGCAGATTTCCAAGCATTTAAAAACCTCAAATCCCCTCAATCCCTAACAAAGATATGATTACTAAGTACACCAGTATACATATTAATACGCATATAAATAAACCACCTGTATTCTATTAATTATTTACTCTGTTATGAATTTGCCTAGATACACAATATATACTAGATAAACATTGTAACTACATATCTGTAACATCAGTGCAAAATCAGTGACAATTTTTAATTATACATATAAACAATAAAACCTATTCCCTCATAATATGAATATAGTATTCTACTTTTGACTTTCTTTTTAATTTTTTTTTCTTAACGTCAATAATAACTTTTAAAACGCATAACTAGATAAACAAACTAGTATCAACTATAGTGTTATGAGATGTCACCATGTGGTACAACAATATGAGATTAATGAAATAATCTGTAAACTTTATTAATCATTCAAAAGAAAATTATATGTATATTCATTTCGTGAAACTTACTCGGTAGCTGAAGGCATATTTTCAAACTAATAATTGGAAAAATGTAATGTTACATTCACGATCAAAACTGAATACGAGCAGGAATGAACGTAAACCACGAGTGAAGTTGTATAACTGCTGCTTCACCGAAAACTTAATGTAAATGTTGCATTCACCCCATCATTACATTTAACGTGACTTTTAATCAATCACTGATCGCTAAAGTATTGAAACAGTACTGGTTTACCAACAGCACTTTTAAATATAATTTACAGTGGATTCCACTTAATGTTATTAGTTTGGGACACACTGATTTCGATAACAATAAACGATATGCAAAATTAGATAAATTTACCCCCCCTCTTTAATTCTCACGTACTAAATTTCAAAACAAAATGAAAAAACATACCTTATATTCATGTTCTGTATATTATCCATTAAAATATAAGAATTGTATACATAGTTTTAAAAAATTGATCAGTTGGTGACTGTCTACAGTTTTTTCTAAGAAGCTCATTGATTAATTGTTCGTAATCATAATCAACCTGTCACAACGATTTAAAATTTTGATCTTTGGTTTTGAGTGGTAAATCATTTCGCTTTCTGGTTTCCATACCGACAGGCTGCATGTAAGCGAGCAAGGCATAAAATGTGAATACGCTCCTTCTCAGTTCCGATAATGTGATCTGCTTGTCTGACAAGCATTGACCATCAGCAGCGTGTGCTTTTTTCAGAAAAATTCCAGGAAAGTATAACATATTGTTCATTATATCTCCCTGGGTTAAGAGGACAATTCTCGGAAATTCAAAAAACAGCGAAAGGAAAGGAAAGAATAGGTTACTTCTGAATATGTTGTAATATGTGTTGTAATATAATTCTGAATATGTATTCCTTTGCCAGTTAAAATGAGGTATAGAACTGATCCCATTAACCGATATAACTATCAAATAAAGCCATACAAATGAATATTAACATACAAATGAATAGAAAATATCGGAACCAAGTGATTTCGACAACAATGGTGAATTCGATAACAATGACCAATTGATAACATTAATCTCGATCACATTGAGTGGAGTGCTGTATATATATATATATATATATATATATATAAATATATAAATATATAAATATATATATAAATATATGTATATATATATATATATAAATATATATATATATATATATATAAAAAATATATATATATATATACATGAAAATTTAATTACAGCAAAATGGTCTTCACAAACACAAAGAGATGATTTACATGATAACTTGGGGGTTAATTTGTCCTCTCTTTTCATAGCATTAGTTCAAGTTTTGTGTATACTGGGATCTTTGGGAACTTTGAAAAATATCTTTTAATTGCAATCAGTTGTATATACATAGTGGCACAATACAGTACTTAGAATATGACTTTTTAATGTCAGATATAGTAAAAAATTCTATTGTATGCAATTATTTGAACAGGAAGAAATTAAAAAGAAGCTTTATCCCATATAACAAAGTATACTGTCAGTGTTTTAATGAAATGTGACATCAGAAAATTGATGGAGGAAAAGTAACTTTTTTCCAGAGATGTTAAAGAGTCGGATATAAAACCCATTACAAATCACTAATTCGAGCCCCAAAGAAAATGAAAAAAAGGTACTGTCCTGCTACCTTTTTAGTATTCCATTGTTTACAGATAAAATTAAAACACGGGAAAATTCCTCAATGTTTAAAATTCAAATTAAAACATTGTCAATAGTAAACTCGCAAAAAATGTTTTGTTTTACTTGGGCATACCATAACATTTTAATCTTATCAAACATAATTTACCTTGAATTATTTTGGGCCAAATTAATATATTTAGAAAAAAATATAGTAACCCTTTTTATGTTTGTATTAGTAAAAATAATAATAATACTTCAATTTCAGCGATAGTACACCTACTAAACAAAACTTTAATCAAAATAAGGAAAATAACGCCTGGAGCATGCGCACGTAGTTCGGACACTAATTGTTTGTTGTATACCCCGTGTTTTGGCAACACAAAACACGTGTATATAGTCATATATTTCTTAACAAACATTTGTGACTCAGGAATAACGGTGTGACTTGTGACAGTCTATTATGTGTACTTTTATATGAAAAAATGTAATATATATTTCCCATGTGAACCAGCTTAGCCAGAAAAATTGGGGAGAAAATAAAACGGCCAAACAAGAACAAAAATATTTCGAGTTCCCTTTCTTCTGAAAAAAAAAAAAAAAAATGCCTCATGCTGAAGCTACAGGTTAAACCGATAAAAAAACAAAATTATCAATTTATAATGGAACATAGGACTGATAATCTTGAAACACGGAATGTAAGTGAGAAGGAAAACGTTAAGAGCATATATCCAAGAATATGTAATGCTTGTTTAAGAACCTATAAAAATAGACAATCATTTTTCAAACACAGGTGCAAGTCACAAGATTCTATAAAATGTGACAAATGTCTTAGAGTATACCAGTCAAAATCATCGTATTACCAACATAAAAGAAAATGCATTGTATTGTTTTGTGATAAATGTGAGAAGACATTTACAGCCATCTCATCATTCAATCATCATAAAAAACATTGTGAACCATTTTATACTTGTGTAACATGCAGTATATCTTACATGGACAAAAAATCGTATCTCAAACATTCAGTTACGTGTTCTGAATCAAAGCACATTCATTATTATTGCATTTTTGAATGCTCGTTTTCATTTTCCAGCTTCACATCCTTAGTCAAACATTTACTTGTTGATCACAAGGTTGATTTTATAAAAAGCTTTACTTTTGATTCTATTGAGTTATTTCAAAATTGGCTTGAGTTGGAAATTTTTGAAACTTCTAGTTATTTCCATAAAACATCTGGTACAAAGAGAAGAAAGTCTGGTAACCATTATTATTATTACTGTAAATTTGGTAAATGTAAAAATTTCACACCTATCACTAGTAAAAAAAATACGGAAATTATTCCCAAGAATGTAAATTGCCCAGCTAGAATCTATGTTTTAGAGAAACAGGGTACTGTTCATGTGACATATTTTTCAAAACATAATCATCCCCTAAAATTTGAGAGTTGTATACAAAGTCACAGAAATGGATTAAACATTCCTGATAACTGTGTATCAAAATTATCAGATAACTCTTGGTTAATATCCTCTGAGTCTCAAGAGTTTGAAAGTTGTATGGTAAAGAAAGTAAAAAAAAATTGTACTGAATGTTTGTGTTATCATAAATGTCTAGAGAGGTTGTGTACTTTATGCAGTCATCTATATTATTGTAACTGTTCATATCCCAGTGTACTTTGCAAACATGTTCATAAAATACATTCTAGTTATGATAGAAACAGAAATGTTGAAGATAACAATTTGGATAACCAAGTTAAAGATAGAGATTTAGAAAATGATGTTTTTACTCATCAAACTGAGGATGATACAAATTTTGACTTTCAGACAAAACAAGCTAAATTAAAAGGTAATACAACAGAAAATAAAATACAGTCTTGTGAAAAATTGTTATCACAATTATTACTTTTGATACATAACCCTGTTGTTCAAAGTCTTATGCTTGAGAAAATCCAAACAACCTTAAATTCTCTAGTTACAATGTGTAAAGGTGTTATTCAAGGTGGAAGTAATAAAGAGATTGTACCTCTGATTGATTTTAATGTAGCATCTAATCAAAACTTATTTCCTCAACCTCATATTTTTAAAACTGGAACTAAACGTAAGGGTTTTTATTCTAATACTGAAAATAATGAATCAGATTTCAGTATTGATAATAATAAACTTTCCATTAAACGAAGAAAATTGAATAACTTGCAGAATGATATGATGGTGCTTAATCACAATATTTCTGATTCTTTTACATTTCCGCTAGGTAGTATTAAAAATGTTTTGGAACCTGTTATTCAAGTTAGTACATATAATTTAAGTATAACAGACCTAAAATCATTAGATCCATTTTTATCTATTTCGGAAGAAAATTGCATTGTGTCACAGTTGCCTGATTTCATAAAGGGTTGGATTTCTGATTCAATAATTAATTCCTATTTATTTAAACTTTTAGAAGGAAGAAAGAACATGATGTTTGTTGACTCTTCAGTGTCTCTTTGTATATATAATGGTTCTAGTGCTGAATTAGAAGTTCCATATCCAATTTCCTCATTGAATTATATCTTTGTTCCTATTTGTATCGATTCACACTGGATTCTTTTCACAGCAAACTTAAAAAAGAAAAAATTCTCTGTATATGATTCATCGACTCTGATTACCTGTGATAAGTATACTTTCGGAATAAAAAACTGGATGGATTTACTTAATGGAATTTTACAAAAAGATATCTGCTGGGAAATTGATTATCCTCCTCATTTATTACAAGAGGATAGTATCAATTGTGGTGTTTTTGTTTGTTTTAATGCACATCAAATAGTTTATAATGGCAGTCTAATTCAGAAGTTCAGCACAGTACTTTTTCGAAAGTATATACACAATTGTCTAGTTAATGATATGAAAAAATTTTCACCCTATGATTCTAACCATGCATCGTTTTTGAATTTGAAGTTGAAATATTTAAGTTATGCAACAATGACATCTACATATGCTAAGGTTCACGATATAGAACTGACACCATATATGTTAAAATCCATAGACCCTTTTGTGAGTGATAAAGAAGAAAATTTATTGAGATCAGTTTCAAGCACATTTAAAAAAGGATGGCTTTATGACACTGTTGTCGATGCCTTTTTAATGATAATTTTAAATGGTCACAATAATTATATGTGTATTAGTTCTTGCCTCTCAAAGACAGTTTATGAATCTGAACAAATCAATAGAAAAGTACTTCAAAATATCATGTCGAAACAATATTTGTTAATTCCATTTACCTTCAACTCTCATTGGATATTAATTGTAGCTAATTTACACGAACATTATTTTGAAGTATATGATCCATTAAACGTGTCAACTCGATCTTATAATGCTGTGGTTCAGAAATGGTACATAATTTTACAGAATGCTTTTAAATCGTTTGATAAATGGATAATAAAATTCCCTCCCCATAGTTTGCAAGATGATAATATGAATTGTGGTGTGTTTATATGCTATTATGCATATCAAAAGTTGAATAATCTTGATTTAAATGAGCCTTTTAATCCTATTTTCTTTAGGCGTTTTATCTATGAATGTATAACTCAGAAGTAATAAAGTGGCAATGTCACACTACCTTTAAATTTTTATTTATTGATGTATTTTTCATTTCATTTTATTAAATATACTTGATTAAAGTTAGAACTACATAGCATCAAAAAAGTTTTTAATGATATATCTTTCAAATTATTTTGTTAATTATACATGATTAACGAAGAAGCAGTTACTTGTTCTGATCATTATGTCTTTGTCATATGAAAGTAGGAATGAAAACTTTTGAAATATTTTTATCTTTGTGATCACATTTATTTTTGTAATAATGTGTTAGAAAATTGTAATGCATGTTGTTTTGTAAATTTGTGAATATGAATATATATTTGTTTTTGTATATATTATGTAATTATATTTATTATAATTATGTATTTCATACCATTTTCTTAAATTGTAAAATTTACCACTAAAAAATAAATTTAAAAAAAAAAGTAAAACTGTAATTGTTAAATATTCTATATTAGACATGAACTACACATTTTAGTGAGTAAAATGCTGCCCTGAAAGTTAGAAAATTAGAATTTGAATCCCTTGGGAACATAATTCATATTATTAAATCTTAAAGTTTACTTCCCTGCAGAATTGAAAAGTGTACCTTAATTGAATTTATTAACTAGTAACTTCCTCAAAATTAATTTACTATAAGATCTGTAAGTACTGTAAACACTACAAAAGATTCCTGTATTTGACTATAATAAGCAGTGAATAAGTACTTAAATTAAGATTAAAATATAAGTTGTCAATGCTACCAACAACTCATATGTGTAATAGTCATATGTATAATAGCTACCAACAACTCATATGTGTAATAGTCATATATGACTAATCACACTACAAATATTTTCAATATTTTAAATTTTTATTTATTGATATATGTTTTATTTGAATTTGTTAAATGTTCTTGATTAAAGAACGAACCATGGTTGCCACTACAAAGCTCTGAAGTCCTTCACCGGCAGGCAACTAAAAACTAAAGATTTATCACCCAGAGAAATGCTCGAAAAGGGTGCCAAATTTGGCGACAAAGTTGGAGCATAGATATTCCATCTGTACCCACATTTATTTTTGTAATGTGTTAGAAAATTATATTGAATGTTATTTTCTAAATTTGTGAATATAAAGGAATATTTATTTGTTCTTGTATATATTATGTAATTATATGTAGTATAATTATGTATATATTGTTTTATTCCATATATTTCTTAAATTGTAAAATTTACCACTAATAAATGAATAAATTTTATAAAAAAGTGAAGGTGTAATTGTCAAACATTCAGTATTAGACATTAACTACATATTTTAGTGAGTAAAATGCTGCCTTTAATGATAGAAAATTAGGATTTTAATCCCTTGGGAACATAATTCATATTATTAAATCTTAAAGTTTACTTCCCTGCAGAATTGAAAAGTGTACCTTAAATGAATTTATTATTATTACTAGTAACTTCTTCAAAATTAATTTACTATAAGATCTGTAAGTACTGTAAACATCACAAAAGGTTCCTGTATTTGACAATAATATGTAGTGAATAAGTACTTATATTAAGATTAAAATATAAGTTGTCAATGCTACCAACAACTCTTATGTGTAATAACTACAAATTTTTTCATCAACATTTGCTTTGATATTAGTTCCTGAAATGTTCATGTTATCGATTATTACTGCATACAGATAATATAAATATAGATATAAATGCATTACAAAATTATAGGATGTATTTTGATTTTTTATTTTTTTTTTTTTTTTTTTTTTTTTTTTTGATAAGACCTAGGAGCAAGTGCAGGATTAATATTTCATGAACAAATTTTCATAACTTTTTACTTCTTTTTTAGAAATTTTAGTGCAGTAGTCATTTTTTCTGCCATCTATTCTGATTTCAGTGACACACATAAGCCCTGTTTACATGTGCCAAAAGCAGGGTAGATACACAAATTGTACTCCCCTTTTAAGAATTATCCCTAGCTAGGGAAAAAATTGAGGGGTAGAAAGAACCCACCTTTCTACCCGAGTAATAACAGAGTTTACTGTCCTTTCCCATCATCCTTTGCGCTTACAGATGATTG
The DNA here is from genome assembly GCA_032207245.1 of Pardosa pseudoannulata. NCBI lineage: Eukaryota > Metazoa > Arthropoda > Arachnida > Araneae > Lycosidae > Pardosa > Pardosa pseudoannulata. The sequence continues at coordinate 19,082,329 of CM063509.1, read as the reverse complement.
CCGTCCCGTATGATCACGTGACTTCTAGCAACGATCCAGCGAAATGGAGGGTAGAAATAATTGACCATGTAAACGGGTTTCTCCGACCCTCCAAGCAAAATCCCTTTAAATAAAAAGAAGGGTATATGACTGGCACATGTAAACGGGGCTATAGTTTTGTGGAATATAACTTTAAGGAACACGTGTTAAGTTACTACTTTAATAAATGAAATACTAAAAAAAATTATCATTTTGCTTAATCTCCATCCTTTTTTAAAACTTTTCTCATAATTATTTTAGTATAAAACAATAGCCAATGTAGTGTTACATATACAGTCACCTCTCACTTATGCATCTTGTCTTGCATGTCCTGGTGAAGCCCTATAAGCAGGCTTGTCATTCCGTCACTTTTTTCACAATTGATCACTTTTTTAAGTAAACAGTTACTTTTAGTCACATTTTTCATGGTGTATCACAGCAAAAGTCTGTTGTTGGAAAAAGAAAATCTGAATTAATGACAAAAATTTTAGTAAAAGATAAAAAATGTGATGCTCTAATCTTATTTTTCTTATTAAAATGTAATTAGTCATATGGTTTCCAGAATTTAGTGATTTTAAAAAGTCGTAAAGAAGTTCCTGAAATGTACATTTGTACTGAAATGTACATTTAATACATTAAAGTAATTTATGTCAAAGCACACATTTCTCTTTTTCTTTTTCTTCACAGTTTTTGTTTAGATACTCTAATCTAGCTATGTACATATTTCAAAACATCATTAATATATGCAGAAAATTGTGATTGTAAAATTAATGTATTGTATGTATTCAAATCTAATTTATATATTTTCTTGAATAAAAAGCAATGTTGAGTTATTGAGAAAATTTTTAACCTTTTTTGTATTTGACACTAAAATTATGTCTTGCATGAATCATTTGATTTAGAGTTAAAATAAATAGGGAAATCTTAATAATAGCATCTGTAATCAAGAGGAGAAAAAAATCGCTTTTTTTTTTTTCAATGTTTAGTCACCTATTCTGTATTTGTCACTTTGCTCACCTTTTTGAAAGTACCTCAGCAGTTGCAAGCTGTATAAGAAATAATATATTTCTTTAAGTTATACAATTTTCAATTTGCCTTTCTCATTGTTAAGAATTAACAACAAGAGAAAGATATATCAATTTCATCTTTGTAAAGCAAGATTTTTATCATAATTATCTAAATTATTTACAATTTGAGGATAATAATAATATTATAAATGATAATGTAAAATAAGTTTTAATGAAGTAAATGTCAAATTCAAGATACTATGAAATTATTGGGAAGAAGGAAATATTTTTGAAAAATATAGTAAAGCATTGTCAGATATAGAAAAAACAATAGTATACCTTGGGATTGCACCTTAAATAACAACAGTTATTTTCTCACTGCAATAAAATTAATCAGACATAAAAATTAAAAAAATAAAATCAGGGAATGAAATGTTTTGTATCTTCTGAGTTGAAGTTTGTTCGAGGTGCCTTAGCTGTACAGCTGTAACCCCCCTCGTGAGAATGAAAATGTTTCTAACAGGGTGAGCATCAGGAAATGGACTTTACATTTAAGATAAAAATACAATTTAAGATTATAAAATACATGAGAGGTTAAAACAATGTGGCTCTTGATAGCAAATAAAAGTCGTGAAAGGGGGAAAAAGTAATTAGAAGAGTAGGAAGTTTAAAAGGATAGAGAGATATTTTTGTAGATGCAAGCATCAATTTTTTAAAATTTTAATAATTTTTCTGGGGGTTTAGAAAATTTTATAATTTCTTTTTTTTTTATAATAAAAGAGAGGGAGAGAAATTAGGGATAGGGGAAAGGAAGGATGAAATGATAGCTAGGAAAAGCTAACTTCAAATGAAGAGAAGCAAGAGTCATTGTGGCGCCATCTAAAGTCGGCGCAAGAAATTAACTAAAGTTAGAATTTGGAAAAACTTGGGAAATCGAAGTGAATTTGTAACAAACGATGATTTTAGGGAAGCATGGCGGCTCGAGGCCGCTTATGATTAGAAGTTGTATTTTCTTGCAGTTTTAGTTTTAATTTATTAAGAAGTCCTTTACATTTTTAGTGATAATGTATTATACTTCTTACAGCTTCAAGCAATTAAAAAAATTTCTTCGCCTGTTTATCATATTTATTCATATGACAGATAACTTTGCTCTTGTATCTTTGCTCTACTCTTGTCTGATAAAGATAGAACAAGAAATTGAATGGTTTTTGGTGGCATGAAAATTTAATCAAAAATTTGAAAATAGAAAAATAGATTTTTCACTTTAGTAATTTTTGAAAATTAAAAAATCTTTTCAGCAGAAATTTACATTAAAAAAATAATGATGTATAATTTAAACATTGTTATTTGTATATTTCTGGGTATTGTTTATATATTTCTGGGTATAATTTAAACATTGTTATTTATATATTTCTGTTATTTATATATTGGGATACACTTATACATTTAGTATAGGGTTGGCACGTTTTTTACCAAAGGTGGGAAAAAACCGTCCTGGCAAAAATACATTTTTGCCACTTTACCAAGTGGCAAAAACTGCTCCAGAAAATTTGTTAAAGAAAAATCCAATAAGAAGAAAATAAAAAAATTCTCTTGTACTTCTTACTACTAAATTCTTACTTCTTGTAGAAGCATTTTTACTCAATACTATCCAAGTTATCTTTCATTTTTATTTATTTTTCTTGTATATGTATATTGTAGGATACAAATCAGTGTCAGATGTAAGTAATACGTAAATAAAACTGTAAATAAAAATTTTGACAGCATTTTGCTTCAGAATTATTATTTTGCTTGCAAGATTCAGGAGTTTGTGAATATTTCAACGATAAATCATGCTATAATTTTACTTGAAAGCAGTTTTTTTAGCTTTTTTGGATTATAATATTGTGTGAATAAAGGTTAAGATATTTTTATTTACATAAAGCCATTTATGTAAAGGCAGGTAAAAAAAATGCCAGTGGTGTAATTTTTTGCACGTGATTTCTTTGATTAAAATTATACCTATATATCATATCTATTCTTGAGCAGTGTCTGAATTTGTTTTGGCAACTAAAATTTAAAATGGCACATCAATAAAATTTCTATGACAATAATATTTTCATTTGAAAAAAAAAACTTGGTAAGAAAAAAAATTACATCTTATTTTAATAAATAAAAATTCTTCTATAAATTGAGAACATGTATAATTTTTTGTTTAAGTTAAAAGACAGAGGTAATTAAAATTTTATATTGTTGTAAAAATACGTAATGAACATCAAGTTTTATTTTATAGTTTTCGTAAACGTAAACACAAACCATGTACAAACTACTGGCTAAAATTGATCATATGCTTTCGGCATTCTGGTACAAAATTTGTAATCGATTTTTCGATAACTTCTATTTCTTCAAAAGTTGGAAGTTTTCTTCTATTTTTAGTCATGTTAAAAGTTTTGTTATTTTGCTGGTAGAAAAAATTATTTTTTTCTTTTTAGTGCAGTTACATATATTAATAAAAAAAATTTTTAAAGATATTTTTAAACTTTTATTTTCATCAATTTAATAATGATAATAATTTTGTACTGGTGGCTTTAGAAAAAAATACATTTGGAATATTTTTATTACTAAATAATTATAATAGTAATTATATTAATAATAATTTTACTAAACAAGCAGATTTGGCTCCCAATTCTTTTTAAAATTGTTGTAATGTTCATATTTGGCTCTTTGGCTAATAAATTTGCTGGCCACTGGCCTAGACTAATATAATAATATATATATATATTGTAAACTTGAGTTTAAATTGCATCTTGTAATTTAAATTTAACAGATTAATTCTGCTTGTATAGTGTATCTTATTTTAACGTATTCACATCTTATTTTAACATATTGTGTACTTCCTCTCACTGAACTCATGCATCCTAATATATTTTTTAATTATTTCATTCGCAATTTAATTATCTCATGTTAATAAGTCTGAGTCCTCATTATCATGCATAATACCTGATATTCCTCATACATTAACAGTAACTGATCTGGGGGGTTAGGCCCATGTAGATCAGAAGCAACATTCCTGTGTAACTGAAATTAGTGAAATAATTGAACCATAAGTAAATTTTGTCAAGTAAATAATTAGTGAAATAACATAATCAACTTTTATTACGTAAAATTATCCTTAGTTTATTTTTTGATAAAAATATTTTGATGAATAGTAATAAAAGGCATAACATATTTGCAAATTCTATATTGCCTTCAGCTGCTGCTATTTTGATTCAGTGCTCATGTCTTCTATATAGATGGGTGAGGTTTGATTATCCATTATTTTCAATAAATAATTTTTCAATGTTCATTTTAATCAGCAATTAATTTACTTAATGAATATTAGCTTATTGTGTAATAATCAGTTAAAAGATATAAAAATTAAAATATATACAATTATAAAATTTTATTACTCGATCTTTTAAATTTTTAACTCAATCGGGGTAAAATGGTCCACTTTATCACTTGCTATTAAAAAAATTATAATAAAAAAAGTAATTATAATAATTGGTTTTGACTGAGTGTAATATAAAGCCTAATATATAGGTAATATGCATATATATTTTCAGATTCAAAAAGTCATTAGTTTGAGAGCAAATACTCAAAATTCACAAAAGCGGACCATTTTACCCTACTTTTGTTAATTGTCCCATTCATGTCTATTCTCTGCCGAACGATGACCAAATGGTAGAGCGCTGCTCTTCAGAACCAGAGTTCACAGGTTCGAATCCCGCTGCTGGCATGGACGTTTGTAGCTGTTCGGAATCGGCTTTAAACTGTAGGTCCCGGTCTCATTAGCCCTCGTGTGCAAAACAGTAGACCGTAGTGCTCCAAACCAAACCATGTCTATTCTCTCTTATATGATAAAACTTATTATCAAAATCAGAAAATTCAATATTTTCAACTTCAATTTGGGAATGATGATCATCTATATGCTCCCTTAAATGTTTAATGAATCCAAATTTTGTGTCACCCGATGGACTTTCTAATCTCTGATTCAAATTCATGTTCACATTCTTTTATGTTCTGTTAAAGGATCTTTCCTAATAATATGTTTATCACAAATATTGCATTCATAGGATGGGCTTATTTTTCATGAGATAAAATATAAACTTAGCGAATAAGTCAACCACAAAAAAAGCATGTGGTGGCGAATTACTATATAAATTCAGCAGTTAAATGATCTTTCATAATAAAAAGTTTTTCATAAATATTGCATTCATAGGATGGGCTTATTTTTCATGAGATAAAATATAAACTTAGCGAGAATAAGTCAACCACAACGAAAGCATGAGACAGGGTGCTGTAAAAATGCGTGTTATGCCCTGGGCGACGGCATACTACATAAATTCATCATTACTATTGGCGAAATCTCTAGTGTAAAGTATTCAAAACCAGCTTCCCTCCGTTCACAGTGCACATGCATTGGAGTTTGGAGGCTTGCTAGACACAGACTCTTCTCTTGCTAATAGAATGTCAACATTGAAACTTCATGAACTGTGACGTCACAATCAGTCATGGATCATTTTGAAGTCATGGTTTTTCTTAACTTTAAAAGTAATTTTAAGAATGATGGATCCATTTTTTTTTTTTACATTTTTGGAATTATCAGAAAAATAATAAATTATTCCATTCCCTCACATGTGCAAATTCCTCATTGTGTGTGACATCATTTTTAACATTTTCTTATCACAATTTATGCTGTAGATCCACTTCAAATAAATTTTATAAAAATTTAAAATAGTATTGTTTTACTTACACATTTTATACTTTTATTTACATAGCATTTTTAACAATTACAAAATTAAATTATGGACCTTCTCGTTTTATCCAGACTTCAGATTGGAAAAACAATTAAATCTTACCCATTAATTTGGCATGGCTAAATTTATTTCATTTTTTAATTTCTTGTCATATACAGTACATTAACATACTATTCAAAGTTATTCTTCGTTAAAAGTTGTTAACACTTCTTTAAGATTGTGAAATTATTTTCCTATTCTTCAGCAATGTTAAAAAATCAAATGGCCGACTTTAGGCAAATTTTCTTTTTTGTTTTTATTCAATGATGCAACTATTTTTGTATACAATCACTTTATGTTTTAACTTTTGAAATTAAACTTAACTATTATTAACTTAGTTTGAAATTAGACCTAACTAATTTTAGCTTAAAATTTCTGATTATCATAAATAAATTTATGAGCTCTTCTACCATATTAATCCATTTTTTATATTTAACCAAAGCAATTTCAAATTATTTTTTATATTTTAAATGACTATGCAAATTTCAAGTAACATTATAGTTTTTAATTTTTCACACTTAAGATTTAAAAATGACAATGTTTCGACATGCATAGGCATGTTACTGAAATCAGAATAGATGTTTAAAAAAAAATGACTACTGAAGTAAAATTTCTGAAAAAGTAGCATTACGTTATGGAAAATTGTTTATGAAATATTAATCCTGCACTTGCTCCCAGGACTTATCCAAAAGCAATCAAAACACATTCTGTAATGACTTTCAGTAATAATAGTTAAAATGGACATTTAGGAACTAATGGCAAAGCAAATGTTTATGAAAAAATTTGTAGTTATCTATATATATAAAAATGAATTTGTGTCTGTATGTGTGTACTTGATAGACTCAAAAACCATACATCCGACTGCCGTGAAAATTTGGGAAATTATTAGGTACATCCCTAGGAAGGTTTTTGAAAATTTTTGACGTTCGAAATCCATTCCTTCCCCCTTTTTCGAGCTTTTCATGTCATTATTCCAAGCATTATTTTCCCCGGTTAAACGCAAACGATCAACTTTTTAATTTATCGCATCATAACTAAGTGAAAGAAATAATATTTTAAGCAATGTGACGTCATCCCGTTAATCCAATGTAATTGTTTTAAGTGCAGTTTTCCCCAGTTAAAAGCAGGAGATTAAATATTTCAATTTATCACACAATAAATAGGTGAAAATGATATTTTCTTATCATTATGACGTCATTCCTTTAAATATCTCATTTATTCATTTCTTATTTTATATTATTTAAACATCATCTGCGTGGTATCCATTCGATTTGACCTGGAAATTGAGATATAAAGTGATTCACTTTCATTTCTATGTGACGCAAATTATAGCATTTTTATATAAGAACTAATTTTAAATTTAATTCTTGGTTCATTTTTACATTACAATGAAATGTTTATCAACAATATTCTAACAACAAAAAGTACAAATTTCAGTGACTCTCATAGGCAAATAAAAACCTATCATTTTATATAGTTATCTTTATATTCATATGGTCACTATGAATGTGTGTTTCTGTTTCATACAAAACCATGTGGTTTGGCATAAATTTCCTTAATTTTGGACAACATTTACCAGCAAAATTAGCACTGTTGCTGTCAAAACCTGCTTCCTTTTCTACCACGTAATTTGGCAAGATCAAGATCTATTAACGTTGCTAATCAACGTACAGTAGTAATACAATAATGTAATTTACTGTTTAACTTATATTTTACCATAAAAAAAAGTTTGAACAAATTTAATGTAAGACACAAATTTGATTATAAGAACTGAATATTGTTATAACACGATTATAATAGAAATATATAAATATGCCAATGACACGAACTGAACTGTGACAAACTTAGAGAGTTATGCATGAAAAAAAAATTTTTGTTGAAAAGTAATATATTAAGTTCACCGTAGCAAAGCACAGGCACACATGCTAGTTACATATAAAAGACTTGTTGGTAGCATTGACAACTTATATTTTAATCTTAATAAAAGTACTTTTTCATTGCACATTATCGTCAAATACAGGAATCTTTTGTGGTGTTTACAGTACTTACAGATCTTATAGTAATTTAATTTTGAGGAAGTTACTAGTAATAATAATAATAAAAACATTTAAGGTGCACTTTTCAATTCTGCAGAGAAATAACCTTTAAGATTTAAATAATATGAATTATGTTCCCAAGGGATTCAAATTCTAATTTTCTAACTTTCCAGGCAGCATTTTATTCACTAAAATGTGCAGTAAATGTCTAATACAGAATGTTTGACTATTATACACCTTTACTTTTTTATAAAATTTATTCATTTTTTGGTGGTAAATTTTACAATTTAAGAAAATGGTATGGAAAACTATATATAATTATACTACATATAATTACATAATATATACAAGAACAAATAAATATTCCTTCATATTCACCAATTTAGAAAACACCATTCAATATAATTTTCTAACACAATACAAAAATAAATGTGGGTACAGATGCAATATCTATGCTCCGACTTTGTCGCCAAATTTGGCACCCTTTACGAGCATTTTTCTAGGCGATGACTCTCTAGCTTTTAGTTGCCTGGCGGTGAATGACATCAGAGCTTTGTAGTGGCAACCGTGGTTCGTTCTTTATTCAAGAACATTTAACAAAATGAAATGAAAGATACATCAATAAATAAAAATTTAAAATATTGAAAATATTTGTAATTATTACACATAAGAGTTGTTGGTAGCATTGACAACTTATATCTTAATCTTAATTTAAGTACTTATTCACTGCTTATTATAGTCAAATACAGGAATCTTTTGTGGTGTTTACAGTACTTACAGATCTTATAGTATATTAATTTTTAAGAAGTTACTAGTAATAATAATAATAAATTCATTTAAGGTACACCTTTCAATTCTGCAAAAAAGTAAACTTTAAGATTTAATAATATGAATTATATTCCCAAGGGATTCAAATTCTAATTTTTTAACATTAAAGGCAGCATTTTACTCACTAAAATGTGTAGTTAATGTCTAATATAGAATATTTAACAATTACAGCTTTACTTTTTTTTAAAATTTATTTTTTAGTGGTAAATTTTACAATTTAAGAAAATGGTATGAAATACATAATTATACTACATATATTTACATAATATATACAAAAACAAATATATATTCCTTCATATTCACAAATTTACAAAACAACATGCAATATAATTTTCTAACACATTACTACAAAAATAAATGTGATCACAAAGATAAAAATATCTCAAAAGTTTTCATTCCTACTTTCACATGACAAAGACATAATGATCAGAACAAGTAACTGTTTCTTGGCTAATCATGTATATTTAACAAAATAATTTGAAAGATATATCATTAAAAACTTTTTTGACACTATGTAGTTCTAACTTTAATCAAGAACATTTAACAAAATGAAATGAAAAATACATCAATAAATAAAAATTTAAAGGTAGTGTACCATTGCCACTTTATTACTCCTGAGTTATACATTCATAGATAAAACGCCTAAAGAAAATAGGATTAAAAGACTCATTTAAATCAAAATTATTCAACTTTTGATATGCATAATAGCATATAAACACACCACAATTCATATTATCATCTTGCAAACTATGGGGAGGGAATTTTATTATCCATTTATCAAACGATTTAAAAGCATTCTGTAAAATTATGTACCATTTCTGAACCACAGCATTATAAGATCGAGTTGACATGTTTAACGGATCATATACTTCAAAATAATGTTCGTGTAAATTAGCTACAATTAATATCCAATGAGAGTTGAGGGTAAATGGAATTAACAAATATTGTTTCGACATGATATTTTCAAGTACTTTTCCATTGATTTCTTTAGATTCATAAACTGCATTTGAAAGGCAGGTACTAATAGACATATAATAGTTGTGATCATTTGAAATTTTCATTAAAAAGGCATCGACAACAGTGTCATAAAGCCATCCTCTTTTAAATGTGCTTGAAACCGATCTCAATAAATTTTCCTCTTTATCACTCACAAAAGGGTCTATGGATTTTAACATATATGGTGTCAGTTCTATATCGTGAACCTTAGCATATGTAGATGTCATTGTTGCATAACTTAAATATTTCAACTTCAAATTCAAAAACGATGCATGGTTAGAATCATAGGGTGAAAATTTCTTTATATCATTAACTAGACAATAGTGTATATACTTTCGAAAAAGTACTGTGCTGAACTTCTGAATTAGACTGCCATTATAAACTATTTGATGTGCATTGAAACAAACAAAAACACCACAATTGATACTATCCTCTTGTAATAAATGAGGAGGATATTCAATTTCCCAGCAGATATCTTTTTGTAAAATTCCATTAAGTAAATCCATCCAGTTTTTTATTCCGAAAGTATACTTATCACAGGTAATCAGAGTCGATGAATCATATACAGAGAATTTTTTCTTTTTTAAGTTTGCTGTGAAAAGAATCCAGTGTGAATCAATACAAATAGGAACAAAGATATAATTCAATGAGGAAATTGGATATGAAACTTCTAATTCAGCACTAGAACCATTATATATACAAAGAGACACTGAAGAGTCAACAAACATCATGTTCTTTCTTCCTTCTAAAAGTTTAAATAAATAGGAATTAATTATTGAATCAGAAATCCAACCTTTTATGAAATCAGGCAACTGTGACACAATGCAATTTTCTTCCGAAATAGATAAAAATGGATCTAATGATTTTAGGTCTGTTATACTTAAATTATATGTACTAACTTGAATAACAGGTTCCAAAACATTTTTAATACTACCTAGCGGAAATGTAAAAGAATCAGAAATATTGTGATTAAGCACCATCATATCATTCTGCAAGTTATTCAATTTTCTTCGTTTAATGGAAAGTTTATTATTATCAATACTGAAATCTGATTCATTATTTTCAGTATTAGAATAAAAACCCTTACGTTTAATTCCAGTTTTAAAAATATTAGGTTGAGGAAATAAGTTTTGATTAGATACTACATTAAAGTCAGTCAGAGGTACAATTTCTTTATTACTTCCCCCTTGCATAACACCTTTACACATTGTAACTAGAGAATTTAAGGTTGTTTGGATTTTATCAAGCATAACACTTTGAACAACAGGGTTATGTATCAAAAGTAATAATTGTGATAACAATTTTTCACAAGACTGTATTTTATTTTCTGTTGTATTACCTTTTAATTTAGCTTGTTTTGTCTGAACTTTAAAGTCAAAATTTGTATCATCCTCAGTTTGATGAGTAAAAACATCATTTCCTAAATCTCTATCTTTAACTTGATTATCCAAATTGTTATCTTCAAAATTTCTGTTTCTATCATAACTAGAATGTATTTTATGAACATGTTTGCAAAGTATACTGGGATATGAACAGTTACAATAATATAGATGACTGCATAAAGTACACAACCTCTCTAGACATTTATGATAACACAAACGTTCAGTACAATTTTTTTTTACTTTCTTTACCATACAACTTTCAAACTCTCGAGACTCAGAGGATATTAACCAAGAGTTATCTGATAATTTTGATACACAGCTATCAGGAATGTTTAATCCATTTGTGTGACTTTGTATACAACTCTCAAATTTTAGGGGATGATTATGTTTTGAAAAATATGTCACATGAACAGTACCCTGTTTTTCTAAAACATAGATTCTAGCTGGGCAATTTACATTCTTGGGAATAATTTCCGTATTTTTTTTACTAGTGATAGGTGTGAAATTTTTACATTTACCAAATTTACAGTAATAATAATAATGGTTACCAGACTTTCTTCTCTTTGTACCAGATGTTTTATGGAAATAACTAAAAGTTTCAAAAATTTCCAACTCAAGCCAATTTTGAAATAACTCAATAGAATCAAAAGTAAAGCTTTTTATAAAATCAACCTTGTGATCAACAAGTAAATGTTTGACTAAGGATGTGAAACTGGAAAATGAAAACGAGCATTCAAAAATGCAATAATAATGAATGTGCTTTGATTCAGAACACGTAACTGAATGTTTGAGATACGATTTTTTGTCCATGTAAGATATACTGCATGTTACACAAGTATAAAATGGTTCACAATGTTTTTTATGATGATTGAATGATTTGATGGTTGTAAATGTCTTCTCACATTTATCACAAAACAATACAATGCATTTTCTTTTATGTTGGTAATACGATGCTTTTGACTGGTATACTCTAAGACATTTGCCACATTTTACAGAATTTGGTGACTTGCACCTGTGTTTGTGAAATGATTGTTTATTTTTATAGGTTTTTAAACAAGCATTGCATATTCTTGGATATATGCTCTTTTTTTCCTTTTCACTTACATTCCGTTTTTCAAGATTATCAGTCCTATGTTCCATTATAAATTGATATTTTTTTTTCTTTTTTATCGGTTTAACTTGTAGCTTCAGCAGAAGGCATGTTTTTTTTTGTCAGAAGAAAGGAAACTCGAAATATTTTTGTTCTTGTTTGGCCGTTTTATTTTCTCTCCAGTTTTCCTGGCTAAGCTGGTTCATATGGGAAATATATTACATTTTTTTCATATAAAAGTACACATAATAGACTGTCACAAGTCACATTGTTATTCCTGAGTCACAAACGTTTGTTAAGAAATCCAAGAATAGATACACGTGTTTTGCTTGTCCAAAACACGGGGTACGCAAACAAACAATTAGTGCCTCTGCATTGTGAAGAGTACCGAGCTATGTGCGCATGCTCCAGACGTAATTTTCTTTATTTTGATTAAAGGTTGTTTAGTAGGCGCATTATATCTAAAAGTGGCGTATTTTTATTATTTTTAGTAATATAGACATAAAAAGGGGTTACTATATTATTTTCTTAATTGCTCAATTTGCCTAAAAAGTAACTCAAGGTAAATAATGTTTGATAAGATTAAAATCCCGAAGTAAAAGAAAACTTATTTTGATACCAATTAGGGCTGATCCCACCAAATCGTTTAACACTATTCGCGATTAATCTCGGTTTAAACGGAGAATTGCGTTACCCCATTGGTTGGCGCCAGGGTTAATCGTGGCTAATCGTAGTTAGCCGTTAAACGACTTTGGTGGGATCGGCCCTTAAACGAGTTTAATTCAAATGTTTTAATTCAAATTTTAAACAATTGTGTATGACGTAATATTTAATATATTATTATCACGATTTATGCTGTGGATCTACTTCAAATAAATTTAATTACACATTTTACACTTTTATTTACTCAGAATTTTTAATAATTTCAAAGTTAAATTATGGAGCTTCTCGTTTTATCCAGACTTCTGATTGGAAAAAGAACAGTGTAAGAAAATCAAATGGCCGACTTTCTTGTTTTTATTCATTGACGCAACTCATTTCGTATACATTAACTTTATGTTTTAACTTTTGAAATTAAACTTAACTATTATTAACTTATTTTGAAATTAGACTTAACTAATTTTATCTTAAAATTTCTGATTACCATAAATAAATTTCCGAGCTCTCCCACCATATGAACCAGTTCTTTATTAACCAAAACAATTCAAATTCTTTTTTGTATTTTAAATGATTATGCAAATTTCAAGTAAGATTGTAGTTTTTTAATTTTTGACATATACGATTTAAAAATTTTCAAACAAAATTGCAATAGTTTATAAATACAAAGATGGTGAAATTAGCATAATATAATATATTGATTATCTATCTTAACTATCTGTCGTAATAATTTATTCTTCTTTTCTGTAATCCCAGTCAGAATATTTAAATTTTGTATTTAAATTTTATTCAATCAATTTAAATTAGCTCTCTGTTGGTAAGTGATTGTATGAAATCTACAAAAGATGAAAAAAAATTTTATAGTAAATTTAAATTTATACCAAAATAAAAATAATGGAGATAATAAAGTATAGTAAAACGAACATAGAAATTCTGCTGTGATACTCTGTAGCAAAGAAAACAAATAAATACTGCTTATATTCTTTATAGTATCCTTCCTCAAGTATTCATCTGGCTTTTTCCTTTTTCAAGACATTTTATGCAATAAAATAACTTGTTCGAGTCATTTTTTATGTAAAATATTTCCTCTGTTATCCCTAGGTTGGGCAAGGTTGACTCAATGGTTCACCCTTTCACTGGGGAGATGAACTAAGGACCAAACATATTTGGGATCTAATCACTGGGGGGGCGGCATTCCGATTAAGATAGACCACATAACTGGAATATATGCTTAGCACCCCAGGGTCCTTATCTCAGAAACTGAGATTGACACTGTAGACCCTGACCCCTTAGGCCTGTTACACCGAGGAGTTATTTTCTCTACTATCCAAATAAGAGGTGCAAACGTAAAAGATGATTTTCTTTAAATGCTGTGGTTTCAAAGGCAAGCTATAATGTCAATTATCTCTGAATCCCCGGCCAATTTAGCTAAAATGGCTGATAAAATTTCAGAATTCCGTATTCCAGCGAACGTTTTTGCCATTGAATGGAACGG
>CM063509.1:18979545-19067903 GCA_032207245.1 Pardosa pseudoannulata | reverse complement strand
TACCTATGAGTAGTCGAGTTATAACTATAAAAACAGCTAAACTTATGAGAATTCTACTAGCACTGAAGCAAAAATCATGTTTTTTGTTGTATGGTGTCATATCGGCGTCGAAAAAGCAACGCTTCGGGCTTCCACGAAAAACTTATATGTTCAGCAAACGTAGCACCACATGGTGCCCGCCGCTGCAGTGCCTCATCCGGATGCTCATGGCTGCCGACAAACCGAACGTCTATTCCACGTGCAGAGGATTTCGCTGCACGCTGGCACAATAGAGCGAACTGTTTCTTGTTCAGTCAGTGGATTAAATTATATTTATTAATTGTTTTAAACATTTGGAAATCATATATTCTGCGAAAAACATCTTGACAATTTTTAAAAACAAAACTAGGGATATGGTGTTACAGATGTAACTTATATACTGCCTGTAAGACACGATGAATGGTAAAATTCGGACTGCTCTTTTGAAATACGTTTCTTTAAAACAAAACAACGTTGTTTTTCAGCTAATTATTTCAGAAAATAGAATACATCACCGAAATTACTTTACCACACTAAAACATTACCCTTTATATTGATGAAATACTTCTTTTATATTTCCATGAAAACAAAATCTTAGAATATATAAATTTAAACATTAACCGTCTCCAAAATCGCATGGCCTGTTAATCAGTTAAAAAAACAAAAGCGCTTCAGCAAGTAAGTCCCCGCTCTAATACAACGCTTAATAAACTGTACCTTCGGATGATTCTGAATGCCAAGTGCAGGAAAAATAGCTGCACTTGCCTCAGAGCTATGGTATGCTGTTCTCCTCCAGTAGCCCATACATATAAAGCGTGATTTTCAATTTAGGACGCAGTGCGTACACATCAGAACTTCCTATGTTCGTTTGCTTTTGAACGCGCTACGTGGTGCAGCACCTAGTACCGCACGCACTGCGGGAATACAAGCTAGCAAATCAACATAATATTTAAATATATTATAAATAATATTTATTATATAACATATAAAGATAGGTTGAAAGAAAATTATTGTCCCTCATAATTTTGACAGGGTGTGCAGTGCACACCTTGCACATGTGGACCGCACGCCACTGATATATATATATATATATATATATATATATATATAATATATATATATATATATATATATACACACACACACAAAGACAGAAATTAGAATAATTAAAAACAGTATTTAAATCTACATTAAAAATTGAAGAGGATGTCTTAAAACAGAGAAAAAGTATATGGATATTATATTTGCAAATACCATTGGAGAACTGGAACTCCAATTTGTGCTTAAAATTTTTTTGTGTGGTCATAACTCTCATCTTAAGTTCTTAAGTATAAAAACAGTAAATACAGATATATCGAACCACTTACGATTATTTTTTAATAAGGTACTTTGTTAGTTAAGGATTCACCCATACAACACCACAGAGTTTGTTAACCCTTTTATTGCAGAAGCACATTACTCCCTAGAACAACATACACAACCAAAGTGGGTCCTCATAATTTAAAAGTAGAAATCAAGCAGAAGACCACTCCCCAGGTTGACCTTTCACCTCCAGAAGTTAGCTTGTGAAATTAGAGGACATAGCGACCACGAATCTATTTTACGTGTCCTAGCCACCATTAATGAACACGGTGGATCTTTACCGATTCGAGCCCCGATTTCGCAATTCTCCGGTTACGAGGTCGCTGTGTTTGGTCAGTAACGATCAGCAAGTTTCCACTGATGTTTAGCACAGTAGCGTGGCCTAACTGAAGACTGAGTTTCTTTGAAGGAGTTATACACAAATATAAAAACATCAAAGTTTATTTTTTCCTTTCACAAAACAACGTAAAAAAAAAAAAAAAAAAAAAAAAAAACCAGTTAAACAGACCATCCAAAGCAGTTGGCCAATAATACAAAACTAAGTTGCAAATTAAACATCAAGTAACGATCAGCAAGTTTCCACTGATGTTTAGCACAGTAGCGTGGCCTAACTGAAGACTGAGTTTCTTTGAAGGAGTTATACACAAATATAAAAACATCAAAGTTTATTTTTTCCTTTCACAAAACAACGTAAAAAAAAAACCAGTTAAACAGACCATCCAAAGCAGTTGGCCAATAATACAAAACTAAGTTGCAAATTAAACATCAAGTAACGATCAGCAAGTTTCCACTGATGTTTAGCACAGTAGCGTGGCCTAACTGAAGACTGAGTTTCTTTGAAGGAGTTACGCACAAATATAAAAACATCAAAGTTTATTTTTTCCTTTCACAAAACAACGTAAAAAAAAAAAAAAAAAACCAGTTAAACAGACCATCCAAAGCAGTTGGCCAATAATACAAAACTAAGTTGCAAATTAAACATCAAGTAACGATCAGCAAGTTTCCACTGATGTTTAGCACAGTAGCGTGGCCTAACTGAAGACTGAGTTTCTTTGAAGGAGTTACGCACAAATATAAAAACATCAAAGTTTATTTTTTCCTTTCACAAAACAACGTAAAAAAAAACAGTTAAACAGACCATCCAAAACAGTTGGCCGATAATATAAAACTAAGTTGCAAATTAAACATTCTGGCAAGTGATTAATTTATGTAACTTACCGATGGAAATAAACTATATCGACGAAGCAAAAACACGACGAGCAACAGGCAACAACAGGCTAAAGCTGAACGTAAAGTGCCCCCTTTTATACTCCTTCTTGATTTCGTAAACTTTACAATTATTCACATGCTGAAGAAAAAAAAATGACACGGAGCATACAAAAACGATTTCCAAATTACTAACTAAACTGCTCTCACATGGGCTTCAGACATGAAAAGTAAAACGCGATCAAGTAACCAAGATTAAAAATAGTTAAATTCCTGTGATTTATGTTAACCTTTATAAGATTGAAAATAGAAACCAACTTAACCCACTTAACTTAAACACACTTGCTTAGTGTCAAAAAGATTAAATTATGATTAAAAGTATAGCGAATTACAAGGAATGGGATCCGTGTATTTGGTAACACCCTTTTTTGACGACTGAGCGCGGCTCTTTTCTTAAGACTATTAAAATACTAGCATACAACCCATCATATGACGAGATAAGTAAACTTTTTAATATTCCAGAACTGTTAAGTACCCAATGAGGCAGGTAAAAAATGGTTTGCTTTTTGACTGAGAATTATCTGGTTCACTCTCAATAATTTATTTATCGTCATACTCCTCTAGAGTCTCCCGTCCTGTAATGCAGTTTAGAATCACATTGAATTCATTTAGTCAAACCGTGTGGTTATGTATAACAAACAAACACACGAACGAACAAACTTCTTAATTTCCAAATCTATATAAATTTAAAGTTAGATATTTATTAGTCCGTGAAATAGACTCCTAGACTTATATGAAAAGAATTTATTGCAAATACCGGTTATAAAATCTTCATTGAAACAAAAAATAATCGATGATTCAATTTAAAACTATCACACATGTACCTAATCTATTATTTAAGCCAAATATAAAAGAAAATCATTTACGTAATATCTAAATCCAGTGATAAAAGATACTAAAATAGTGTAGACGATATTTAAAAAGTTTAAAATATGAAATGATTAAATGAGATGTTTAAAGGAATGATGTCACAATGCTAGGAAAAATTGTTATTTTTACCTATTTAATAAGGCGATTTCACGCAGTAGGGCAAATTCTCAAATTATGACAATTCTGGCTTCAGTTTCAAACGGAAGGGCAGTTTATCGTTTGTCTATTGGCTGTTGTAAACATGAAAATGAATGGGAAGGGCGTTATAGTAGTTTGTGACGTTGCAACAAATTGCCTTATAAGTGATAAATGGATAGATTGAATCGCCTGCTCTTAACCGGGGAAAATAGGGCTTGAAATAATGCAGACACAGAAGTCAAAATTTTGGGAAAAAAGAAGGAAAAAAAGGAGAAAATTTCAAAAAAGAGGAAAAAAAGAGGAAGTTAAATAACTATTAAAAATTAATGTTCTGGTTTACTTAATGCAAAAAACAAGTGCCTAAATATGAAATATGGAAGTATCTAAATAACTTTTTATCAATATAAGTAAGTACTCAAGTTTCCTAGTAAAAAAAAATATATTTAAAATAGATTCAAATCAGATGCTTCTTCAATGTGCCTCATTAAAAAAATAAATTCACCAATACAGTTGAACTTTATTATATTAAATTTTGAGGAACCATATTGTTTGTTGTACTTGAACCTTTAAGAAAAATGCTAGATCTCAGAAAATTATAACTTATATAAGATTTACATAAGGTTATATATTATCTTGTATAAGATTTATAAAAATATTATCTTTAATGATTTTAATTGACCTTAACCAAACAACTGAACGATTGAATATTAGAATGACCAAAAATGTAGACAAATGCAAAACTAGTTTTTTCTTCTAGTTATTGTTTACTATAATACTGAGTTAATTTATAATCTTCTATATCAAGATAGTTTAAGGAATTTCTTTGTCCAATACAACAAAAAACATTTTCTTTCCTTGAGTGGCTGGACAAGATGTTATTAATTTCATGCACTTTGTTTTTAAATCTAGAAACATATATTTAAATCTGATTTTATAACTGCAAAAAAGTTTTATAAAAAATGAAGAAAAAATACTTAGTAAATGATTAAAAGAAAGGATTCTTCTACCTCATTCCTAAGATTCACTATAAATGTATAAAATAGAGATTCACCATTTATGGATAAATTAGCATTGTAAACAAAAGGAAAATCATGAGATCAAAATTTTCATTTGTTATAAGCTGGTTTGTAAAAATAGGGATTTCAATTTAAAAGCCGTTTCAAATGGCAAAGCTTTAAAATGCACTTCCAAACAGAACTTGAAAACTTTGTAACCGCAAAATTTGTTATTAACTAGTTTGTAAAATTCTATTAATTTTTCTTACATTGATTTATAATAAATGTTTAAAAAATACAGTATAAGTCTAATTTTTTTAAATGGACAATTCCAAAAATTTTTTAATAAAAGTAGCAGATCCAGAAGTTAAATATTAGAGGGGAAAAAAAGGAGGAAAATCGGAAAGTAAAGAACAATTTAAAAATATTTATTTAAGTATACATAATGCAAAAACAAGTACCTAAGTATGAAATATACCAGAAGCTAAATAATTTTTACTAATATAAACAATTACTAGAGTCTCCCAATCAAAAAATGTTCAAAACAGATTCAAATCAGAAGTTTCTCAAATATCCTAATTAAAAAAAATCTAATAAAATAAATGCGCATTTTAGATATCAAATTTTTAGAAGGCATTCCTACAAACAAATTTTTAATTTTGTGACACTAGAATTTTTTAAATGCAGTAAAATCTATACTTTAATAGTTTGTAAAGATACAATAATTAGCATTAGATTTAATTTTAATCAATGTCTAAAAACTCATGATTTAAATACCATATACTCTATATAAGGCTATTTTTTTAAGTGAACAATTAAAAATTTTTTTTTTTTAAACAGTAAGATTTTAGGACGATGATCGAACTGGACGGGCTTTCTTCCGGTATCTGAGCCAGTGGGTTCGATCTCTACTTTAGACTAACAGATTTTAAATCATTTAGTTTGGTCTGAGAGCGCTAGAGTTTACTTTTATGTTACCCGACAGCTAGTCATCGGAGTTTACTACTTAATTACTACGATTCTGAATGGCTGCGAACAAAGCGGCGGGATTCGAACCCGTGGCAGCGTCCTGCCGATTCAGCTGGATGGCTGATTTTTATCGAAATTGCCGTTAAAAGTTACGATTTTTCATTAGTAAATTTTTTCATCAACTTCAATACAGATGCAAACTTAACAACAAAAAAGGTGCGGATTTTTTAACAATAATTAACTTCCGTAAGTTATTTGCAACAGTGTTATTTTCTCACAGACACTGCTCATAGCACAAAAATTCAGTCAATAAGATGAAGTATCGTTAGAAATAACTATAAGAGGGATTGAAATCTTAATACTGTTACTGCTATATTAAAAAATATCGATATATAAAACAGTATTACGATCGGTCTACATGTACGTGCGTTCGGGGGATAATCTATAAAGTACGCAGGATGTTAAAACATAATTCTACAGTTTCAGAGCCCCCATATTATGATAGCAGTATTAACTATAATGGCCCATTAAAAAAATGCGCATTTTCCGGAACCGAAATCCAGAAAACGGTTGTTTTTCACCAAAACATACAGTTATGGCTTAGCTGTACTATTAAAACTAGAACCACACACGTTCTATATGTTTCATTTGTACCGCGTCACACGGCTTTTTGACCTTGAAGCACGTGTTGCGAGAATCTACTGATAACGCTTTTCTCCTGCTCTTTGTCAAAAAAAATTGTGGACGTGGCAAAGAGAAAAAACAAATGAGAAAAGGGAAGAAATCTGATTATCGTCAAAATTTAAATATATATAAGTTTAAAAAAAAATCGCTCCTTTTAATTATTTATTTTTTTTAATTTCCGAAAAAAAAAATCTGTTTAACAATCTTTTTTTTTTTAATTAAAAAAAAAAAGAAAAAAAAAAAGAAACCACAAAAAATTTCGGATCAGAATCATCTTTGAATTCATTCAATATTCGATGCGGCAGTCCATTTTTTAGCGCATAGGCTCGGAGTAACGTTTCTTTTCCCCCTCTTCGGTTCAGAAACGGGGTAAACAGATTTCTTGACACCACAATCAAAATACTCGGGTCCCCCCTTTAGTTTTGACACTTTGATCGTTATTCATTAACTTTCAAACATCTGTACCGCCAATAAATCGCCTTACACTTTTTTTTTCTTTTTTTTTGGGGGGGGGATCTCACAGAAAAGAAAAACAAAGATGTTACCAAAACATGGAAAAGAAGATGTGTGCAATCTGTTAGGCCTTTACATAACTCCATAAAAGTTGAGAAAGAAAAAACGAATAAAAGGAGTGAATGGCCCAAAGAAAAAAGGAATAAAAGGAGGGAATATGCGAAAAAAAGGAGGAATGTCGTAAAATAACAAAAGAAGGAGAAATTTCTAAAAAAAAGGAAAAAGAGGAAGAAAAGGAGCGCTGCGGTGTCTGCATTTTACTTGAAAAATCAAGACTTTTCATGACAAAAATAATTCATTGTCTAAATTCATGATTTTCCCTGACTTTCCAGGTGCACGGAAACCATGTCAGTAGTGTAAGGGGTAACACTTCATGCTTTAAAAAAACAACTGTGCTACATAAATTTACCAGAAAATTCAGTTGACAGAAGACTCATAGAAACTTCCAAGTAGGACAGATGCACATTCCAAGGCAAAAGTTTTTTTTTTTTCTTTTTGGAGGGGGGGGGGTTGTTAGGGTGTTGGTCGATCACTCAAAATTGCAAAGACAGCAGTCAGAATCCAAATTATTTAACACAAATGTTGGATTCTGTGAGATTGGAAAAGGGCAAAGGTGTAAAAATTGCAAGTTAAGATTTTATTAATGGGAAAATACAACAGACTGCACTTTTAAAATGAGGTTCTTTACTTCATAAGAAAAGGGAATTAAAATCATGAAAAATAATTTAGATGAGTCAAAATTTTAATATATTACACATACTTTATATTAGGTTGGGGAAAAATAAATCCATTATTTTTTTCGGTAGATGGCAGTAGTAGTCAATATCTCGTAAAGTATCTATAAAACAATTTCAAATTTATGCCCGTTGTCAAGGTGACATTTTATACTAAAAAATTTTTTTTATTGTATTTGGTACATTTTACAGTTTTTCTTTTATAAAGGCAAAAATACAAGCGAAGCTGCTGAAATTGTGAATGGTGTTTATGGTGCCAATACTCTAACAGCTTATTACATGCAATTTTGGTTTCGTCGATTCCGTTCGGCATTTTTGATGTTCGGCATTTTTGACAACAGCCCTGCCTGTGTGGGCTGCATCTTTAGATGCAGCCCACACAGGCAGGGCTGTTGTAGAAAATGTCAATAAAATCACAGAATTAATAGAAGCTGACCGGCATGTTAGCAGTAGTAACATCGCCCAGGAGTTAAAGATGGACCATAAAACAGTTTTAAACCACAAAGTTGGATTAAAAAAGAAGCTTGATGTTTGGGTGCCACACCAATTAACAGCAAAAAACATGATGGATCGACTTTCCGTCTGCAAAGCCTTGGCCAACTGGAATGAAATTGACCCATTTCTTAAAGGATGGTGACTGGGTTATCCCCAGTCAAATGGGTCAAATACGACAATATTGTGCGAACATGATTGTGGTCAAAACGTGGTGAAGCAGCTCAAATGGTGGTCAAACCAGGACTAACAGCCAGAAAGGTTCTACGGTGTATTTGGAGGGACTGGAAGGGAATAATTTATCAAGAGTTTCTTCCGTATAGCCAAACACTAAATTCAGATCTCTACTGTCAGCAAATGGGCTGTTTGAACCTAATGATTGACCAAAAATGGCCAACAGAAGAAGTGTTGTGTTCCATCTAGACAACGCCAGACCACACATGTCTGTAGTGACTTGTCAGAAACTCAGGGAGCTTGGTTGGGAAGTTTTAATGCATCCACCATATAGTCCATACCTGGCACCAAGCGATTACCACCTTTTTCTTGCATTGCAAAACTTCCTGAGTGATAAGAAATTGGGATCAAGAGAAGATTGTAAAAATTGATTACTAGAGTTTTTGGTCAATGAGGACCAAGACTTCTATGAGAAGGACAATCTGAAGCTACCTTTAAAATGGCAACAAATTATATAGCAAAACAATGCATATTTGACCCAAATCAGACAATTCGAAACATGATAAATAGTCATTAATTTCATGCAAAAATAATGGATTTCTTTTCCTCCCAACCTAATATATATTTATATACATTAATGAAACATTAACAAAAAGTTCTATACCTCTGGTCCTGGAAGGTGTCATGGATTCACCACGTCTATTAGCTCCTTCTCTCATGATAGGAGGAACATATTTACCAGCTTTAACCTTTTCTTCAACTTGTGGATTTGGAGTAACTGCAAATTGAAAACAAAATTTTAGAACACTCAATATCTTACAGATAATTTTAAATCATAACTACTTCATGTTGATTCTGAAAAAAATCTATACATCTCATTTTTAATTATTAAATCAGGGTTCCCACTCTTTTTCCAGAACAAAAATTAAGGACTTTCTAAGGGCCAAAGTAATTTTTTATAAGGACCTACTTGAAATACACGGCATAACAACATAAACCCTATTTCCTGAGGAACATATTTTAATGATTATGAACCAGACAAGGTATGTTCAATAAATGTTCTACAATATTTCAGAATTAAGTTTTAAAAAAGCTTAAAAATTAATTTAAGATAAATCTATTTGACAAAAACTTATTTTGAAAAATGTACTTGTAAAGTTTTTTGAGTGATCAAACTAAAATTAAATTGTGGATAAAATACAATATTATATACAGAACTTTCTGAGAGTTTAAAAATGACTATGATATATATATATATTTACTAGCTGATTATAATCGACATTGCCTGGGAAGGAAGAAAAGTTTTAGACTTTTCAATTACATTCAATGCAAGGAAAATTAAACTCCCATAAGTAAATGAAATATCTAGGAAACCCCTATCCTCTATACTTCGTTTAATTAAAATTTACAGTTAGCTATTAGGAAAAGGCAGCTGACTTTATACTTTAAACCTATTCAATATGCCAATTTATTTATTTGTCAAATAAGTAACCAAGAAAAAACTGATAGGAATTGACACAATACGGCAGCGGATCACATTTATGAAGAAATCGATTACATATAAATTTAAAAATTAAGGAGTTTTAAGGACCTTTGATAAAAATTAAGTCAATTTTAAGGGCCCTTAAAAATGAAAGCTAAATTTAAGGAATTCTTAAGGACTTTTAAGGACTGTGGGAACCCTGTAAATGAGATGGAAGCACTAAAAACTACATAAAATGATTGTCTTTATAAACCAAATTTATCAGCCTCAAATCCCAAAGTACCAATTACAAAAGTATCAATGTAATAAATAACAAATTATAGAAAGTATTTCTCAGTTTTCAAAACGGAGTATTTTCATACACTTGACTCGGATACAAAGCAGTTTAAAAAAACACAAAGCAAACTTACTCCAAACTACTTTGTACTGCTTGTGTCAAAAGTAAAGAGCTGACACTAATTCCTTGCATGTATGTTCACTTATAATATGTTTTCTCATTAATTATTACAAAATCACTTGTAAATGTCACATCATAGTGACAACTATCTAAAGAGGAAAATCCTTAGAAAAAAGTGTAATTTACTTAAGTGTTACACAAAAAAACTTCACTCTAGATATATATTCAGGTATGAGATAATGTAGTGCAGGCGTTATGGGTTGCAGGTTTAAAAATAAAAAAAAATAATAATAATAATAAAAAAGCTTTTTTTCTTACTTTTAGAATTTGGGAGTAATAACTACTGTCTTAAACTTTCACTAGTGTTTATTGACTACTTTCCATATTTTGATATTTAAAAGATTTATTTGCAACATATACTTATTTAAAGAAGCATTTTTAATTAAAAAATTTGTCAACTAAAAAAATATCTTAACAAATCTGTACGAGACAAAATGTTAGTTATGGTTTGGTTTGGTTTGGTTTAAAGCACTATGGTATACTTTTTACAGAGCCTAATGAGACAGGAACCTATCGCTTAAAGCTAATTCCAAACACCCATGCCACAGTGGGATTCAAACCCACTAACTATGGTATCGAAGATCAGCACCATAACCATTCAGCAATCATTTGACTACATTTAAGTTATGATGTATAAATTTAATACTAAAATTGTAGTGTTGCCATACATCTTTAGGAAGGACTATTAGCAATTGAAAAGCAACTATATAAAAATATAGAACTATCAGATTTTATTGATGAACTGGAAAATAAGAAAGCAAGAAGAGAGTAGTATATGGTACATTTTTTACTTTTCTTTGATAGAGAATGCATTTCAATAAATTTAAAACAAATAAATACTGCATATATTTTTACATTTTTGATCCCTAGTTAATTAAAGCAATAATAAACACAATAGTGAATTTCAATTCATTGGGTTGAGTTATGTGTCTACTAGAAATCAGTATTGAAATGAGATGTAGCTAATAGCTTAGAACCAGGCTTGTGTATGTATGTGCATATAGTGAATAAGTTGAGTGCATTAGTTTTAACAATGGTTGAAATATAGAAAAAAAAAATATTCATAATTCAGACATCTGTACATTTTATCACTGTATTTACTTTTGTAGTTTAAAAAAATACATATAATACAGATCTAAAGTTGCAGGCTTGCAACTGCTGAGGTACTTTAAAAAAAAGTGAGAAAAGTGACAAATAATACCGAATAAGTGACTAAAAAAGAGACTAAACATTGAAAAAAAATTTTTTTTTCTCCTCTTGATTACAGATGCTATTAAGATTTTTCTATTTATTTTCACTCTAAATCAAATGGTTCATGCAAAACATGATTTTAGCGTCAAATAAAAAAAGGTTAAAAATTTTGTTTAACACAACTAAACATTGCTTTTTATTCAAGAAAATTTATAAATTAGTTTTGAATACATACATTCATTTTATAATCACAATTTTCTGCATATATTAATGATGTTTTGAAATATGTACATAGCTAGATTAGAGTATCTAAACAAAAATGTGAAGTAAAAGAGAAATGTGTGCATGGACGTAAGTTACTTTAATGTATTAATGTACATTTCAGGAACTTCTTTACGACTTTTTAAAATCACTAAATTCTGGAAACCATATGACTAACTACATTTTAATAAGAAAAATAAGATTAGAGAGTCACATTTTTGGTCTTTTATTAAAATATTTTGTTATTAATTCAGATTTTCTATTTTGAACAACAGAAAGAACCGGAAACTAGATCAAACAGAAATCTAGGCAGGGTCTGAAATAGCCCCATGGGGGGATGGTACTTGAAAAGAGAGGTGGGTCTGAACAGCCAAGGGGTGATGTCCTTGCAAGATGTCACTGCGTTCTCCAAGTTTTTCCCTCCCACCAGTAGCTGTCCAACCAACGATTCAATAATGTACTTACCCAAGGTCATCTGCCAATCTACGAGAGTACACATGCAAAATAATACAGAAGGTTTCCATTTGGTAGTGTCGAGTGATCATAGCGCTTGTGCTAAATACGAAATATGGTTCAGTACATTGTCAGACCCGGTGATACACCAAGAAATAAGTGACTAAAAGTGATCAATTGTAAAAAAAGTGACTAAAAGTGATCAATTGTAAAAAAAAGGAACTAAAAGTGAGAAAAGTGACGGAATTGCAAGCCTGAAGTTGTTAATCCTCTTATGTGAAAAATTGTCAATAGTTAAAAAACTGTAGAACAATGCATTTTTTAAAAGCATACCAGGTTTAGGCTCCTCCTTCAATAAATCCGGTAAAGTACCCAACTTGTCTTTGTATGGGCACTGAGTGGTCCAGTGATCATCTTTACAAATACGACATTTAACCATTTTTTGTCCTTTGAGCTTAGCCAAGGGATCTTCTTCTTGACCCTTTTCTTCCTAGAGTAAATATAAAATAATTTGCATCACTACAAACCCCCAATTAATTTTTTAATTTATTGAACCTTACTGGAGAACCAGTTTTGAAGGCCTATTTTGTAGGACTTAATATCGTATTACCACGTTAGAGTTATTTCATATTTAGAAAACATAATGGTAATACAGTAAAACCCATTTAAGAAGTTCTCGCAGCAGGAAAACGTGTTAACGTTTTCCTGCTTAAGAAGTTTATATTTTCGGAACCCATTTTCCCTCCTATTCATACAATGTTAAAATAACCAGTTTATAAAATTTCGTTCCAAACTCTTTCCCGCTTAAAAAGTTTTCTTTCATTTCTAAGTTTACTTACAGAACGCGTTTATAGCTGCCTTTCGATTCCTGTTTTTTTTCTCTCCTCTCTCTCTGTTTGTAAAGATCAGTGTTTATGGCTGAAAACGATTGTTGTCATTTTTATCTAACGTTCACACCTGTCGGTGGTAGTTTTCTCTTTGTAACTTTAGTTATGCTGAGGGGAAAAGCCCATTGTCCCGAAGAGACTGTTAAGGAATGTAAAGAAGGGATTCATTTGATTCACAGTAATTGATAAATATTGAAGTTTGAAATATATAGTTTGAAGAGTATGTATCATCAGATGATGAAGTACTGTCAAGTGAAATGCTAACAGTGGATGAAATTTGTGAGGTTATAGAAGATGAAGAAATGAGTGAAACTGAAGAGGCTGTGAAAATTCTTAGTTTTTCGGATGCTGTGTGAAAGGACTCGAAACTTTTTGTCGTTTTATTGAAAGTGTTGAAAATGTGTCTGAAGAAGTTTGTAAAAGCTAAAGACAGCTGGACTGTTATCAATTACAAATTTTCAACAAAAAGCAAAAATAAAAAACTATAACCAATTTTTTCAGTAAAATAGATTCCAGTGGTGTTTAAAGAAAAATTTCTTAGCTGAATTAAAGATATTCTAAGGTAATTATGTTGTTTTCCTTTATTAGCTAATTTTTTAAGTAGTCAAAAATGTAAATTTTTGAGAAAAACCAAACCTATTGTTTCTATATTATTTCATAAAAAAAAAGAAAATAGAAAACTCCTTAAGTGGGTTTTACTGTATATATATTTATATATACAAATATATATATACACACACACATAGGTACCCATAAATAATGCTTATTGCTTGATTTCCCGTTTAAGAAGTTTTAATCAGTTAGGCCCTTGGAAAACTTATTAAGCGGGTTTCACTGTATTTTTAAAATACAAGGGTTAATTAAAATAGAATTCACTGCTTAGAGCTGTTTACAAATAGCTACAAACACTAATACAGCAGTGGGATTTAAAACCAGACTTCAGTACAAAATACAACAAAAATAATCCTAAGCAATTGACCATCCTCTGGCTAAAGCTCCTTCAAATCTATTCATTTTATTTCTTTTTACCATGTGCCACCAAATCACCTTCATTTTACTTTGCAGAAGGGATTTTATTTGGAGGGTCAGAAAAACCTATTTACAAGAGCTACAATTTCAATCCTCCATTTTGCCAGGATTGTCGCCAGAAGTCACATCCCATCATTCTACATATTGTGCTCTTGTTTACTTCATATAAAATGCAACATCTACCTTTCTTTTTACCATTTTTAATGAATGACATGAAATATCAAATTATGATGATAACTCTAGACACAGAGGAATAAGGAGGATAATGGAGGAATTAATTCAATCCTGTCATTTTGCAATTGCACCTTTTTATTACTGTACATTTTGCAGCAGCAGGAATCAGCGATTTAAAAAACTTATCATCAGCAAATGCAAAGGATCATGGGAAAGGAGTTAAACTCTGCAATTCCCTTAGTAGAAAGGGCGAATTTTTCTACAACTCAATTTTTTCCCCGATTAGGGATGTCTTGAAAGGGAAAATGATTCACGGATTTACCCTGCATTTGCACTGCTTTTTGACACATATATAAACGGGCTATACAGGTATTTTAAGTTCTATCAGTTGCATATTAGCAAATTTCTGACTTTTACATTTCTTATGATTTGTCATATTTTTGTTGAAAAAACAAACCCTGACCTGTTACTGGTAGGTATGCAGAAAAGCCCTGCTCAGAGGCAGCAAAATTTAGGGACACTAAATTTGTTCAGTACTCTTTAAAATATAAGTTATTTGTGCAAGGACAAGTACATGATCTAATGATTTTTACTCAAACACAGCAAACACAATACTCACATATTGAGAAACTGTAATCTGATCTCTAAATCTCTTCATCAGTGAATAAAAAAAAGTCTGACCACATTATTTTGTGTAATTTTAAAAATAACATTTTTTTGGATTGTTAGTGTCTTTGCTATTGTTGTATTATAAATACCTCTTGTTTATTTTATACAACATTAAAAATATTTTGCATTGTTTTATTGGAAATACCCCTTGGATTCTTCATTTAACATCAATAAATTTTCATACATATGTTATGAATATTTTAAAACTATATAGGAGTTGTGAAGACCCCCCTTTGTCCAGAACTAACGGACAAAATCAGCTGATCGGGAGCCTCCTGTTTCGACCCTGTAGACAATGGCATGACGACACAGTGTCTGGAATGTTGGCAGTTCAGTTGAATAGGCATCACACTGCCTGATCGGTGGTGGTAATGACCCCCGGAGGATTGCCTGGAGAAACCTCAATTGGAACAGCCAACGAATGAGAATTAAGCTAAAAAAAACTAGCTGTAACCTTAGCTAGAGTTCTCAGGTAACTGGAATCATAACTGACCAAAAAACGGTTGATAGGACTGTAACTGACCCCCAGGTATAAAAAGCCTAGAATTTTTTGACTTGAGGCTTTTCGACATTTTTTGACGTCATGGAGGTTTTTGCGATTTTTGACCAGAGCCAGCCTTTTTGTGATTGCGTTCGGGAGACTCATAAAGTCCACTCATATAAGGAACAGCAGGGTCTCGAATGCCGAACAGGAGATAGATTGGGTTTGCATTGCACCCTGGAAGAGCCTCCCCATTTTGGGAGCTTATTTAATCTTTTTTTTTTTTTTCGACTGTGATCATCATGGAAATGTTATGCAAGAACCATTCTTTTACTTCTCGATTTGTTTTGGGAGATTAGAATCCCTGTATATATAACTAGTATTTACTCCCAAAAATAAAAGTGATTTTTCAATTCTATTGTAACTGTGATCCTTCTTCACGTTACTTCTCATCCAAGAACATTGAAGTCGTCAGAGGGTACATAAAAACCTTAACACAGGTGCCTGACCTCTCTCTCCCCCCCCCCCAGGAATTTACCTGATAAAAACTCTTATATGCATATAATAAAAGCCTGAAAGTGTCTTACTTTATACCATAAATTATATATTTCTAACAACCACATCCATCAGAAACAAAATTATGTTAAATATCAGGAATCATTTCATAAAAGAAATAGACAATCCCCCCCCACACACACACATCCTGTAAATAGAGTGATATGGCCATTTTAAGAATTTCATCAATTTATCAATTTAGAACAACATGAAATCTTTGCAGTAAAAATTAAAGATCTTTTTGATATACTATACATATAAAACTAAAATGTTAACATGACAGAAAGCCACTTACCTCTTTATTTGATAAAAATTGCATGAAAATTTCTTCACACACAATGGTATTGGCTGGATTTGGACCAGGTGGATCATTTGATGCAAGACCAAATTTTTTCCAGGCCTAAAATTGACATTTTCCATAAAAGTATTTAAACAGATTTTATAGGAATATTTAATTCATCATTTAAAAATAAATGGGATATGAAATTTCTAAACTACATCAGAGTATCTACTGAAATTGCTAAGAGTTTATTTCCTGACTTTTTGAGAACATTTTCAAAGAAATTCCTAGCCTATTTTATCTTTAAAAACTCCTTAAAATGATTTTGAATTCGGAAGATAAGGGAGTATATATCTGTACAAGCAGATACTTTGTAAAAACCATTTATATTACAAATTTTCATTTTGTTTTGAAAGTCTGGAAATCAATATCATATAATGTATCAATCCACCAAAATTTGTTAAGGTATCCGTCTACATTCGGAGAACTATTTTCTTTAAATGTAGAAACTAGTTCATATTTTTAAAGATTTAGATTTATTTTTTATATTATCATAGAGGATTACACTTAAAAAATTTATTCCTGGGGAAGTTTTTATAAAATTTCTAATAAATGAAGAAAATTTAGTAAAACAATCAGGTTTTTTTCAAAAGGTTAATTTTTTAATAAATTAAATTATTTCAATATTTTTAGATGTGGCATATTTCTTATACACTGGACTAGGGAATCACCTAAAATCTTTGCTTAATTTACATTTGGTAAAAAATTATGATCTTTCAAAATCATACACATTGAATTTTTAATGAATTTTCATTACCTTTATATCTAACTATGAGTGCAACATCATTAAAAATGATCTAAATTTAGAGCTTTTAGGTCATTTACTAGTAAATACTATCAAAAGTATTCATAATAATTTTCAAATATTTTAAGAGCTTTTTGAGAAATCACGTTTTAAGTTTCAACATTTTATTAAAAATACCGTTCTGAGAAAAACGCATTTAAAGTTTATGAAAGTAACTTTAACTATTAAAAAATTAAAATACATGTTTAAAATTCCCCACAATTTCTTGCTTCAAAACTTTCTAATTACCAAGTTACTAGTTATTAAAAATACTAGAAAAATGTTTAAACTAATCTTCATGAAAATTTTAAAAGTTTTGTCCAAAAAATGCTCTTTAAGGCTTTAAATTAACAACTTCCGGTTCCAAAGACACTACTTCCATTTTGTTTTGACAGGTGTCATTGATGTTTAAACAGCTGTAGCTTTTCTTTAAAATGCCGTAGAGACAAAACAAAAACAGATTTAGAAGCCTAAAAGACGAAATTTTACAATAAAGAAATAAAACATAATTATGATTTTTGGCAAAAAATGACCTTTTTAACTTAGACGGATACCTTAATTGTGCTCTGGGTCAGCTACCAATTGGTTAGCTAGAAATATTTTTTATTCTCTTTACTGCATTCATTTGAATTAGATGACCAGCCTATTTCATTTTTTAAGATTATTTTTATTTTACAATATTTGGTTCATTTTACATTTTTATATAGCTCATGATTAATCTTTAATACATACATATTTTTATAATTTATTTTTTTAAATAGCATTTACTTTGTTAAAGACATTAATAGGAAATTATTTCAGGAAGGATTTTTTAATTTTATGTTTCTGATAATTTTTTTTAAGATTAGATATATCAATTATTTAATGCAAAATCATAATACCAATACCTGGAGATTTACTATTAAGACAACAAAAAGCAATTTTTTAGAGGAGGATAAATAGAAAAATGCAAGCAAACTGAAAAATGTTTTATTAAAATCTAACTCCTTGGCATGCAATGAATTGGGGTTGTCATTAA
Source organism: Pardosa pseudoannulata (assembly GCA_032207245.1). Classification (NCBI taxonomy): domain Eukaryota; kingdom Metazoa; phylum Arthropoda; class Arachnida; order Araneae; family Lycosidae; genus Pardosa; species Pardosa pseudoannulata. Next base: position 19,049,906 of record CM063509.1, on the reverse strand, counting down.
TTTCATATGCTATTGTAAACATGGACAAGTCTAACTTGTTAATATCTGATTTTGCTAGATGCCATGTAGTATGTAAAATTATTTGGTTGCTTCATTCATGCATCAATTTTAGTTTGTTTACAACATTCAAAACACTTTATCCTCTCTCCATCTCAACAATACCAGTAACAATGTAGCATCTACAAATAAGTTAATCTGAAAGAGGAACCTAAAAGCCAATATCACTTGAGTCAATTAGAAATAATCAGCGATTTGCTCTCATATTTCCAGGCTTGCAACTGCTGCGGTACTTTCAAAAAGGTAAGAAAAGTGACAAATAATACAAAATAAGTGACTAAAAAGTGACTAAACATTGAAAAAAAAGCGATTTTTTTATCTCCTCTTGATTACAGATGCTATTATTAAGATTTTTCTATTTATTTTAACTCTAAATCAAATGATTCATGCACGACATGATTTCAGTGTCATATACAAAAAAAAAAAGTTAAAAATTTTGTTTAACACAACTCAATGTTGCCTTTTATTCAAGAAAATCTATAAATTAGATTTGAATGCATACAATACATTAATTTTTTAATCACAATTTTCTGCATATATTAATGATGTTTTGAAATTGTACACAGCTAGATTAGAGTATCTAAACAAAAATTGTGGTGGTGGGGGGGGAATGTACATTTTAGGAACTTTTTTTATGACTTTTTAAAATCACTAAATTCTGGAAAGCGTATGATTAATTACATTTTAATACGAAAAATAAGATTAGAGCATCCCATTTTTGGTATTTTATTCGTCGTTTTGGTTTCGATTCGGTTATGTCGAGTGATTGTAGCGTTTGCACAAAGAACGAAATATGGTTCATTACACTGTCGAACCCCGTGATACACCATAAAAAAAGTGACTATTTTCTTTAAAAAAAGTGATTTAAAGTAATCAATTGTAAAAAAACTGACTAAAGGTGAGAAAAGTGACGGAATTGCAAGCCTGTATTTCTGATCCTGTTTTTAATACTGCTATGCTACAACAAATACTGCTATGTTAAACAAAACTAAAAGAACTACTAAGGGTTCCCACTATTTCCAGAACAAAAATTAAGGACTTTTTAAAGGACTTTCTAAGAACCAAACTTTTTATAAGGTACTACTTGAAATACACAGCATAACGACATAAGCCTTATTTTCTGAGGAACATATTTTAATGATTATGAACCATACAAGGCATGTTCAATAAATGCTCTACAATATTTCAGAAGTAAGTTTTAAAAAATGCCTAAAAATTAATATATCATAAATCTGTTAGACAAAAACTAATTTTGAAAAAGGAAAACCTAAAGTATTTTCAGTGATGAAACTAAAAATAAATTGTGAATAAAATACAATATTATAAACAGTACTTTCTGAGGGTTTAAAAATGACTCTGATATATATAGGTATTCATATACTAGCTGATTATACCTGATGTTCCCTGGGAAAGAAGAACGTTTTAGACTTTTCTATTACATTCAATGTAAGGAAAAATAAACTTCCATAAGTAACTGAAATATCTACAAACTCACAAGCTGCATACTTCGTTTAATTAAAATCTGCATGACCGTTAACTATTAGGAAAGGGCAGCTGACTTTATACTTTTAACCTTTTCAGTATGAGACAGATTATTTGTCAAATAAGTTTTCTAGCTCATGACCATAAAAAGTACTAATGAACTAAAAGTATTTTCATAATTTTTTAAGGATATGAAGGAGAGGAATTTTGAATTACTACAATAATACACTGAAAACATATATACATTTGAGGGTTTTCTTCATTATTAATACTGCACTTCAGGTTATAAAATGTAAAAGAATGTTATGAACATTAACAAATATTTTATATATTCTTAATATACTAGCATATAGCCTGTCATATGACGGGATCAGTAAAATTTTTAGTTTTCCAGAATTACAAAGTACCCTACGAGGCAGTTAAAAAAAATGGTTTGTTTTTTGGCTGAGAATTATTTTGCAACAAAATATTTATTACCTTAAGAAAATTATTTACGTAATATCTCAGTTTAGTGATAAAACGTATGGAAATAATGCAGAAGATACTTAAATAATCTAAAATAAATGATTAAATGAGATGGTTAAAGGAATGATGTCATAATGCTAGAAAAAAATTGTTATTTTTACCTATTTATTATGTGATAAATAGATACATTTAATCGCCTGCTCTTAAAATGGGGCTTGATATAATAATGGTAATATGTGAATTTAATAAAATAAAAATCATAAAAATTTGAAATATGGTAAAAAATTATTTTAAAAATAATGTTAGGAAAAAGAATTCAAAAGAAAAAGCAGAAATTATTAAATTAATTAGACATTTAGAAAAATTCGGCTATGTCGGGGGTAGAACCATCAACCCAAGAAGTACGACGATCAAATGGGCAGACACTCTGCCCCATGTGCCAGCTTACACGTCGTGAAGGAGATGGTTATATAAGGTTCAAGTAAAAACAGTCCAGAAATTTAAATATTGCGCTCCGCCCTCACCATCCTATCAATAATGAATTTAGTATAGAATAAGAGGGAGAATAAGGCTTGAAATAATATTATTAAACTCTTGAAAAGGGGGTATGAGGTGGATTTCGAATTCACTTTGAATTTTGCTAACCCTAACTAATAAAAAATCCAATATGGATATCTGTATCCATTCCAGGTACAACTGCTTCAGAAATTCACGGACAGACAACTTAGGCTATTATTATATAGGGGATATATTCTTTGAACAGTACTTATCACCTGTACTGGCATTCTTAAAACCGGTTTTGGGCAAGTTTAACTCTGAATTTATAAAACCAAAAAGTTCAGAGAGTATAGCGAAAACTAATAGAAAATCATGTAACAGCGGCAGATAGCGTCGATGGAGAAATTGATCTTGTTCCAATTTAAAAATTAAGTAGTTTTAAGAGATCTTAAAAATGAAAGCTAAAATTAAGGAGTTCTTAAAGACTTTTAAGGACTGTGGGAACCCTGGTACTTTAATGTCGAAATTTTTAAAAAATCTATAATTTGGGAGAACATTAATTACCCAAACTGAAAGCTATATACAAAGCAGCTAATAAGAGAAGATTGAAAAAAAATACTTCTTTTACAAGTGGGTTAAAATTGTAGATACATACCTTTCTATAAGCAATAGATTTGGAAACCATTTTCCTTTCTATTTTATAATAGCGCACAATCTAAAAGATATGAAAAAAACAACAACATATAAATGAAAAAATATTGAAATACAGAAAAATAAGTAATTTTGCTAAATTCCTCAAAAATAGAGAAAATTTGTATTAGCTTCAAAATTTAATCTTTCTTTTCTTTTAGAAAGACAAAATTTTGACTATCTAATAATATTCTCATTTTATAAAATGTTTTTTAATTTTGCAAAGCTCTTGATTTTGATTTAGAAGTATAATAAAGTATACTTTATAAAGTTAAATTATCCATTTTTAATGTTTATATATCTCCACATCTTTCATAGAACTCTCACTTAATTTCTTTCTTTTTGCTATGTTTATTTCAAATATTTTTCTTAACCACTTAACAGTTTTGCCTAATCGTCACTCAGATAAATTATATTATTTTCTCTGCCAGTTTATATGCATGAACAAAATAACCTGTTTATTGGAATTTTTTCCAGTTTCTAGTTCCTAACAGATTTCTCTGACACCTTATAAAAGTTCGGATTGCAAAATAAAGCTACACTATTTCCTATGTCAGGTTTTGACAGAAAAAAAAACTTTATATCTCACAATTTAAACTCAATTATAAATTTTAAGTATGATCTTTTTTTATTCTTTTTACACTAGAAAATAATCAAGAAGGATTTTCTTCAAGCTGTATTCAGGTAGAAGACGCAAGAGTCATTAGAGGGCAAGAAAATGACATCAATAAGATTGAACAGATTTTTATTTATTTATTTTATTTATTTATTTTTTATTATTTATTTTTTTTTTGCCTGAATAATAGTTTTAACTGCTATCCAGGCAGGGGGAAAAAAACTTTAGCTAAACACTTTTAAAGCACTTATAAAAAAAAATAATTTGGAATTGCAGGTCAGGATGGTTTCTTCACTATTTCTTAAAATAACATACATCAAACAAAAAATGTAACACATAAAATTATATCAAAAGACTTTTATAACTGAAGCATATCATTGCATTCTACATTATTATTGAATATCCCTGTTTTATTTACTAAATATGTAGCTATGATTTGAATAGGTATAATTTGTTCTGTATTGAAATATCACAAAATTTTATAACCTCTGTATCTCAAAAACCTGTATCTCTAATTTTTTTTCCATACTCACAAAATTTGAGTTAGGCAGATTTAACTCTATCAGTATAGTTATAAGCCTGAGGAAGTAGCAGTTAAAAACTCATTCATAAAACAAAAGAAAAGGCATGAAAAGCAATAAGCTAATGGAGCAAATGTATAAAACAAAATATCAGATTTTCATAAAATAAAACGTGTTACAATACCAGATAGAAATTAAGTTGAAACAAACTTTAAAAACCTAAGTACATTGTTTACTTCCTGAATGCACTTTCACTTTGCTTTACAGCAATATCTGTCATTTTGGTGGCAGATTCAGTGCTGATATACAGAAACTTGTGTCCAAAGTGATGAAATACAGATCATTTTAGCACACACTTAGCTATTTAAGTTTTGATGTGAAATTTCTGAAGGATTAAGACCTTCAGTTTTTTTCCTTAATATTACATCTTTAAATAGTTGTCCTGTTAATGAATTATGTCTTTGTGACCATATGTAAATCTTCTTGTTAATGAGTTGACTGGTAGACAGTGAAAAGCCTTTTTATATATGTACATATACTCACACTTAAAAAGAATATTCTTCTCTGTCCTGATAGAGTTTGTTTAGTCTGAAATTTAGATACTACAGTAGAAAACATCCTATTCTAATGTTTCTATTGCACTATTCCTGAATTTACAAGTATCTACTTATTTCAAATAGTAAGAAATTTCTGAATTACCTTAACCTTTTTCCCTTCATCATTTACTTTGTATTCTGTCACAATTTTTTTGTCTCCTACAATAACTTCTCCAGCAGGTTGTAAGTCAGCTGCAAAAGAAAAAATACTTTAAAAACTATACTCTTCAGTGGATTTCAAAATTTCTAATTCTAAGTAAAGGAAAAAGAAACAGAAGGTTTTAATTTCCATAAAAATTAATGAACAACCAAAAAAGCCTTAAACAAAATGCTCCAGAGGCCTTTTTATTTATATATTATTTAATATAAGTTAAACAAAATAACTATAAATTAGAATGAATATGGAGATTAATATTCTAAACCAGGTATGAGCAAACTTTTTCGGCCGCGGGCCAAAAATCAAAAGAAAATAAATTTAGCAGGCCAAGATAAATTTTTCAAAAATTTTAAAAACAATATACAAGTACCTAACGGTTTGAATACATTAATAAGATGAATGAAATTGCGATTTCATTTTTAAAAGTTCCTTATACTGAGGTTCGAAGTGAGATGTACTGATTTTAAGGAATGATGCTAAATGCTCATCTGTCAGTCTACTTCTGAAATTATTCTTTCTAAGGTTCAAAGTTGAAAACACTTGTTCACATATAAGAAGCAAATATAACACTGATCTTCTGGGCATGAGATAATAAATTTGGGATGTAATATTTAAGCAAAGTTAAAAAGGAGATGGCTGTATAATATATAAATATATATTTCTTTTAATTTGTCTTTGTCAACTCAACTTAAAATTCTATCCGCAGGCTGGAGTTTGCCCATCCCTGTTCTAAACCAAAGTTTTTCAAGCCGTGCTCTTCAAAATTATTCTTAGTTCACAGTAATAATAAAAGCTATGTTTAAAATTCAAAATATTTTTATCACAATTATTTAAAAATTTAAAATTACAATTATTTTTTACAAAAAAAATTTAAATGTTATGACTTTTTAGTTCTCTATATGCAAGAAAAAAAATTGAGGATAATTAATTTACCATCAATGAAGGGAAACATTTATATATGCAAACAAAAAGGCAGCTTTGAATGCATCAATTTCTTTTCTGCTTGTTTTGTTTAAACAAATTTATGACAAAAGGCAACATCAGATAAGACAGAGCCAGACTGCCAAGTTAATAAAATAACACTTCGTGAATTAGCAATATTAGCCCTAAACCAAGAAAACTGACAAATTACAGAATCCACCATTATAAAATTAAATCAGTGAATTTTTCAGAATTGAAATTTGAAACATTTTAATAGATTTACCTTCTCCTTGTTCAACCTGGTCAGCCCAGCTGATTGGCTTAGAACTAAAAGAAAAATGATATGAATCATATCCAGTTTATAAAAAGTTAAGAAAAATTCACAAAAATATATGTACATCAAATGTGATTATGACTGAATTTAAGGGTAGAAATAGCAAAAATCAACAATTACTAGACTTAGAAATTAACTGAATAAATTAATGTTAATAAAACTTTCAAATTTTTTAGTAAAAATGACAGTATTTCTCTCTACATAAAATCTGAATAAACTTGCAGGTATACAGTAATATTACTATAATATGTTGTAAATTTTATCCAAAATTTACACCTAAAGCAGTAGCTTGCCAGCCTTCTAATAAACCTGACAAAAATCAATAGAATAAAACATATTAACTTAAATACTGCCAAAGGAATTATCAATCATTTTACTTACAAAGCATGTCAGCTTAAAGACTATGACGAAAGAACAAAATTGATCATAAATTACACATTTCTAATAGGCCATCATCATGTAAGCAGATTTCCAAGCATTTAAAAACCTCAAATCCCCTCAATCCCTAACAAAGATATGATTACTAAGTACACCAGTATACATATTAATACGCATATAAATAAACCACCTGTATTCTATTAATTATTTACTCTGTTATGAATTTGCCTAGATACACAATATATACTAGATAAACATTGTAACTACATATCTGTAACATCAGTGCAAAATCAGTGACAATTTTTAATTATACATATAAACAATAAAACCTATTCCCTCATAATATGAATATAGTATTCTACTTTTGACTTTCTTTTTAATTTTTTTTTCTTAACGTCAATAGTAACTTTTAAAACGCATAACTAGATAAACAAACTAGTATCAACTATAGTGTTATGAGATGTCACCATGTGGTACAACAATATGAGATTAATGAAATGATCTGTAAACTTTATTAATCATTCAAAAGAAAATTATATGTATATTCATTTCGTGAAACTTACTCGGTAGCTGAAGGCATATTTTCAAACTAATAATTGGAAAAATGTAATGTTACATTCACGATCAAAACTGAATACGAGCAGGAATGAACGTAAACCACGAGTGAAGTTGTATAACTGCTGCTTCACCGAAAACTTAATGTAAATGTTGCATTCACCCCATCATTACATTTAACGTGACTTTTAATCAATCACTGATCGCTAAAGTATTGAAACAGTACTGGTTTACCAACAGCACTTTTAAATATAATTTACAGTGGATTCCACTTAATGTTATTAGTTTGGGAAACACTGATTTCGATAACAATAAACAACATGCAAAATTAGATAAATTTAACCCCCCCTTTAATTCTCACGTACTAAATTTCAAAACAAATGAAAAAACACACCTTATATTTATGTACTATATATTATCCTTTAAATCCTAAGAATTGTTTACATAGTTCTAAAAAATTGATCAATTGATGGCTGTCTACAATTTTTTCTAAGCTCATTGATAAATTGTTCGTAATCATAATCAACCTGTCACAACGATTTAAAAATTAGATCTTTTATTTTAATGTTAAATGATTTCGCTTTCTGGTTTCCATACCCACGAGCCGCATGTAAAAGAGCAAGGCATAAAATGTGTATACGCTCCTTCTCAGTTCCGATAATAAATCTCGATCACATTAAGCGGAGTCCGCTGTGTATATATATATATATATATATATATATATATATATATATATATATATATATATATACATAAAAAAGGTTTAATTACAGCAAAATGGTCTTCACAAACACAAAGAGATGATTTACATGATAACTTGGGGGTTAATTTGTCCTCTCTTTTCATAGCATTAGTTCAAGTTTTGTGTATACTGGGATCTTTGGGAACTTTGAAAAATATCTTTTAATTGCAATCAGTTGTATATACATAGTGGCACAATACAGTACTTAGAATATGACTTTTTAATGTCAGATATAGTAAAAAAATTCTATTGTATGCAATTATTTGAACAGGAAGAAATTAAAAAGAAGCTTTATCCCATATAACAAAGTATACTGTCAGTGTTTTAATGAAATGTGACATCAGAAAATTGGTGGAGGAAAAGTAACTTTTTTCCAGAGATGTTAAAGATCGGATATAAAACCCATTACAAATCACTAATTCAAGCCCCAAAGAAAATGAAAAAAAAGTACTGTCCTGCTTCCTTTTTAGTATTCCATTGTTTAAAGATAAAATTAAAACACGGGAAAATTCCTCAATGTTTAAAATTCAAATTAAAACATTGTCAATAGTAAACTCGCTAAAAATGTTTTGTTTTACTTGGGCATACCATAACATTTTAATATTATCAAACATAATTTACCTTGAATTATTTTGGGCCAAATTAAGATATTTAGAAAAAAATATAGTAACCATTTTTATGTTTGTATTAGTAAAAATAATAATAATACTCCAATTTCAGCGATAGTGCACCTACTAAACAGAAACTTTAATCAAAATAAGGAAAATAACGCCTGGAGCATGCGCACATACTTCGGTACAATCACAATGCAGAGGCACTAATTGTTTGTTTGTATACCCCATGTTATGGCAACACAAAACACGTGTATATAGTCGTGGATTTCTTAACAAACGTTTGTGACTCGGGAATAACGGTGTGACTTGTGACAGTCTAATATATGTACTTTTATATGAAAAAATGTAATATATTTCTCATGTGAACCAGCTTGGCCAGAAAAATTGGAGAGAAAATAAAACGGCCAAACAAGAACAAAAATATTTCGAGTTTCCTTTCTTCTGAAAAAAAAAAAAAAAATGCCTCCTGCTGAAGCTACAGGTTAAACCGATAAAAAAACAAAATTATCAATTTATAATGGAACATAGGACTGATAATCTTGAAAAACGGAATGTAAGTGAGAAGGAAAACGTTAAGAGCATATATCCAAGAATATGTAATGCTTGTTTAAGAACCTATAAAAATAGACAATCATTTCACAAACACAGGTGCAAGTCACCAAATTCTATAAAATGTGACAAATGTCTTAGAGTGTACCAGTCAAAAGCATCGTATTACCAACATAAAAGAAAATGCATTGTATTGTTTTGTGATAAATGTGAGAAGACATTTACAACCATCTCATCATTCAATCATCATAAAAAACATTGTGAACCATTTTATACTTGTGTAACATGCAGTATATCTTACATGGACAAAAAATCGTATCTCAAACATTCAGTTACGTGTTCTGAATCAAAGCACATTCATTATTATTGCATTTTTGAATGCTCGTTTTCATTTTCCAGTTTCACATCCTTAGTCAAACATTTACTTGTTGATCACAAGGTTGATTTTATAAAAAGCTTTACTTTTGATTCTATTGAGTTATTTCAAAATTGGCTTGAGTTGGAAATTTTTGAAACTTTTAGTTATTTCCATAAAACATCTGGTACAAAGAGAAGAAAGTCTGGTAACCATTATTATTATTACTGTAAATTTGGTAAATGTAAAAATTTCACACCTATCACTAGTAAAAAAAATACGGAAATTATTCCCAAGAATGTAAATTGCCCAGCTAGAATCTATGTTTTAGAGAAACAGGGTACTGTTCATGTGACATATTTTTCAAAACATAATCATCCCCTAAAATTTGAGAGTTGTATACAAAGTCACAGAAATGGATTAAACATTCCTGATAACTGTGTATCAAAATTATCAGATAACTCTTGGTTAATATCCTCTGAGTCTCGAGAGTTTGAAAGTTGTATGGTAAAGAAAGTAAAAAAAAATTGTACTGAACGTTTGTGTTATCATAAATGTCTAGAGAGGTTGTGTACTTTATGCAGTCATCTATATTATTGTAACTGTTCATATCCCAGTATACTTTGCAAACATGTTCATAAAATACATTCTAGTTATGATAGAAACAGAAATTTTGAAGATAACAATTTGGATAATCAAGTTAAAGATAGAGATTTAGAAAATGATGTTTTTACTCATCAAAGTGAGGATGATACAAATTTTGACTTTAAAGTTCAGACAAAACAAGCTAAATTAAAAGGTAATACAACAGAAAATAAAATACAGTCTTGTGAAAAATTGTTATCACAATTATTACTTTTGATACATAACCCTGTTGTTCAAAGTCTTATGCTTGATAAAATCCAAACAACCTTAAATTCTCTTGTTACAATGTGTAAAGGTGTTATTCAAGGTGGAAGTAATAAAGAGATTGTACCTCTGATTGACTTTAATTTAGCATCTAATCAAAACTTATTTCCTCAACCTAATATTTTTAAAACTGGAACTAAACGTAAGGGTTTTTATTCTAATACTGAAAATAATGAATCAGATTTCAGTAATGATAATAATAACCTTTCCATTAAACGGAGAAAATTGAACAACTTGGAGAATGATATGATGGTGCTTAATCACAATATTTCTGATTCTTTTACATTTCCGCTAGGTAGTATTAAAAATGTTTTGGAACCTGTTATTCAAGTTAGTACATATAATTTAAGTATAACAGACCTAAAATCATTAGATCCATTTTTATCTATTTCGGAAGAAAATTGCATCGTGTCACAGTTGCCTGATTTCATAAAAGGTTGGATTTCTGATTCAATAATTAATTCCTATTTATTTAAACTTTTAGAAGGAAGAAAGAACATGATGTTTGTTGACTCTTCAGTGTCTCTTTGTATATATAATGGTTCTAGTGCTGAATTAGAAGTTCCATATCCAATTTCCTCATTGAATTATATCTTTGTTCCTATTTGTATTGATTCACACTGGATTCTTTTCACAGCAAACTTAAAAAAGAAAAAATTCTCTGTATATGATTCATCGACTCTGATTACCTGTGATAAGTATACTTTCGGAATAAAAAACTGGATGGATTTACTTAATGGAATTTTACAAAAAGATATCTGCTGGCAAATTGATTATCCTCCTCATTTATTACAAGAGGATAGTATCAATTGTGGTGTTTTTGTTTGTTTTAATGCACATCAAATAGTTTATAATGGCAGTCTAATTCAGAAGTTCAGCACAGTACTTTTTCGAAAGTATATACACTATTGTCTAGTTAATGATATAAAGAAATTTTCACCCTATGATTCTAACCATGCATCGTTTTTGGACTTGAAGTTGAAATATTTAAGTTATGCAACAATGACATCTACATATACTAAGGTTCACAATATAGAACTGACACCATATATGTTAAAATCCATAGACCCTTTTGTGAGTGATAAAGAAGAAAATTTATTGAGATCAGTTTCAAGCACATTTAAAAGAGGATGGCTTTATGACACTGTTGTTGATGCCTTTTTAATGAAAATTTTAAATGGTCACAATAATTATATGTGTATTAGTTCTTGCCTCTCAAAGGCAGTTTATGAATCTGAACAAATCAATAGAAAAGTACAAAAAAATATCATGTCGAAACAATATTTGTTAATTCCATTTACCTTCAACTCTCATTGGATATTAATTGTAGCTAATTTACACGAACATTATTTTGAAGTATATGATCCGTTAAACGTGTCAACTCGATCTTATAATGCTGTGGTTCAGAAATGGTACATAATTTTACAGAATGCTTTTAAATCGTTTGATAAATGGATAATAAAATTCCCTCCCCATAGTTTGCAAGATGATAATATGAATTGTGGTGTGTTTATATGCTATTATGCATATCAAAAGTTGAATAATCTTGATTTAAATGAGCCTTTTAATCCTATTTTCTTTAGGCGTTTTATCTATGAATGTATAACTCAGAAGTAATAAAGTGGCAATGTCACACTACCTTTAAATTTTTATTTATTGATGTATTTTTCATTTCATTTTATTAAATATACTTGATTAAAGTTAGAACTACATAGCATCAAAAAAGTTTTTAATGATATATCTTTCAAATTATTTTGTTAATTATACATGATTAACGAAGAAGCAATTACTTGTTCTGATCATTATGTCTTTGTCATATGAAAGTAGGAATGAAAACTTTTGAAATATTTTTATCTTTGTGATCACATTTATTTTTGTAATAATGTGTTAGAAAATTATAATGCATGTTGTTTTGTAAATTTGTGAATATGAATATATATTTGTTTTTGTATATATTATGTAATTATATTTATTATAATTATGTATTTCATACCATTTTCTTAAATTGTAAAATTTACCACTAAAAAATAAATTTAAAAAAAAAAGTAAAACTGTAATTGTTAAATATTCTATATTAGACATGAACTACACATTTTAGTGAGTAAAATGCTGCCCTGAAAGTTAGAAAATTAGAATTTGAATCCCTTGGGAATATAATTCATATTATTAAATCTTAAAGTTTACTTTTTTGCAGAATTGAAAGGTGTACCTTAAATGAATTTATTATTATTACTAGTAACTTCCTCAAAATTAATTTATTATAAGATCTGTAAGTACTGTAAACACCACAAAAGATTCCTGTATTTGACGATAATGTGCAATGAAAAAGTACTTTTATTAAGATTAAAATATAAGTTGTCAATGCTACCAACAACTCATATGTGTAATAACTACAAATATTTTCAATATTTTAAATTTTTATTTATTGATATATGTTTTATTTGAATTTGTTAAATGTTCTTGATTAAAGAACGAACCATGGTTGCCACTACAAAGCTCTGAAGTCCTTCACCGGCAGGCAACTAAAAACTAAAGATTTATCACCCAGAGAAATGCTCGAAAAGGGTGCCAAATTTGGCGACAAAGTTGGAGCATAGATATTCCATCTGTACCCACATTTATTTTTGTAATGTGTTAGAAAATTATATTGAATGTTATTTTCTAAATTTGTGAATATAAAGGAATATTTATTTGTTCTTGTATATATTATGTAATTATATGTAGTATAATTATGTATATATTGTTTTATTCCATATATTTCTTAAATTGTAAAATTTACCACTAATAAATGAATAAATTTTATAAAAAAGTGAAGGTGTAATTGTCAAACATTCAGTATTAGACATTAACTACATATTTTAGTGAGTAAAATGCTGCCTTTAATGATAGAAAATTAGGATTTTAATCCCTTGGGAACATAATTCATATTATTAAATCTTAAAGTTTACTTCCCTGCAGAATTGAAAAGTGTACCTTAAATGAATTTATTATTATTACTAGTAACTTCTTCAAAATTAATTTACTATAAGATCTGTAAGTACTGTAAACATCACAAAAGGTTCCTGTATTTGACAATAATATGTAGTGAATAAGTACTTATATTAAGATTAAAATATAAGTTGTCAATGCTACCAACAACTCTTATGTGTAATAACTACAAATTTTTTCATCAACATTTGCTTTGATATTAGTTCCTGAAATGTTCATGTTATCGATTATTACTGCATACAGATAATATAAATATAGATATAAATGCATTACAAAATTATAGGATGTATTTTTTTTTTTTTTTTTTTTTTTTTTTTTACAAATTTTCATAACTTTTTACTTCTTTTTTAGAAATTTTAGTGCAGTAGTCATTTTTTCTGCCATCTATTCTGATTTCAGTGACACACATAAGCCCTGTTTACATGTGCCAAAAGCAGGGTAGATACACAAATTGTACTCCCCTTTTAAGAATTATCCCTAGCTAGGGAAAAAATTGAGGGGTAGAAAGAACCCACCTTTCTACCCGAGTAATAACAGAGTTTACTGTCCTTTCCCATCATCCTTTGCGCTTACAGATGATTGCCGTCCCGTATGATCACGTGACTTCTAGTGACGATCCCAGCGAAATGGAGGGTAGAAATAATTGACCATGTAAACGGGTTTCTCCGACCCTCCAAGCAAAATCCCTTTAAATAAAAAGAAGGGTATATGACTGGCACATGTAAACGGGGCTATAGTTTTGTGGAATATAACTTTAAGGAACACGTGTTAAGTTACTACTTTAATAAATGAAATACTAAAAAAAATTATCATTTTGCTTAATCTCCATCCTTTTTTAAAACTTTTCTCATAATTATTTTAGTATAAAACAATAGCCAATGTAGTGTTACATATACAGTCACCTCTCACTTATGCATCTTGTCTTGCATGTCCTGGTGAAGCCCTATAAGCAGGCTTGTCATTCCGTCACTTTTTTCACAATTGATCACTTTTTTAAGTAAACAGTTACTTTTAGTCACATTTTTCATGGTGTATCACAGCAAAAGTCTGTTGTTGGAAAAAGAAAATCTGAATTAATGACAAAAATTTTAGTAAAAGATAAAAAATGTGATGCTCTAATCTTATTTTTCTTATTAAAATGTAATTAGTCATATGGTTTCCAGAATTTAGTGATTTTAAAAAGTCGTAAAGAAGTTCCTGAAATCTACATCTGTACTGAAATGTACATTTAATACATTAAAGTAATTTATGTCAAAGCACACATTTCTCTTTTTCTTCACAGTTTTTGTTTAGATACTCTAATCTAGCTATGTACATATTTCAAAACATCATTAATATATGCAGAAAATTGTGATTGTAAAATTAATGTATTGTATGTATTCAAATCTAATTTATATATTTTCTTGAATAAAAAGCAATGTTGAGTTATTGAGAAAATTTTTAACCTTTTTTGTATTTGACACTAAAATTATGTCTTGCATGAATCATTTGATTTAGAGTTAAAATAAATAGGGAAATCTTAATAATAGCATCTGTAATCAAGAGGAGAAAAAAATCGCTTTTTTTTTTTTCAATGTTTAGTCACCTATTCTGTATTTGTCACTTTGCTCACCTTTTTGAAAGTACCTCAGCAGTTGCAAGCTGTATAAGAAATAATATATTTCTTTAAGTTATACAATTTTCAATTTGCCTTTCTCATTGTTAAGAATTAACAACAAGAGAAAGATATATCAATTTCATCTTTGTAAAGCAAGATTTTTATCATAATTATCTAAATTATTTACAATTTGAGGATAATAATAATATTATAAATGATAATGTAAAATAAGTTTTAATGAAGTAAATGTCAAATTCAAGATACTATGAAATTATTGGGAAGAAGGAAATATTTTTGAAAAATATAGTAAAGCATTGTCAGATATAGAAAAAACAATAGTATACCTTGGGATTGCACCTTAAATAACAACAGTTATTTTCTCACTGCAATAAAATTAATCAGACATAAAAATTAAAAAAATAAAATCAGGGAATGAAATGTTTTGTATCTTCTGAGTTGAAGTTTGTTCGAGGTGCCTTAGCTGTACAGCTGTATCCCCCTCGTGAGAATGAAATATTTCTAACAGGGTGAGCATCAGGAAATGGACTTTACATTTAAGATAAAAATACAATTTAAGATTATAAAATACATGAGAGGTTAAAACAATGTGGCTCTTGATAGCAAATAAAAGTCGTGAAAGGGGGAAAAAGTAATTAGAAGAGTAGGAAGTTTAAAAAGGGTAGAGAGATATTTTTGCAGATGCAAGCATCAATTTTTTAAAATTTTAATAATTTTTTTGAGTTTTTAACAATTTTATAATTTTTTTAATTAAATAAAAAGAGAGGGAGAGAAATTAGGGATAGGGGAAAGGAAGGATGAAATGATAGCTAGGAAAAGCTAACTTCAAATGAAGAGAAGCAAGAGTCATTGTGGCGCCATCTAAAGTCGGCGCAAGAAATTAACTAAAGTTAGAATTTGGAAAAACTTGGGAAATCGAAGTGAATTTGTAACAAACGATGATTTTAGGGAAGCATGGCGGCTCGAGGCCGCTTATGATTAGAAGTTGTATTTTCTTGCAGTTTTAGTTTTAATTTATTAAGAAGTCCTTTACATTTTTAGTGATAATGTATTATACTTCTTACAGCTTCAAGCAATTAAAAAAATTTCTTCGCCTGTTTATCATATTTATTCATATGACAGATAACTTTGCTCTTGTATCTTTGCTCTACTCTTGTCTGATAAAGATAGAACAAGAAATTGAATGGTTTTTGGTGGCATGAAAATTTAATCAAAAATTTGAAAATAGAAAAATAGATTTTTCACTTTAGTAATTTTTGAAAATTAAAAAATCTTTTCAGCAGAAATTTACATTAAAAAAATAATGATGTATAATTTAAACATTGTTATTTGTATATTTCTGGGTATTGTTTATATATTTCTGGGTATAATTTAAACATTGTTATTTATATATTTCTGTTATTTATATATTGGGATACACTTATACATTTAGTATAGGGTTGGCACGTTTTTTACCAAAGGTGGGAAAAAACCGTCCTGGCAAAAATACATTTTTGCCACTTTATCAAGTGGCAAAAACTGCTCCAGAAAATTTGTTAAAGAAAAATCCAATAAGAAGAAAATTAAAAAATTCTCTTGTACTTCTTACTACTAAATTCTTACTTCTTGTTGAAGCATTTTTACTCAATACTATCCAAGTTAACTTTTATTTTTCTTGTATATGTATATTGTAGGATACAAATCAGTGTCAGATGTAAGTAATACGTAAATAAAACTGTAAATAAAAATTTTGACAGCATTTTGCTTCAGAATTATTATTTTGCATGCAAGATTCAGGAGTTTGTGAATATTTCACCGATAAATCATGCTATGATTTTACATGAAGGCAGTGTTTTTTAGCCTTTTTGGATCATAATATTGTGTGAATAAAGGTTAAGATATTTTTATTTGCATAAAGCCATTTATGTAAAGGCAGGTAAAAAAAATGCCAGTGGTGTAATTTTTTGCACATGATTTCTTTGATTAAAATTATACCTATATATCATATCTATTCTTGAGCAGTGTCTGAATTTGTTTTGGTGACTAAAATTTAAAATGGCACATCAATAAAATTTCTATGACAATAATATTTTCATTTGAAAAAAAAACTTGGTAAGAAAAAAAATTACATCTTATTTTGATAAATAAAAATTCTTCTATAAATTGAGAACATGTATAATTTTTTGTTTAAGTTAAAAGAGAGAGGTAATTAAAATTTTATATTGTTGTAAAAATACGTAATGAACATCAAGTTTTATTTTATAGTTTTCGTAAACGTAAACACAAACCATGTACAAACTACCAGCTGAAATTGATCATATGCTTTCGGCATTCTGGTACAAAATTTGTAATCGATTTTTTGATAACTTCTATTTGTCCAAATGTTGGAAGTTTTCTTCTATTTTTAGTCATGTTAAAAGTTTTGTTATTTTGATGGTAGAAAAATTTATTTATTTCTTTTTAGTGCAGTTACATATATTAATAAAATTGTATTTTTTACAAAGATTTTTTAAAATTTTTATTTTCATCAATTTAATAATGATAATAATTTTGTACTGGTGGCTTTAGAAAAAAAATACATTTGGAATATTTTTATTACTAAATAATTATAATAGTAATTATATTAATAATAATTTTACTAAACAAGCAGATTTGGCTCCCAATTCTTTTTAAAATTGTTGTAATGTTCATATTTGGCTCTTTGGCTAATAAATTTGCTGGCCACTGGCCTAGACTAATATAATAATATATATATATATATATATATATATTATATATATATATATATATATATTGTAAACTTGAGTTTAAATTGCATCTTGTAATTTAAATTTAACAGATTAATTCTGCTTGTATAGTGTATCTTATTTTAACGTATTCACATCTTATTTTAACGTATTGTGTACTTCCCCTCACTGAACTCATAGTTCCTAATATATTTTTTAATTATTTTATTCGCAATTTAATTATCTCACATTAGTAAGTGTGAGTACTCATTATCATGCATAATACCTGATATTCCTCGTGCATTAACAGTAACTGATCTGGAGGGTTAGGCCCATGTAGATCAGAAGCAACATTCCTCTGTAACTGAAATTAGTGAAATAATTGAACCATAAGTAAATTTTGTCAAGTAAATAATTAGTGAAATAACATAATCAACTTTTATTACGTAAAATTATCCTTAGTTTATTTTTTGATAAAAATATTTTGAAGAATTATAAATGATAAATAATTTGATGAATTTAATGAATTATAAATGAATGATAAAAGGCATAACATATTTGCAAATTCTATATTGCCTTCAGCTGCTGCTATTTTGATTCAGTGCTCAGGTCTTCTATATAGATGGGTGAAGTTTGATTATCCATTATTTTCAATAAATAATTTTTCAATGTTCATTTTAATCAGCAATTAATTTACTTAATGAATATTAGCTTATTGTGTAATAATCAGTTAAAAGATATAAAAAGTAAAATATATACAATTATAAAATTTTATTACTCGATCTTTTAAATTTTTAACTCAATCGGGGTAAAATGGTCCACTTTGTCACTTGCTATTAAAAAAATTATAATAAAAAAAGTAATTATAATAATTGGTTTTGACTGAGTGTAATATAAAGCCTAATATATAGGTAATATGCATAGATATTTTCAGATTCAAAAAGTCATTAGTTTGAGAGCAAATACTCAAAATTCACAAAAGCGGACCATTTTACCCTACTTTTGTTAACTGTCCCATTCATGTCTATTCTCTGCCGAACAATGGCCAAATGGTAGAGCGCTGCTCTTCGGAACCAGAGTTTGCAGGTTCGAATCCCGCTGCTGGCATGGATGTTTGTAGCCGTTCGGAATCAGCTTTAAACTGTAGGTCCCAGTCTCATTAGCCCTCGTGTGCAAAACAGTAGACCGTAGTGCTCCAAACCAAACCATGTCTATTCTCTCTTATATGATAAAACTTATTATCAAAATCAGAAAATTCAATATTTTCAACTTCAATTTGGGAATGATGATCATCTATATGCTCCCTTAAATGTTTAATGAATCCAAATTTTGTGTCACCCGATGGACTTTCTAATCTCTGATTCAAATTCATGTTCACATTCTTTTATGTTCTGTTAAAGGATCTTTCCTAATAATATGTTTATCACAAATATTGCATTCATAGGATGGGCTTGTTTTTCATGAGATAAAATATAAACTTAGCGAATAAGTCAACCACAAAAAAAGCATGTGGTGGCGAATAACTATACAAATTCAGCAGTTAAAGGATCTTTCCTAATAAAAAGTTTTTCATAAATATTGCATTCATAGGATGGGCTTGTTTTTCATGAGATAAAATATAAACTTAGCGAATAAGTCAACCACAAAAAAAGCATGAGACAGGGTGCTGTAAAAATGCGTGTTATGCCCTGGGCGACGGCATACTACATAAATTCAACATTACTATTGGCGAAATCTCTAGTGTAAAGTATTCAAAACCAGCTTCCCTCCGTTCACAGTGCACATTCGTTGGAGTTTGGAGGCTAGCTAGACACAGACTCTTCTCTTGCTAATAGAATGTCAACATTGAAACTTCATGAACTGTGACGTCACAATCAGTCATGGAGCATTTTGAAGTCATGGTTTTTCTTAACTTTAAAAGTAATTTTAAGAATGATGGATCCATTTTTTTTTTTTTTTTTTACATTTTTGGAATTATCAGAAAAATAATAAATTATTCCATTCCCTCACATGTGCAAATTCCTCATTGTGTGTGACATAATTTTTAACATTTTCTTATCACAATTTATGCTGTAGATCCACTTCAAATAAATTTTATAAAAATTTAAAATAGTATTGTTTTACTTACACATTTTATACTTTTATTTACATAGCATTTTTAACAATTACAAAATTAAATTATGGACCTTCTCGTTTTATCCAGACTTCAGATTGGAAAAACAATTAAATCTTACCCATTAATTTGGCATGGCTAAATTTATTTCATTTTTTAATTTCTTGTAATATACAGTACATTAACATACTATTCAAAGTTATTCTTCGTTAAAAGTTGTTAACACTTCTTTAAGATTGTGAAATTATTTTCCTATTCTTCAGCAATGTTAAAAAATCAAATGGCTAACTTTAGGCAAATTTTCTTTCTTGTTTTTATTCAATGATGCAACTATTTTTGTATACAATCACTTTATGTTTTAACTTTTGAAATTAAACTTAACTATTAATAACTTAGTTTGAAATTAGACCTAATTTTAGCTTAAAATTTCTGATTATCATAAATAAATTTATGAGCTCTTCTACCATATTAATCCATTCTTTATATTTAACCAAAGCAATTTCAAATTATTTTTTATATTTTAAATGACTATGCAAATTTCAAGTAACATTATAGTTTTTAATTTTTCACACTTAAGATTTAAAAATGACAATGATTCGATGCATAGGCATGTTACTGAAATCAGAATAGATGTTTAAAAAAAAATGACTACTGAAATAAAATTTCTGAAAAAGTAGCATTAAGTTATGGAAAATTGTTTATGAAATATTAATCCGGCACTTGCTCCAAGGACTTATCCAAAAGCAATCAAAACACATTCTGTAATTCTGTAATGACTTTCAGTAATAATAGTTAAAATGGACATTTAGGAACTAATGGCAAAGCAAATGTTGATGAAAAAATTTGTAGTTATCTATATATATATAAATGAATTTGTGTCTGTATGTGTGTACTTGATAGACTAAAAAACCATACATCCGACTGCCGTGAAAATTTGGGAAATTATTAGGTATATCCCTGGGAAGGTTTTTGAAACTTTTTAACATTCGAAATTCATTCCTTCCCCCTTTTTCGAGCGTTTCATGTCATTATTCCAAGCATTATTTTCCCCGGTTAAACACAAACTATTAACTTTTTAATTTATCGCATCATAACTAAGTGAAAGAAATAATATTTGTATATAAGCAATGCGACGTCATTCCGTTAATCACATGTAATTGTTTTAAGCGCAGGTTAAAAGCAGGAGATTAAATATTTCAATTTATCACACAATAAATAGGTGAAAATGATATTTTCTTATCATTATGACGTCATTCCTTTAAATATCTCATTTATTCATTTCTTATTTTATATTATTTAAACATCATCTGCGTGGTATCCATTCGATTTGACCTGGAAATTGAGATATAAAGTGATTCACTTTCATTTCTATGTGACGCAAATTATAGCATTTTTATATAAGAACTAATTTTAAATTTAATTCTTGGTTCATTTTTACATTACAATGAAATGTTTATCAACAATATTCTAACAACAAAAAGTACAAATTTCAGTGACTCTCATAGGCAAATAAAAACCTATCATTTTATATAGTTATCTTTATGGTTGTCACTATGAAAGTGTGTTTCTGTTTCATACAAAACCATGTGGTTTGCCATAAATTTCCTTAATTTTGGACAACATTTACCAGCAAAATTAGCACTGTTGCTGTCAAAATCTGCTTCCTTTTCTACCACGTAATTTGGCAAGATCAAGATCTATTAACGTTGCTAATCAACGTACAGTAGTAATACAATAATGTAATTTACTGTTTAACTTATATTTTACCATAAAAAAAAGTTTGAACAAATTTAATGTAAGGCACAAATTCGATTATAAGAACTGAATATTGTTATAACACGCTTATAATAGAAATATATAAATATGCCAATGACACGAACTGAACTGTGACAAACTTAAAGAATTATGCATGAAAAAAAATTTTTTGTTGAAAAGTAATATATTAAGTTTACCGTAGCAAAGCACAGGCACACATGCTAGTTACATATAAAAGACTTGTTGGTAGCATTGACAACTTATATTTTAATCTTAATAAAAATACTTTTTCATTGCACATTATCGTCAAATACAGGAATCTTTTGTGGTGTTTACAGAACTTACAGATCTTATAGTAATTTAATTTTGAGGAAGTTACTAGTAATAATAATAATAAAAACATTTAAGGTGCACTTTTCAATTCTGCAGAGAAATAACCTTTAAGATTTAAATAATATGAATTATGTTCCCAAGGGATTCAAATTCTAATTTTCTAACTTTCCAGGCAGCATTTTATTCACTAAAATGTGCAGTAAATGTCTAATACAGAATGTTTGACTATTATACACCTTTACTTTTTTATAAAATTTATTCATTTTTTGGTGGTAAATTTTACAATTTAAGAAAATGGTATGGAAAACTATATATAATTATACTACATATAATTACATAATATATACAAGAACAAATAAATATTCCTTCATATTCACCAATTTAGAAAACACCATTCAATATAATTTTCTAACACAATACAAAAATAAATGTGGGTACAGATGCAATATCTATGCTCCGACTTTGTCGCCAAATTTGGCACCCTTTACGAGCATTTTTCTAGGCGATGACTCTCTAGCTTTTAGTTGCCTGGCGGTGAATGACATCAGAGCTTTGTAGTGGCAACCGTGGTTCGTTCTTTAATCAAAAACATTTAACAAAATGAAATGAAAGATACATCAATAAATAAAAATTTAAAATACTGAAAATATTTGTAATTATTACATATAAGAGTTGTTGGTAGCATTGACAACTTATATCTTAATCTTAATTTAAGTACTTATTCACTGCTTATTATAGTCAAATACAGGAATCTTTTGTGGTGTTTACAGTACTTACAGATCTTATAGTATATTAATTTTTAAGAAGTTACGAGTAATAATAATAATAAATTCACTTAAGGTACACCTTTCAATTCTGCAAAAAAGTAAACTTTAAGATTTAATAATATGAATTATATTCCCAAGGGATTCAAATTCTAATTTTTTAACATTAAAGGCAGCATTTTACTCACTAAAATGTGTAGTTATTGTCTAATATAGAATATTTAACAATTACAGCTTTACTTTTTTTTTTAATTTATTTTTTAGTGGTAAATTTTACAATTTAAGAAAATAGTATGAAATACATAATTACATAATATTTACAAGAACAAATAAATATTCCTTCATATTCATAAATTTACAAAACAACATGCAATATAATTTTCTAACACATTACTACAAAAATAAATGTGATCACAAAGATAAAAATATCTCAAAAGTTTTCATTCCTACTTTCACATGACAAAGACATAATGATCAGAATAAGTAACTGTTTCTTGGCTAATCATGTATATTCAACAAAATTAAATGAAAGATATATCATTAAAAACTTTTTTGACACTATGTAGTTCTAACTTTAATCAAGCACATTTAACAAAATGAAATGAAAAATACATCAATAAATAAAAATTTAAAGGTAGTGTACCATTGCCACTTTATTACTCCTGAGTTATATATTCATAGATAAAACGCCTAAAGAAAATAGGATTAAAAGACTCATTTAAATCAAGATTATTCAACTTTTGATATGCATAATAGCATATAAACACACCACAATTCATATTATCATCTTGCAAACTATGGGGAGGGAATTTTATTATCCATTTATCAAACGATTTAAAAGCATTCTGTAAAATTATGTACCATTTCTGAACCACAGCATTATAAGATCGAGTTGACATGTTTAACGGATCATATACTTCAAAATAATGTTCGTGTAAATTAGCTACAATTAATATCCAATGAGAGTTGAGGGTAAATGGAATTAACAAATATTGTTTCGACATGATATTTTCAAGTACTTTTCCATTGATTTCTTTAGATTCATAAACTGCATTTGAAAGGCAGGTACTAATAGACATATAATAGTTGTGATCATTTGAAATTTTCATTAAAAAGGCATCGACAACAGTGTCATAAAGCCATCCTCTTTTAAATGTGCTTGAAACCGATCTCAATAAATTTTCCTCTTTATCACTCACAAAAGGGTCTATGGATTTTAACATATATGGTGTCAGTTCTATATCGTGAACCTTAGCATATGTAGATGTCATTGTTGCATAACTTAAATATTTCAACTTCAAATTCAAAAACGATGCATGGTTAGAATCATAGGGTGAAAATTTCTTTATATCATTAACTAGACAATAGTGTATATACTTTCGAAAAAGGACTGTGCTGAACTTCTGAATTAGACTGTCATTATAAACTATTTGATGTACATTAAAACAAACAAAAACACCACAATTGATACTATCCTCTTGTAATAAATGAGGAGGATATTCAATTTGCCAACAGATATCTTTTTGTAAAATTCCATTAAGTAAATCCATCCAGTTTTTTATTCCGAAAGTATACTTATCACAGGTAATCAGAGTCGATGAATCATATACAGAGAATTTTTTCTTTTTTAAGTTTGCTGTGAAAAGAATCCAGTGTGAATCGATACAAATAGGAACAAAGATATAATTCAATGAGGAAGTGGGAGATGGGACTTCTAATTCAGCACTAGAACCATTATATATACAAAGAGACACTGAAGAGTCAACAAACATCATGTTCTTTCTTCCTTCTAAAAGTTTAAATAAATAGGAATTAATTATTGAATCAGAAATCCAACCTTTTATGAAATCAGGCAACTGTGACACAATGCAATTTTCTTCCGAAATAGATAAAAATGGATCTAATGATTTTAGGTCTGTTATACTTAAATTATATGTACTAACTTGAATAACAGGTTCCAAAACATTTTTAATACTACCTAGCGGAAATGTAAAAGAATCAGAAATATTGTGATTAAGCACCATCATATCATTCTGCAAGTTATTCAATTTTCTTCGTTTTACGGAAAGTTTATTATTATCAATACTGAAATCTGATTCATTATTTTCAGTATTAGAATAAAAACCCTTACGTTTAATTCCAGTTTTAAAAATATTAGGTTGAGGAAATAAGTTTTGATTAGATACTACATTAAAGTCAGTCAGAGGTACAATTTCTTTATTACTTCCCCCTTGCATAACACCTTTACACATTGTAACTAGAGAATTTAAGGTTGTTTGGATTTTATCAAGCATAACACTTTGAACAACAGGGTTATGTATCAAAAGTAATAATTGTGATAACAATTTTTTCACAAGACTGTATTTTATTTTCTGTTGTATTACCTTTTAATTTAGCTTGTTTTGTCTGAACTTTAAAGTCAAAATTTGTATCATCCTCAGTTTGATGAGTAAAAACATCATTTCCTAAATCTCTATCTTTAACTTGATTATCCAAATTGTTATCTTCAAAATTTCTGTTTCTATCATAACTAGAATGTATTTTATGAACATGTTTGCAAAGTATACTGGGATATGAACAGTTACAATAATATAGATGACTGCATAAAGTACACAACCTCTCTAGACATTTATGATAACACAAACGTTCAGTACAATTTTTTTTTACTTTCTTTACCATACAACTTTCAAACTCTCGAGACTCAGAGGATATTAACCAAGAGTTATCTGATAATTTTGATACACAGCTATCAGGAATGTTTAATCCATTTCTGTGACTTTGTATACAACTCTCAAATTTTAGGGGATGATTATGTTTTGAAAAATATGTCACATGAACAGTACCCTGTTTTTCTAAAACATAGATTCTAGCTGGGCAATTTACATTCTTGGGAATAATTTCCGTATTTTTTTTACTAGTGATAGGTGTGAAATTTTTACATTTACCAAATTTACAGTAATAATAATAATGGTTACCAGACTTTCTTCTCTTTGTACCAGATGTTTTATGGAAATAACTAAAAGTTTCAAAAATTTCCAACTCAAGCCAATTTTGAAATAACTCAATAGAATCAAAAGTAAAGCTTTTTATAAAATCAACCTTGTGATCAACAAGTAAATGTTTGACTAAGGATGTGAAACTGGAAAATGAAAACGAGCATTCAAAAATGCAATAATAATGAATGTGCTTTGATTCAGAACACGTAACTGAATGTTTGAGATACGATTTTTTGTCCATGTAAGATATACTGCATGTTACACAAGTATAAAATGGTTCACAATGTTTTTTATGATGATTGAATGATTTGATGGTTGTAAATGTCTTCTCACATTTATCACAAAACAATACAATGCATTTTCTTTTATGTTGGTAATACGATGCTTTTGACTGGTATACTCTAAGACATTTGCCACATTTTACAGAATTTGGTGACTTGCACCTGTGTTTGTGAAATGATTGTTTATTTTTATAGGTTTTTAAACAAGCATTGCATATTCTTGGATATATGCTCTTTTTTTCCTTTTCACTTACATTCCGTTTTTCAAGATTATCAGTCCTATGTTCCATTATAAATTGATAATTTTTTTTTTCTTTTTTATCGGTTTAACTTGTAGCTTCAGCAGAAGGCATGTTTTTTTTTTTTTTTTGTCAGAAGAAAGGAAACTCGAAATATTTTTGTTCTTGTTTGGCCGTTTTATTTTCTCTCCAGTTTTCCTGGCTAAGCTGGTTCATATGGGAAATATATTACATTTTTTCATATAAAAGTACACATAATAGACTGTCACAAGTCACATTGTTATTCCTGAGTCACAAACGTTTGTTAAGAAATCCAAGAATAGATACACGTGTTTTGCTTGTCCAAAACACGGGGTACGCAAACAAACAATTAGTGCCTCTGCATTGTGAAGAGTACCGAGCTATGTGCGCATGCTCCAGGCGTAATTTTCTTTATTTTGATTAAGGTTGTTTAAAAGTTTTAGTAAAGGTTTAGTAGGCGCATTATATCTAAAAGTGGCGTATTTTTATTATTTTTAGTAATATAGACATAAAAAGGGGTTACTATATTATTTTCTTAATTGCTCAATTTGGCCAAAAAGTAACTCAAGGTAAATAATGTTTGATAAGATTAAAATCCCGAAGTAAAAGAAAACTTATTTTGATACCAATTAGGGCTGATCCCACCAAATCGTTTAACACTATTCGCGATTAATCTCGGTTTAAACGGAGAATTGCGTTACCCCATTGGTTGGCGCCAGGGTTAATCGTGGCTAATCGTAGTTAGCCGTTAAACGACTTTGGTGGGATCGGCCCTTAAACGAGTTTAATATTGACAATGTTTTAATTCAAATTTTAAACAATTGTGTATGACGTAATATTTAATATATTATTATCACGATTTATGCTGTGGATCTACTTCAAATAAATTTAATTACACATTTTACACTTTTATTTACTCAGAATATTTAATAATTTCAAAGTTAAATTATGGAGCTTCTCGTTTTATCCAGACTTCTGATTGGAAAAAGAGCAGTGTAAGAAAATCAAATGGCCGACTTTCTTGTTTTTATTCATTGACGCAACTCATTTCGTATACATTAACTTTTTGTTTTAACTTTTGAAATTAAACTTAACTATTATTAACTTATTTTGAAATTAGACTTAACTAATTTTATCTTAAAATTTCTGATTACCATAAATAAATTTCCGAGCTCTCCCACCATATGAACCAGTTCTTTATAATTAACCAAAACAATTCAAATTCTTTTTTGTATTTTAAATGATTATGCAAATTTCAAGTAAGATTGTAGTTTTTAATTTTTGACATATACGATTTAAAAATTTTCAAACAAAATTGCAATAGTTTATAAATACAAAGATGGTGAAATTAGCATAATATAATATATTGATTATCTATCTTAACTATCTGTCGTAATAATTTATTCTTCTTTTCTGTAATCCCAGTCAGAATATTTAAATTTTGTATTTAAATTTTATTCAATCAATTTAAATTAGCTCTCTGTTGGTAAGTGATTGTATGAAATCTACAAAAGATGAAAAAAAATTTTATAGTAAATTTTAAATTTATACCAAAATAAAAATAATGGAGATAATAAAGTATAGTAAAACGAACATAGAAATTCTGCTGTGATACTCTGTAGCAAAGAAAACAAATAAATACTGCTTATATTCTTTATAGTATCCTTCAAGTATTCATCTGGCTCTTTCCTTTTTCAAGACATTTTATGCAATAAAATAACTTGTTCGAGTCATTTTTTATGTAAAATATTTCCTCTGTTATCCCTAGGTTGGGCAAGGTTGACTCAATGGTTCACCCTTTCACTGGGGAGATGAACTAAGGACCAAACATATTTGGGATCTAATCACTGGGGGGGCGGCATTCCGATTAAGATAGACCACATAACTGGAATATATGCTTAGCACCCCAGGGTCCTTATCTCAGAAACTGAGATTGACACTGTAGACCCTGACCCCTTAGGCCTGTTACACCGAGGAGTTATTTTCTCTACTATCCAAATAAGAAGTGCAAACGTAAAAGATGATTTTCTTTAAATGCTGTGGTTTCAAAGGCAAGCTATAATGTCAGTTATCTCTGAATCCCCGGCCAATTTAGCTAAAATGGCTGATAAAATTTCAGAATTCCGTATTCCAGCGAACGTTTTTGCCATTGAATGGAACGGAGTAGCATCCGCTCTAAACGAGGAGAGCTTTCAACAAAAGGACAATATGATCTACCATATTGATGTCGAGATATGTCACAGGTGGAATCGATTTTTTTTTTAATCCGACGTCAACCCACGCAGCTTGTGGAGTATTTGAAAACCCATTTTGCAAGCTTGCGTCCTCGTCAACTTCCTCGGTCGGAGAACAGCTTTTGTTCATCCTGTAACGATCCGTTACATGACCCTAAAGAACGAGGAGCCGAAGGTGACCTTTTCGCCGTGGATACTTACTATTAGCTGTAAGTGGAACCAGGTGGTCTATGTAACTTAATTGAAAACTGTTTGTTCCCGGCGCCGGATCGTCTAGGCACTGTAAGTCTGTTGAATGTAACGCATCTGTGAAAAGATTGTAAATAATTACAGTGCACCTTGCCGCCCATTAGCGGTAGCAAAAAAAAAAAGGCCATTAAGTTGTTTGGGTCGGTGGATCTGAAGACTGCCTTTCGGCCACATATGGAAACAGAACAGCTGATCCAAGGCTTGGGAGTGACCGCAAGATTACGTCATCCTGGTTCTGGAAGTTTCCCGAAGAACCGAGCAAAGGGAGCGAGTGCCGCTATAAAAGGGAGGACAGTACTAGAAAAATAGGCTTTTTTTCTTCTTGAGGTTTCTACCTGATAGAGCCTGGTCGCTCAAGGACCGCTCTTATCTCCGTGTCTGGAGTTTGTTTTTTTTAGAGACGGCCAGCGTCTCTGTTGCTAGGAAGTCGACCTTCGACTTGGGAATTCCTTTCCCGATATTTGCTAACTTTTTGCATAGAAGTAGGTAGCCGAGAGTGACTTTGCTCTCGAATTTGGATCGTCTTGCATCCTGAGATTTCCTTCACAAATCCTAGCGTGATACGCACTCGTAACTTTCGAAGCTTGCTGCGAAGCCAACTGTGCTAATCGTCAGCCGGAGGTGATAGTGTCAGCGATTATTACCAGCACTAATTAGCGAACAATTCCTGTGATTAGAAGCCCTAGCCATACTGTTCCAGTATCCCACGCATCCTTAGTGTGTGAATATCATCTCTGTACGAGATCCCCGAATATTTAACATCCTACTAAATCTGTACGTAATTTATTCGATTGAATAAAATATTTAATCTAGATTACCCAAGTTTCTAGCCTGTTTCATTGACGACCTCGCCTACTATATTCCCAGTACGTTACAATCCTAACTTAAAAATGTGCACTTACGTGTTCGACCGACATGATGCTATACGTGGGCCACTTCAGGCTCCTTACGAATTTTTACTAAGCTGCGAAAAGGCTTTCGATATCGATATCAAAGCACAGGTCGGAGAACAGCTTTTGTTCATCCTGTAACGATCCGTTACATGACCCTAAAGAACGAGGAGCCGAAGGAGCCTTTTCGCCGTGGATACTTACTATTAGCTGTAAGTGGAACCAGGTGGTCTATGTAACTTAATTGAAAACTGTTTGTTCCCCGGCGCCGGATCGTCTAGGCACTGTAAGTCTGTTGAATGTAACGCATCTGTGAAAAGATTGTAAATAATTACAGTGCACCTTGCCGCCCATTAACGTAGCCAAAAAAAAGGCCATTAAGTTGTTTGGGTCGGTGGATCTGAAGACTGCCTTTCGGCCACATATGGAAACAGAACAGCTGATCCAAGGCTTGGGAGTGACCGCAAGATTACGTCATCCTGGTTCTGGAAGTTTCCCGAAGAACCGAGCAAAGGGAGCGAGTGCCGCTATAAAAGGGAGGACAGTACTAGAAAAATAGGCTTTTTTTCTTCTTGAGGCTTCTACCTGATAGAGCCTGGTCGCTCAAGGACCGCTCTTATCTCCGTGTCTGGAGTTTGTTTTTTTTAGAGACGGCCAGCGTCTCTGTTACTAGGAAGTCGACCTTCGACTTGGGAATTCCTTTCCCGATATTTGCTAACTTTTTGCATAGAAGTAGGTAGCCGAGAGTGACTTTGCTCTCGAATTTGGATCGTCTTGCATCCTGAGATTTCCTTCACAAATCCTAGCGTGATACGCACTCGTAACTTTTGAAGCTTGCTGCGAAGCCAACTGTGCTAATCGTCAGCCGGAGGTGATAGTGTCAGCGATTATATTACCAGCACTAATTAGCGAACAATTCCTGTGATTAGAAGCCCTAGCCATACTGTTCCAGTATCCCACGCATCCTTAGTGTGTGAATATCATCTCTGTACGAGATCCCCGAATATTTAACATCCTACTAAATCTGTACGTAATTTATTCGATTGAATAAAATATTTAATCTAAATTACCTAAGTTTCTAGCCTGTTTCATTGACGACCTCGCCTACTATATTCCCAGTACGTTACAATCCTAACTTAAAAATGTGCACTTACGTGTTCGACCGACATGATGCTATACGTGGGCCACTTCAGGCTCCTTACGAATTTTTACTAAGCTGCGAAAAGGCTTTCGATATCGATATCAAAGGCACAAAACAAATTATCTCCAATGATAGATTTAAACCTGCTTTTGTTGTTGCAAACAATTCATCTACTGCAGATATTCCTGCTATATATCATCAGTAAACCATGTAAGGTGTTGTAATGTTTGGATTTAAATGCTAAGTTAATACTGTAAATAGATGGCGCTGTCTTCCACCAGTACGGTATGTATTGAATGAAGTGGGGAGTCTATGTAGAGATTCGAGAGTACACATCTGCCAAGTAGGATAGATCATTAGTTGAATAAAATGTTCTTGTTTTGTCTTTTAAGAAAACATGTGCAAACCAGCCATGACTGGCAACTGCCATTAATAATTACAATTTACAACACATTTTGATCAATTTTATCAAGTCATTTAAGTTAGAAAATAATTAAAAAAAACTTTTAAATATAGTTTAATTCAAAATAGACCTATCGTCCTCTAGTGTTTGTTATAGATATCTCTATCATTATAGATGCATAAGTAAAATTTTTTTACATTTATAAATAAAAAAATTATATTTTAGATTAATAATTTGATTAAAATGCACTAATTCACAGTATTATTTAAAGAGATTAAAGTGTCTTATTCTAATATATGTAGCTATATGATGTATATGTGTTTATTTTGAGCTGCAGCAGCTCAGTCGGTAAAGGCAGTAAGCTCATAACTAGAGGGTAAGAAAAGCCAGGATGTAATTCATGGAGGAGATCCTAACACCCAACTCTGGTATGCTTTGCGAATCACAATTCTCATTCTTCATAGCAAACATATACCATCATAAGGAAAAATATTGTACATAAAAACTTCATATAAAATTTTTAAATTGGGAATTACTGGCATATTCTGCAATTTACTGATGAACTGATTAATTAGTATTCCAAGCTCTAGTATCCACATCAGATTTTTCTTCCAAAAGTGGACCTAGACAAGTTTCAAACTTAACAGCTTAAATATATTTGGGTGTTTTCACTTGGCTTTTACCATATACTTCAGCATAAGGACATCACTAATAATATGATGGAACAAAATACCTTAA
The DNA here is from genome assembly GCA_032207245.1 of Pardosa pseudoannulata. Lineage (NCBI taxonomy): Eukaryota > Metazoa > Arthropoda > Arachnida > Araneae > Lycosidae > Pardosa > Pardosa pseudoannulata. Next base: position 19,018,002 of record CM063509.1, on the reverse strand, counting down.
CAATAATTGAATGGCACGATGTTTCAGTGTCAGAATTTGTTTATTTGAATCCTACAGCTAGTATGGATATTTGCAGCTGTCAAGGATCAGCTTCAAAATGTAGGTCCCAATCAAATTATGGCCTTTATATTGGGAAAAAAAAAAAAACTGTGATTGTAATATTTCATACATTCTAACCAGGATAATGGATATATATTATAACATATATCTGATATATATTTTCAAATCATCCTCAATGAATTTTCGTAATGATTTCAGATAGAATAAATCAATGAGTCACGGTAGCTCAGTCAGTGGAAGGAGGTGATCTCATTACCAATGGATAGTGAGACTGAGGTTTGAGCTGGCTGAAGATCTGCCATGTTCATTAATGGGAGCTGAGGCACCTAAGGATAATTCTCCTCTGACCTAGCCGAAGCCATATAGACACTAATGACGAAGTCCCCATGACATAACCACAACAACTATAAAGCTGCTGCTGACCTACGAGAAGTTCCGTCTTGGCTCGAGGATTAATGTGGTCAACCCCAGTAAGGAACAAGTACTACAGAGGCAAGTTTGGGACTACCAGGGAGGATGAAGAATAAAGATCACTCAGGTGAACCCTGGGCTCGTGACACTCATGTACACGAAAAGGAGGTATACCCCTGAGGTTGTCTCTCATGTAGCACTTCCCGGAGGGCATGTACAGCTTGAAGTTCGTGGCCGTGGATTCGAGAGACGTTGCCCCCAGCTGAGGCACCTAAAATATGTTCATGGCCACAGTATCCTTCAAGTTGCCAAACAAAACTTCACTAGACCTTAGAAATCATGGTTAATCAGCAGACTGTGGCAGCTAGTTACAAGAGAACCAGAGAGGGTCGGTTATTCTCAAGACCCGTGGGCATTTATTCCACTGAAGATGGTAGGAGTTCCAGATTTCTATGTCTCTGTATACATTTGTGTTATATTTTCAAATCATCCTCAATGAATTTTCGTAATGATTTCAGATAAAATAAATCAATGAGTCACGGTAGCTCAGTCAGTGGAAGGAGGTGATCTCATAACCAATGGATAGTGAGATTGAGGTTTGAGCTGGCTGAAGATCTGCCATGTTCATTAATGGGAGCTGAGGCACCTAAGGATAATTCTCCTCTGACCTAGCCGAAGCCATATAGACACTAATGACAAAGTCACCATGACATAACCACAACAACTATAAAGCTACTGCTGACCTACGAGAGGTTCCGTCTTGATTAATGTGGTCAACCCCAGTAAGGAACAAGCACTATAGAGGCAAGTTCGGGACTACCAGGGAAGACGAAGAATAAAGATCACTCAGGTGAACCCTGGGCTCGTGACACCAAAAGGAGGTATACCCCTGAGGTTGTCTCTCATTTAGCACTACCTGGAGGGCACGTACAGCTTGAAGTTCGTGGCCGTGGATTCGAGAGACGTTGCCCCCAGCTGAGGCACCTAAAATATGTTCATGGCCACAGTATCCTTCAAGTTGCCAAACAAAATTTCACTAGACCTTAGAAATCATGGTTAATCAGCAGACTGTGGCAGCTAGTTACAAGAGAACCAGAGAGGGTCGGTCATTCTCAGAACCCGTGGGAATTTATTCCCCTGAAAATGGTAGGAGTTCCAGATTTTTATGTCTCTGTATACATTTGTGTGGAATGCCGACTGTCATTGAGGGGTCAAGACCCGTGGGCATTTATTCCACTGAAGATGGTAGGAGTTCCAGATTTCTATGTCTCTGTATACATTTGTGTGGAATGCAGGGTCGGTCATTCTCAGAACCCGTGGGAATTTATTCCCCTGAAAATGGTAGGAGTTCCAGATTTTTATGTCTCTGTATACATTTGTGTGGAATGCCGACTGTCATTGAGGGGTCCAGCCAACACCTCCTAGAGACAAGGCCTCTGAACCAGTCCGTTTTACTGATGTGACGTCACAACAGTAAGGGCATTCACTAACCCCTCTCCCCTCATACACTTGACCTCTGCCGTGGGGTTTTGTGACCCTCAACTTAGTTCACTGTTGTACTTAGCGTTGATTGTTATCGCTCAGATCTTCGTTACGTTCTACATATTAATTTGATCTTTCCCCATCTCTTTCCTTATTTTCTAATAATATTTTAACATGGTTAATACATGTTGCGTTCCCAACTACAAGGGAAATTATAATACAAATACAAGAGTGTCTATCTTCAGTTTTCCAAAAGACGAGCACCGTCGAGCAAAATGGATAGCCGCTATACCACGAAATTTTAAAATCACCGCTCATTCAAGAGTAAGTAAAGGAAATTTTATTATTTCTTATTTTAAAAGCTAGTGTTACTAATTTGTCATTTTAAAACACAATTATTCATTGCTTTTATTGTTTCCAAGATTTTACATTTTAGATCTATTGATAACTAGCATTTTTCTAATTATTTAAACATAATTTCGTAATTGTTGTCTTTGTAATGTGTTTTCTATACTTCTTATAACCTTATACCGATTCAAGCTGTTATGAAATTTTAATCATAGTAAATAATTTTACTATTCATAATAATTTATAAAATAAAATTCTATTATTGATCCTTAGATGATAAAAATTTAACAATTTACCCAGTTAAATTTTTGAAAGTATTATATACATGCATATATATATATATATATATATGTATATGCGAGTGTGTGTGTATATATATATGTATATATGTATGTATATATATATATATATGTGTGTGTGCGCGTGTATATATGTATATGTATGTGTGTATATATATATATATGTATATATATGTGTGTGTATATATGTATGTATATATATATGTGTATGTGTGTGTATATATATGTATGTGCAGATGTATGTATCTATATATATATGTATATATATATATATATATATATATATATGTATATGTATATATATATATATATGTATATATATATATATGCATATATATATGTATATATATGTATATATATATGTATGTGTGTATATGTATGTTTATTATATAATTTCAAATATGTGTGCATTAATATTATATAATATATTAACATTTCTTTTTTCAAACAAGTATATTTTGTATATATTATATTTATGTTCTATATATTAGGTCTGTATATTTCAAGAATTTCAAGATATTGATGAGTGAAACATATATTTTCAAGAATCTGATATATTTTTTAATATTTTTATATATGTGGGTATATAATATATATATATAGTTATATATATAATATTCAAAACTTATATAATTATAGACAGATATATAAAATTATATTTTCCTCTGTTAGAACTACATATTTTCATTGTTATATATATATACATTTTCATACAGTTGAGATAATTTTAAAATAAATTATATAAATTACATACTATATGTGTTAAATTGTATGCATTAATGATTTGTATAACTCTAAAAATAGCTGTTTTTGGTAGTAACAATTTAAAAGGAAAAATATTTTGTATATGCCTCTTCATCACAGTAAATTATGAAAACATTTTCAAGAATATTCTACAATTTGTAAGTTTGATTATAACAAAGTTGGAAATCAATCCAAAACTTTATTAGCAGATACCAAAAATTATATTTTTTAAAATTACATATTAGTAAGTTTAATTTTTTTAATTTATATGATGGTCATAATGCTTAAGGTTGTGGAGCGCTAAGATCCCTCACTTATGTGACGTCACGGAATCGGATTGTCTCTAGGAGGTGTTGGTCCAGCCCGCTGATCACTCCCTTGCTCTCAGCTCTTTCTCTCTCCCCCCTCTTTTGCGAGGTCTTTCAAGAAGAAGGCAGTTGGTTGTTGGGTGCGGGAGGGTAGAGAAGGTTGTTTCTCTCTCCCAAATGATGTTGTTTTATATCGTGTATATTTTATATATAGTCGAGATAAAGTTCTAGGACTTTAAGTGATTGTTTTTGCTAAGCCCCCACAAACACAGATGTGTACATATGTTGCGACGTTACAAGACCTAACCTATCAGATTCATTTCGGTTTTGAAGATATCCTAGTAACCCTTGAATGGCTTACAGTTTGGCTTCATTTTTTTATGTGTTTGGCAATTCAAAACTTCTTATAAGCAACGTTATTATTAGATTAAAGTGAGCCTTTACAAAAATAGCCCTTTCTTCTTCTTTTTCTAGTTTATGAAATATATTATAAAGGCACGTTTGTTTTAATTTTATTTTGACATATTTGACCTTTCATCAACATGTTTATTGATTGTGACCTGTGTAAGGACGTTTTTTATTATCAAATTGAGTATTGAAATATTATACAGTTTAGTGAATATTTATTGTTGGTTAAGTTAAAAGAATATTTTGGTGGTTTTGTCAATCTGAATAACATTTGAATTTGACTTACATCAACACTTATTTTAATTAAAAAATTTTAAATATTAGAAACACATTTTCATAGATTTTTAAATGAAGCGATTGAGAAATGCTGTTATCCACAAAATAAGTTTTATGAAGCAAACTTGAACTTTTTCAAGTATCTTGTAAAAATTTAAGAAAATCGAGCATTTCTACTGTGCAAATACATGTAAATTATATTGCACAGAAATCTTACCTAGTAAATAAGTTAATTTTGAATGAAAAAATAAGGGAAATACTGCATTTAATATTTTAACTGTAAAACATTTAAAAGTAATGTTGCATTTATTGATCCCTTATTAACTCATCATTTGATAGATGGGCCATTCTCATAAAAAATTACACATTCATGTTTTTGTTAGCAAGTTTTGAGATATTGACTCCGAAAAGAGATTTTGATTGTTTTCAGAAGACTTATTTGAAAAAACTGAGCACATGAAACTTAAAACAGTTTGACCACAAGCATGCCAAACTTTCGGGAAAGTAGTCTTAACTGTTGTCATTGAAATCTTTCCTATGATTCGCCCGTTTCTTTTTTGTATGCTGTCCTGCAATTGGTTAGGTCTGCTGATCAACTGTGATTTCTAAGGTCTAGTCAAAACTTCTAGAGTCTAGAAATGTTAAACTGAGTCTGTTTTTTTTTTTAATTTAGCTTGGTCCCAAATTGCAACGACCCATTCTTGAGGTCAAGTCAGTCTTCAGCCCTCATAGTTCCTTGTTCAAATTGAAGCTGCACATTATCCTGATATTCTAAATTAGGGATTTTTAAAGATCAAGGGAAAAAAAAAAATCTTATGATTGTATGAGCAATTTTTTTGTGTAAAATAAGGCCCATTAAATTAATTTATTCAGACTGTTTCCTAAAATGTAGAAAAGATACATAATAAAAAAATATTGGCTAGACCGGGATGGGCCAACTCCGAGGCAAATTACAAGAAATATATATTTATACAATATACATCCATCTTCTTTTCTACTTTGCTTAAATATTATATCCCAAATTTACTATCTCATGCCCAGAAGATCAGTGGTATATTTGCTTCTTATATGTGAACAAGAGTTTTCAACTTTGAACCTTAGAAAAAATAATTTCAGAAGTAGATGAGCATTTAACCCCGTTCCTTAAAATCAGTACATCTCACTTTGAACCCCAGTATAAGGAACTTTTAAAAATGAAATCGCAATTTCATTCATATCATTAATGTATTTAAATCTTTAGGTAATTGTATATTGTTTTTAAAATTTAAGAAAAATTTATCTTGGCCAGCCAAATTTATTTTCTTTTGATTTTTGGACTGCAGCCGAAAAAGTTTGTCCATCCCTGGGCTAGACCAAGAACGACGGGAAGCGTAAACGTGCGCTTTTCTCTGAGGCCGGCAGTCACTTTCGCGAGTGTGTATCGTGGGCCTGAGGGTTTTTTGCTATTAAGCCTAATTCATGAAATTAACGAAGTAGCAGTGCGTTATTTAATAATGCTGCGTAAAGTATTTAAACGGAATGGGATTTATATATGTTTATAGATACTTTATTTACTTAAGCTTTTTCTTATTTAAATATATATTTTACACTTTACTTTTTTTACTTAGTTTTATTTAATGACTTTTAACATTCAAAACTGAATACTATGTTATTTAAAATTTTTTTGTATGAAAAATTTTAAAAACAGGGATCTACAAACAATACTACTTTACAGTCCTTGCACTCGAAGTAACTCATTTGCTGTTTTTGGAGGATTTTTCCGGAATGTGGAAAATCGAAGTATCGTCATCATGTTTGTCAGAAATATCCTCAACATTAGAATCACTAGATCCATTATGAACAATTAGAATATATTATAGTGTCACTATTACTAATATCCTAATCTGTTTCAGAATGAAAATCTGAAATATTTTGCGTCATTTCAGCTATTTCAAGCTCAGTTAAACACTTTCGACACTTCGAAAATCTAACAATAAAAAGAGAAAAATAAATCAAGTCTGTCAGATCTATTTCTGTACTAAAAACTGGACTGCAAACCGAAATACACAACGCTTTAGCAAAAATAAAACTCCCCTGCTTACATAAACAAACACCACGTGGGAATTTAAAGAGCTGTCATAAAACATGTCAATCGGAAACATTCCTTTTCCCTCATGTTTATATAATCAAAAACCACTTGTATGTGTATCATACTACTCTCCTATTGAGTACAAGGTCAAATCTACATGTATCTAAATCCATATGGACATACAATGCCATCTTGTGTCAAAACTTATAGTTTTAAAACGTTCCACAACACTGGCACACATATGTGACAGTCGGGGGTGAACGAGAAAACGCTCTGGCATGCCAGTGTGACTGCCGGGAAGTGAGCGTGTTTCTTGCTGGCACATATATGTGACAGTAGGCGCGAAAGGGTTAAATATGACACATAAATAGACCTCTGTTATAATCAAATATTTATTAAATTAATTAATACATTATATAATGTACTTGGCCAGCAAGTGAACACTTTGAAAATAATAAACTTTGGGTAAAATGAAATAACACATTGATGTGTAGCAAATATTCTGACAAATGATTATATTTGCAATAGGTATTAAAACAGATCATATGCAGCAAGCAACAACATTGGAGAAAAATAATTTACAATATTTCAGATAATGTATAGATAATAAAACACAATATGTGTTTCATATTTAAAAATATAATTATTTAATCAATGTATATGGCTGAGTCTGAATAACATATTCATATAGGATAAGAAGTAATCTATAAAACTAGATATTAATATAAACAACATGGATAAAAACAGCACTAGTAATTATCTTAAAATTAACCTGACGTATAACAACACTATAGCACCCAGCAATCTCACCTGAGGCTCCTGATGACTCTAGTATTAAAAATTTCAGATAAAAGTTTTTTTATTGACTATCATCCAGTATCATCTTTTAAAAATCAAAACTAGCATAAGTTAGGGAGCAAATACTGTAATTTTACAGATAACTCTACAAATTAAAATATTAAAGTAGTATACTTCAAAATGAATTGAGAGTTAAAGATAATACTACAGAAATCTCAATAATTCATTAAATTAATTTTGTAGATTCTTATCCAAATACTCCAGTTTTAAACTTTAAAACTGTAATACATTAATATATACTGCATATACTTTTATACAAAGGAAGACAAGAAAATATTGCAATTTAAACCCTGCTAATCTTCAAACAACATGGTCACAAGTGCAGCACTTTTACATTGTTCATCATCTAATCTTCTGGCCTAAAATAAAATTACATAAAGGTTAAAAGACTGTAATACTGAAAATTCTTACCCTGATATAAATCATGATTTGCAACAATATTTTCTTTCATACTTTATCAATTTCTTACACAAAGTTATTTTTATAGCATATCTGCCAAGATACCAACTTTGAAATCTTACAATTTCATATACTAAACATGCAAACTAAAATTCAATTTTTATGTTCTATTACTATACATAATCGTTTTGTTTATTATCTTTTATTAATACCTTTATACTTTCAGCATTATTTTATTCAATTGGAAAAATACATAATATTTATATAACATATAACAATTTTGTATACCTAATATTTTCTATTATTAATTTTATATATCAAATTTTCCACACATATCCTATATGTTTATTATAGTGATAATATTAAAATTGTATTACACTTTAAAAACAAAAGGGAAGAGGATGTAATAAAACTTTGTCTATGTATAAATCGAAATAAAAGTAAATAAATCACAATTTTTTATAATAAATTGCTACAACGTAACTTGTTATGAATTCTTACAAAATATTTACCAAATGCACCTAATATGATCTAATATAAATCTGGGTACCCATTTTAAATTTCGAATTTTATAAAGTTATTGAAGCTAAATTTAAATTTAGAATTAAGAAATTTTTTTTAATGAAAATTCAATATACAGATAAAATTAAATCCCTTTAAATTAACTACTCAGTTCAACAGCAAAATAATACCTACAAAGTGTTAAAAAATATTTTTAAGTATTAATAAGAAATAGAAAAAAAAATTAATGTACTAGGAAATTTTAAAAATCAACTAAACATTTTATGAGTTTATCCTGAATACTTGATACAGAAAGAAAACATGTTCATCCCACTAGATTTGGAGGTAGGGCACAAGCCAGTTTTTTAACACAGGCACCAAAGGACCTAGTTAAGGCATTGGCTGTGTTGCCACAAACTAAATTTCTAATAATAAAAATAGGAAATCATAACATTGCTGTAATTTTATTTTCTTACATAACTGTTTATATTCAATTATTCAACATAAATATAGAACTAGGTTAAAAAAAAAGTTTTTTTTTTTTTTAAAGCATTTTTAGGCAGAGTTGCAAAAAACTCAACCCGAGTGGGTTTTATCAGAACTCTGGTTTTAAGAGGAGAGGGCAGGGGAAGTACCTTATTTCAGAAAAGATTAAATTGCTAAAACTGATTATATTTTTATTAACTAACTAAATATTCAAGAAATAATAATTTAATACAAATAAATCAGTGTAAAGACTATAAAAAAGTTTACTCTGACATCACACACAAAATGTTATATATTGACATATACCACATATTTGAATGTTATTTTAACAAAGGATTACTTTTTATCTCTATTCTTTCTCCATTTAAAAAACATTTTTACATAAAATTTTTGTCAAAGGTACTAGGCAATCAGCGTATAGCCAAAAGAAGAGTCAAGTCCCAGGAACAAGGTAAGGTCATTTCTCAGTCAATACAATCTGTTTTCACAATGAAAGAAAAGAAAGAGGGGTTTTCACACTATCCCTTTCTTGGTGACAAAAGAATTGAAAATTTTCTAAATTGTTTTATTGGATTTACCATAGATTTGCAAATATTTTTCTGAATTTTGATAGACTGTATATATAATTCCACAGAATAATTCTTTAAAATTGAAAGAGGACGATAAGTTTCTGTAAATAAATAAAAATATCATCAATTTTTAAAAAACCCAAATCCCATTTTTGAGAGGGTTTTATTGGGTTTTTTAGACTGAGTTTTTCTGGGTAGGTGGGTTTTTTGCAACCCTGTTTTTAGGTCATCTATATATTGGATATTCAGTTAAATCCTGAGAAAAAAAAATAATCAGGTAACAGAAATAAAAATGCAGAACTAAAACAACAAAAAGAGAACAATAACTTACTGTATTCCATTTTATCAAAGTAGGAACACTTGTAAGTCTCAATTTCTCATCTTTTCTAAATTCATTATTTGGATTTTTCCAGCTAAAAAAATAAAGAAATTCACTTTCTGAAGTATTTGATTTTAAAGAAATTTAAAGAGAAGATCAATTAGTGTATTGAGTAAAATAAATATAAATAAATTCAATATTTCATTATAAAATAAAACATGAGACATCTTAATTATCAAAGTCAATTTTAGAAATCATCATAAACTAAACTTTTTTTTTTTTTTTTACCAATTTTCATTAAACAGTACATTAGCCAAAAAGTATAAGGCTATATGAACATTGTCCTTAAAATTATATTGTTTGGCAAATGTAAACTTAAAAGTCACTTCTTTCTACTATCTTATCAGAGTTTCACTAATCATACAGAATGTTACTGTGGAAAGAATGTAATATAAATTTTTACAGAAGAAGTAGGCCGTATCCCAGTTCAGTTGGCATGCCAAGTGTGGGCGATATTGCCAAATTCTAGAACCCAGTTTTCTGGCAAACTTACTCTTCTTTTCAGACTCTTCCATCACCCCCGAAAAAAGGTGGGGGGTGGCAATCGGTGCCTTTATTTTAGGGTATTGGGGGAAATAACACGTGATTAGAATACTTTATCATTATTGGTTCTTGTAACTAACAATACTAACAAGACTGCTGAATTTGGATTTTCTAGCATCCATTTTGATCGTGCCCTTGTGGTAATTTTTTATACATGATTTTCAAAGCATATTTTGAACAATAAAAGGTTTGAAATGTTGGTAAGTCAATACAAATGAAAACGTGAGGTTTTAATGTATTTAAGCATGTTTTTGTACTGTCAAACGTTAGTAAATAAGTTGTATTCTCCAAAAACATAGGATACCTAATTTAGGAAAGTGCAATGTTAATTAAATATCACATTTATATTATCAAACCTTTTTATTCAAATTGTACCTAATTGTACCAAACAAAGTAGAAATATTTTAAAATATTATTTTATCGTTTATTACACTGTTTTTAAAATTATATTATTTCGCCAATTGTTAACAGTGAGGTCTTGATAGAGTGGGCCTTTGCCTTCCTTGGATAAGAAAAATCATTTATCCCCTTTCACTTTCTTTAGAATTTTAAATAATTTCTTTAAAACAATTACTCTGTTTTTTTTGAAAGCTCAATTTCTAAATGTAATTTGTAACGTACTTTATTACTTTATAATTATTCGACAGTTTAAAAATAATTTCATTAAATAGCAACAGCATTTTATAAGTATAACCACCTAAATATAATCATGTTTATATTTAGCTTAACCCTTTTAAGGACAGTGGTTTTGCAGTGAAACCACCTGTTAATACTTTTACCCTGTTTTAAACATATTAAATTTTTCTTTGTTTTTAACACTTTAAACTATAAATAGATGCAGGGTATCTGCCAAAATAAAATTTTTCAAATCCATGACTTTTCCTGATTTAACAGATCATTTTCCATGACTTTAAAAAGCTGTCGTTAAAGTATATATGAATAAAACTTCTGATGTACATACAAATAAAATATATGCTTTTAGAGAAATTACAGGAATTTTATCATAAAAAACTATAAACTTACTTTATAAGTGTTAATAAACTCACATACATAAAAATAAATTGTTGTATCTACATACCTAAGTTTAATCATATAGCAATTTTCAATCAAAATGTTTCCAATTTGAATTCAGGGTACTTTGGTATTATTCAGGTGACCATGAATAATAGCCAAATATAACCCTATAATGTTTATATACAATATCCCTAGAGATAAACTTATATTTTGTGCAAAAATCTTAACTAATTATTATTAAAAAATAATTATTATTATATTAATAAAATTTTAATCTACAATTTAAGAAAAAAACAAAACAAAACAAAAAAAAAAAAACAGAATAATATACATTTACCCACCCATTAAGCTTTTTTGCTTTGAGTTTCCTTGGCGAACAAATTTTACTTAGCAATAGGGTCAAAAGGATAATACATAAATACCAAACTCAGTAACTTCAGTCAAATGACAAGTAAAAATAGAATTAAACAATTCAATGCATTTTTTTTAATCGGTAGTTTAGTGGATACATGACTTTTACTCATTTTGCTTGAAAAATCAAGACTTTCCATGACACAATTAATCTATTGTCTAAATCCATGATTTTTCATGACTTTCCAGGTGTGCGGAAACCATGAACATATGAATGATGAAATCTAATACAAATCATTACTAAATAGCATAAAGAGACAAGCCACTGTCAGGTACACAAATATCCTACATTAGAATAAACATGACCCTTTCGTGGTCCATTTATTTCCCACACAATGTTTCCAGCCTTTCATAACAGAAGTGCGAATTTTATTCAATGCATCGAACAATAGATGATAACACAAAACTGAAGTGGGAATTAAGTCTTCTAATCGTTATAATAACAAGACCAATATGCTATATTGGTTTTGTGCTTCCCACAAGCAGGGTTGGCAAAAACCCGGGTTTTTTCAGGGTTTTTACTATACTTTAATGGGTTTTAGATGCTTTTTTGGGGATTTGAAAACTATTCAGGTTTTTTGTTATGTAAGAGGACAGGATATATAAATAATTGTAGGACTAAACTAAATTTAAAATGTTAATCACTTTTTAAAATTGAAAAATTTAAAAATCAATTTTAAATTATGCAAAAGAAATTTTTGTCTAAATTAAAGGAAATTTTGAAATCTTAAAATTAATTTTTTTCATATTATAAAATTTTTCTAACATCAAAAAACTAGTTTTGAATGGCGATTATTTTATACTAAAAGTTGGCTTTTTAATAGTTGCATTTGAAGTTTTTTCTTTTCAATAAAATGTATTAAATTATAGCTCTAAATTTATTAGCAGTATTGTGTTATTAAAGCATACAGAAGATTTTTTTTAGTTAATTTGTAAGTTATATATGATAAGTAGCAGAATTAATTATATATATTATCCCCATGTTTATTTATCGCAGTTGTTATACACATTTTTTTCCCAATTTTTCTTGTCCATTTTTCGATTAATTTTATCGCATGTAATACTTCAATATTCTTATTTCTTTCATCATACGTTCTTATTAACTTTATTTAATTTAAATTTTATTGTATTTCTTATACAGATAACTATTTTTCCTTGAAAAGTTTTTGTTTTTTCTAGCAGTTTAGACCCCCTTAAATTAAACAAAATCTAAGATCATTGTCAAAGATGAAATATGTAATGTATATTACAGATTTAATTCAATATATTTATTATTAGTTAAATATGTGGAATTTTAAATAAAGATTTTGAGAACCCAATTTTGAAAAAACACACTTGGGTTTTTTCAAGTGGGTTTTATTGAAAAAACCCGCCCGGGTTTTTTCGGGTTGGCAAATGAAGCCAACCCTGCCCACAAGTGTATTTTGTAAGATCATGTACATGGGAAGTAATCTTCCCAAGGTCTACAGAAGGGTTAAAACACAAAAAATATATAGATAACATCTGTAATAAAATTTAAAATTATGTCTTACTAATTTCGATCTCCCACAGAGCAATAAATAAAAGTACTATCACTAGGAGCACTTTTTAATCCTTCCTGAATAATAGGTTCCGCTATAAAAGATTCAATACAGCATTAATAAATTGTAAGATAAACATAAAAAAAACAGAAAATAAAAAAACTATGATCGCATTTATAATTTTTGGAAACAGTGAGAATGAATAAAGTAAACATGTATTAGTAATATAAGAACTTAATAATTTATGCTAAGCAAGAAAGATAGATATGCATAACATATACATTATACTACAAACATAAATATTATGTATATATTCACATGTATGTACATGTGTAATTGCATAGCATAATTCAACATATTATTACCTTATATTACTGGCTATACTTTAATAATAATGAACTGCTAACACTAATTCACTTATTTTTTACTTCAAAATAAACACATATAAAATTAATTAATAAGAATACGTGTTAACTCAACTAATTTTATAATGCGACTTTTCCTGTATAGTTTGTGAAATTTATTGAGATATAAAGGTGGGATGTTTTAATTCCTATTTAAGCTACTTTTAAACTATATTTCTCTTCTATGTACAGTTAGCATACCAATCGACCTACCAAATATTTTTATTCGTTCAGGATAACGAACAGAAAAATACAGACAAGTTTTTTTTGCCAAAAAGATCTTAATGCTAATTAGGCATACTAATACTTTAATAAATATTTACTACAATGGTTTATACAAAATTTTTATTCAAAATGGTAATATGATGTTCCTCTATGTACTTGTTTGCACATTTTGTTTCTTAAATATTTTCATAACTTTGTAATAGTCAATCTGAAATCTACGTCAAGAGGAAGTGTAATAACTTTACACATTTTGTAAATTACAATACTGTACGTTTTACAGAAATGATGACATAAAAACTAGTTTCTGTTTACCAGCTACACAATCAGGACACCAACTGGCGCCGCTAGCATCCTTTGATCCTGAGAATAATACAAATAAAGCTTCAGATTTAGAATTTTCTTGGATTGCTTTCATTGCAGAATCATAACCATCGACATGAATAGTTTTCACCATTTTAATATTAAAAATATTAATATCAAAATCCGGCTAAAATTTGACAAACACAAATCACGCGGATTTAATTTAAAAGTTGAGAGGTTGAGCTGTTTCATCGTTCCTATGAAAAATACTCATAACTTCAAAATTGATTTTTCTAATGCCTTTCAATATAAACTTAATTCCATAAGATCATAAAGGAAATGTAAATTTCTTTTAAAATGTATAAAGCAGTAAATACCATAAACCACACATCGTTTATCAATTTAGTAATATTATAAATATTGCATTTGAACTGTCACACCGCTTAAAATCTGTATACTTTGAAATAATATAAGAAAAAAAAATATTAATTTTATTTTCAATTTAAAAACTTTTTATTTCATTACAAGTATGTGGTTATAGTACTTAACTGTATGATAACATGTTTACATTCTGAGACTAATAAGGGACTCTACAGTTTACGTTAAAAGAAACTGAAGGGATCAACAAAAGTGGGGGATAGTGTAGTTTTAGTTCATGTCTTAAATGAAAATAGTTTTAAAGATTTTTATGTGTTAAATTCATATTTAATATTGTTGCATATTTTATTTTTAACTTAATTTTTCAACAAAGATGGAAAGTAGTGACGATGATAAATCATCTAGTACCTTTAAAATCCCTCAACCTGTAACTTTCATAGAACCTGTCAATGAATTACCGAGCTCTCAAACCGGTAATTCTGAAAGTGCTGTAAATTCTGACAGTGAAATTAAAGACGAGTCGGATGTAAAAAAAGTGAGCTCTAAATCTTCTAAGAGCAAGGCAGATGTACCTTTGCCGTATGCGGAACCAACATGGAGTGGTGTACCTCCTCCGTTGTATAGTTTAGAAATAATTAAAAACGGAACATTTATCGAAACCTATGACATCAGAAGTTCTTTTATAGTGTTTGGCCGTTTAGATGTCTGCAATATTATATTTGAACACCCATCGGTGTCAAGATATCATGCTATTGTGCAGTACTGTGAAGGCGATTCCACTCATAAGAAAGGTTTTTATTTATATGATTTGGGTAGTACTCATGGAACTTTTCTCAATAAAGAGAAAATTACACCCAAGATATATTATAAGCTTAAAGTCGGCTATGTACTGAAGTTTGGTGGCAGCACTAGATTACATATATTTCAAGGACCTGAAGAAGCAGAAGAAGAAGAAATAGAAAAATTGAGTTCATCTAAAACAGAAGAAGATGTATGTAATTGGGGAATGGGTGAAGATGCTGAAGAAGACGACGACTTAACAGAAAACCCTTTTGCTCTTTCTACTCCTAATGAAGAATTATATTTAGATGACCCGAAGAAAACTTTACGTGGGTGGTTTGAACGTGAAGGTTACGAACTGGAGTATAATGTCGAGGAGAAAGGATTTAAGACTTTTGCTTGTCGAGTGCAGTTACCTATAGATACTGCTTCAGGCGATTTTATGCCAGTTGAAGCTTCAGTCTCTGGGAAGAAGAAAGAGGCAGTTATTGCTTGCGCGCTGGAAGCCTGCCGTACCTTAGACCGCTTGGGATTGCTTCGACAGTCGCATCAAGAGAGCCGTCAGCGAAAGAAAAAAAAATGGGAAGAAAATGATTATTATGATAGCGATGAGGACACTTTTCTTGATCGGACAGGCACAATTGAGAAAAAAAGAGAAATGCGGAAAAGGATAGAAAAAAAATCTGAAACTGAAACTTTTGAATCGATTGAAATGAAATTGAAAGCTGTGACAGAAGAAATAAATGAAATAACCAATAAGTTATCAATTTGTAAATCTGATGTTAAAAGTGAAAAAAATACAGATGATGATACTTTAGAGGCTTATATGTCATCATTATCAAATTCAGCCAATGTGGCTACTGATAAAATTGAAAGAAGGAAACTTAAATACAGACTTATAGAAGCGGAAAAGGAAAAATCTCATTTAGAGAAGTTGTTAGACATAGCTAGGCCTACAAAACTACCACCTGTTTCAAAATACCCAGGTATGATAGGTAAACGCTTGAAATCAAAACTTCAAAATCCCTCTGTAAAATCTAAAGAGACTATTTTACCTAAGGTAAAAGTGAATGAAAAAGAAGAGGAGGTAGAAGAGGATAGTGATACAGAAAATATGGATGTTTCTGAAAGTAGTGAAAATAAGTCCATTACAGAAAAAATGAATATTTCTGAAATAACAGAGTCAAACCAAACTATAATCCAGTCATCAAATAATGCACAGAAAGAGAAAGAGGTGTTGGACTGTAGTGAGACAGAAACTGAAAACTGTAAAACATATGGTTTAATCCTCAATCCTACGAACAAAGAGGAAGAAAAAGCACTCACTAAAGAAAACGAACCTGATCTGAACTCTGTTGAAAGTTTGAAGAAACGTTCTATAGGATGTGAAAAACCAGAAACTTTTACTGTATCTTCATCAAACAAAGATGTTTCACCATCAAAAAAGAGAAAAAAAGATAAAAAAATTGAACCTAATATTGATGTATATAAAACAGGGAATGCTGATTATTCAACATGGGTGCCCCCACCTAATCAAACAGGTGATGGCATGACACATTTGAATGCAAAATATGGTTATTGAAAACCACATTATGTATAATAAAAGTTTCATTCATAATAGTAATCATGTACTGTGAAAATATATCTCTTAATTAGTTTATTCATTTTGTTGAAATGTGCTTCATAATTTTTATAAAGTTAGATAAAGGTATGCCAAAGGGAGTGATTATTTTAAATGTATAAAAAAAGTTTTTATGTTTAAGTTTGGTAGTACAGTGAAACCTGCTTAAGAAGTTTTCCAAGGGCCTAACTGATTAAAACTTCTTAAATGGGAATTCAGACAATAAGCATTTATGCGTATGTGTGTGTATATGTATATTTGTATATATAAATATAAATATATATTCAGTAAAACCCAGTTAAGAAGTTTTCTAAGGGAATGAAAAGAGAAACTCTTAACCGAAATTAATTTTTTTAAAAACAAAATAATCACATAGATAATGAGGAGAGATTTTTTTTTTCTTTATAAAATAATATATAAACAGTAGGTTTGGTTTTTCTCAAAAATTTACATTTTTTGCATACTTAAAAAATCAGCTAATAAAGGAAAACAACATAATTACCTTAGAATATCTTTAATTCAGCTAAGAAATTTTACTTTAAACACCACTGGAATCGATTTTACAGAAAAAATTGGTTATAGTTTTGTTTTTGTTTTTTTTATCGAAAATTTGTAATTGATAATAGTCCAGCTCTCTTAAGCTTTTGAAAACTTCTTCAAAGGAGAAAAAAACAGTAATCAAAAGGCAGCTATAAATGCATTCTGTAAGTAAACTTTTTAAGCGGGAAAGAGTTTGGAACGAAATTTTATAAACTGGTTATTTTAACATTGTATGAATAGGGAGAAATATGGATACTGAACATATAAACTTCTTAAGTGGGAAAACTTCTTAAGCGAGAACTTCTTAAATGGGTTTTACAATATATTTCAGAGTTGTAGTTGCCAGAGAGAAGGGGTTAGAGGGGCTCTACAGGCTTGAATTCTTCCCTTAAAAAGTTTTGGTTTTCTCTATTGCATTTTAACGTTAAAGTACATTTTCAAAGATTTTGAAACAGTATACTTAAAAATATAACGTATACAATATTTAATTTTTAAATGAAAGTTTCAATTTTTGAATTTCCAATTTAATTTTTTAAAAATTTGGTTATTTTTTCCCAAATTGTTTTATATATTTACTGAAACATTATATTAGATAGTGCATGGAATTTTAGTTATTCATCCATCTATCAATCTTTCACTCTATATATTTATATGTATATATGATATTAAATTTTATATAAGTGTTTACTAAATTTTATGTATATAAAAAAAGTAAATTAACACGAAGTGAGACGGTTCCAGTCCAGTTTTAGCCCTCCCTCTCATTTTGAAACTAAATCATGGCTACAGTCCCAGTATATTTAATGCAGTGCACTTCCAATATAAATTTTTTATCTTTTTAATGATGGAAATATTTCAAAGAAATAATTTTGAATTGTTACTGTAAGCATTTTGGGTTTATAAGCATTTCACATAAGTTATTGTGTTATAAAATACTTGTATCATCAATCTTTTTTTTTTATCCATTATCTTCATACATGAATAAGACATTAAATAATGTTTTTTATTATCAAAAGTATCATTATTAATTTAAAATTGGCATCTATAGGATGAATTTTTATATTGAGGCAGATTAAAACTTATTGATAGTACTCCTTCTCAATCCCTTCCAAAACACATAAAACAAATGGATTAGAAATCCATTTCCTTCATTACATCTACTTGTTTGTTATTTTATTTTACAGATTAGGATTAATCTCTCATGTGGTTCAATTGGTTCAAAATTCTTGTAACCCTGGGTTACCATATTTGGTGATTTTAACAATAAAAGTTTATTTTATAATGAAGCATTATTTTTTACAGGGTTGCCATGGTTCTTAAAAGTCCATAAGAACTCCTTAATTTTAGTTTTCATTTTTAAGGACCCTTAAAACTACTTAATATTTGTCAAAGGTCCATTAAAACTCCTTAATTTTTAAATTGGATCAATTTCTCCATCAACGAGATCCGCTGTCATCATGTGATTTTTTATCAGTTTTCTTATATTACAGTTTTTTCTTAGTTACTTATTTGACAATTAAATAATCATTTGTATACTTAAAAAGTTTAAAGTATAAAATCAACTGCCCTTTCCTAACAGTCTAGCAGATTTTAATTAAACGAAGCATGGAGGATGGGGGTTTGTAAATATTTTAGTTACACATGGAAGTTTAATTTTCCTTGCATTGAATGTAATACAAAAGTCTAAAACTTTCTTCTTTCCCAAGCAACGCCGGGTATAATCAGCTAGTATATATATATATATATATAAAATGACTCTGATATATATATATATATATATATATATATATATATATATATATATATATATATATAATGACTCTGATTTATATATATATATATATATATAGATAGATAGGTTTGCAATTCCGTTACTTTTCTCACCTTAACCCCTTAACGCATTTGCCCGTGTCTGACACGGGCGAAATATAAATTAAGCATGTAATAAAATCGTTTACACTTTGTTTGTATAACAATTTTTTTATATACTTTCTACTCTTTCCAAGTTCCCTAGTCACCCCCAAAACTGAAATTACAACAAATAACTTACATTGTACCTATATATCCCTTTTCTGTGAAGAAAATGTCATATTTTATAATTTTTTCTAAACTAAACTCGTGCTTTAAGGGGTTAAGTCACTTTTTTTTTACAATTGATCACTTTTAGTCAACAGTTTTTTAAGTAAACAGTTACTTTTTTCATCATTTATCACAGCAAAAGTCTTGTTGTTGAAAAAAGAAAATCTGAATTAATAACGAATTATTTTAATAAAAGACCAAAAATGTAATACTTTAATTTTATTTTTCTTGTTAAAATGTAATTAGTCATATGGTTTCTAGAATTTAGTGATTTTAAAAAAGTCGTAAAGAAGTTCCTGAAATCTACATTTGTACTGAAATGTACATTGAATACATTAAAGTAATTATGTCAAAGCACACATTTCTCTTTTTCTTCACAATTTTTGTTTAGATACTCTAATCTAGTTATGTACATATTTCAAAAATCATTAATATATGCAGAAAATTGTAATTATAAAATTAATGTATTGTATGTATTCAAATTTAATTTATAGATTTTCTTGAATAAAAAGCAATGTTGAGTTGTGTTAAACAAAATTTTTAACCTTTTTGTACTTGATACTAAAATCATGTCTTGCATGAATCATTTAATTTAGAGTTAAAATAAATAGAAAAATCTTAATAGCATCTGTAATCAAGAGGAGAAAAAAAATATCTTTTTTTTTTCAATGTTTAGTCACTTTTTCTGCATTATTTGTCACTTTTCTCATCTTTTTGAAAGTACCTCAGCAGTTGCAAGCCTGTATATATATATCAGAGTCATTTCTAAACCCCCAGAAAGTGTTGTTTATAATGTTTTTATGTACAATTTATTTTTAGTTTGACACTCAAAAACTTTAGATATACATTTTTCAAAATGTTTTTTTCAAGTAGGTTTATCTTATTAATTTGTAGGCATTTTTAAAAACTGAATTCTGAAATATTGTAAGGCATTTCTTGAACATGCCTCGTCTGGCTCATAATCATTAAAATATGTTCCTCAGGAAATAGGGTTTATGTCTTTACATTATGTATTTTAAGTAGATCCTTATAAAAAGTTGCTTAGGTCCTTAGAAAGTCCTTAATTTTTCTTCTGGATAAAGAGTAAGAACCCTGTTTTACTAGAATTGTTAAATAATCCATGTTATTTTAAAAAATAATTAACAAGATATAATAAGACAATAAGTTTGTTATTGAAATGCAATGAAAAAGTTTTTTCATTGAAATAAAAATATTAAAATATCTCAATTAAATATAAAAATACCTTAATTTTAAAATATAAAATTGTCTCTTCAGTAGCTTCGACAGTCTGCTGGGTATAAACATATATTGTAGGAAACCCAGTAAACAGTCTTGGTTGTCTTTTGTAAGATTATATTTTTATATGAGAATTAAATAATTTCTTTTGCATTGCTTTTCATTTTATACATTTTTTGCATAGGTAATAATAAAAATAATAACAGTAATAATAAAGACTCCAAGGAAACAAAATTTTTATGCGAAGAAACTGTAAGAAAATTAGAAACAAACTTGTTCTTGAGATGAAATATATTAAACAAAAAGTTCTACATTATAGTAAACAATAGGTTTAATATCTTGATTAAACCTATGCATCTTGTATCTTGGTCATATTGCCTCAAAAGTTTAGTTACAGAAGTGTAGAATTTTTTTACCATTAGAGCCACATTTAAATAAGGCATTAATAAAGGAGGCCATATAAATTGGCATACCTATAAATGTGACGTTTGTGAAATTATTTTAGCTTTTGTGTAATTATGTCAACTTATTGCATTATTACATAAACATTTAGCCATCATTTATTATTTAACACAAAAAGTTATAAAAATATTTTGACATTTTCACAGAGTAATAACTAATTATAACATTATTTTTAATAAACGTCATATTTAAATATTTCTTCAAATAAAAAAATAAAGTAGAAGTATTTTTAAATAAATTTATTGCATTATAAACATATAGAATAGAAAAATGATAATATTAACAGGTTGTATACTAGACACGTACTAGTACTTTTCTGACAATTGATACTTGAGCGTGGGACACATACTAGTATGTTTTCTAACGATTGATACTTGAGATCGGGGCATGTAGTAGTATGTTTTCTGACGATTGATACTTGAGTGCAGGTCATGTACTAGTACAGGTTAGTGTAACAGCATGGTTTGTTTGTGGGTACAAAAATAACGGTATATACAGGAAAACGAAGCCGAATGTTCTTGCCTACTACATAGATTCTGGAAAAATTTAGACAAAAACTAGTTTTTACATTATTAGTTTTATGATTGCACTTTTCATTTTTTTATAATGTAAAAATGTTTATATATAACATAATTCGAAAAAAAATTAAAACTATATACTACTATTTCTATTTGATTTTTCATATTTATGATACTATTATAAATTTATCCACTAAAAAATATATTTTTTGTTTACAAAAATCTTATGGTTGTTATTTATGTATTTCTATTTATATATTTGTTTATATATTTCAATATAAAATATGAAAAGTTGGTTAAAAAATTAAATAATTTTTTATCTATTGAGATTTAACTGAATAACTACATTTACGCACCAAATGTCTGCTCCAGGTACAATTCTGCTGTGAAATGTATCCGCACACAAAGTGTTAAATTAAAAAAAAAAAAAAAACTAGCATAGGAGCCATACAGTTCTATTAATTTTCAAATTGTCATAATTCATATAATTAAAAATTTTATGAAGGCTACACATTCCTTATCTATGTTCTATAATATTTTGAATCTGGAAAGGAGAAACTAGCTTACAAATCTTGCATAATTTCCCCATGTCGTAATGAATACAGCCAATTAGAGCACCACCAAAACTTGTTTTGGGTGTTATATCCAGGGTTGGAAAAAAATCATGATTAAAAAAAAAAAAAAAAAAAAAAAAAAAAAAAAAAACAGATTTATTTGATTTAAATCAGATTTCTTTGATTTTTTTTCTGAATACTAATTTTAATTGTTGTTTTTATGTTTTTTGCAATATACATGGAATAGTTTGCTAGAAGTAACATCTTATCTATCTAGTATATTATACACACTGATTACCTAAAACTAAATATATAAATTTTAATCTAAATACATTCCATTATTTTGTAATCGGATAGTGCAAACTGAATGAGATGTCAATTTAAAGTACAAGTTAAATATTCTTTCAATGCAAACTATTTATTTAAAAGAAATCACAATTATTTCAATATTTTTAAGCACTGAATTATGGATTTAGTTGTTTCAATAAAAGCACTAGCTTTGTTGCTTTATCCACTCCTAATTGGTTATGAAGGCTAGAGTGAACAATACCAAAAGAAGAAAACTGTCTTTCCATTCCAGCAGATGAAGCCACGGCTGTTGTTATTTGGTAGACAAACTGGATTTCAAGTTCTGTAATACTCTGTTTGCCTCCCATTACAGAAAATGAATTCCACCAGTCATAATCAGTCATTGTAATACCCTTACTATATATTTTCTGATAACAACCCCTAAATTCTTGGAAAGCACATGCTATCTATTTACACTTATTTACTTATTGGTATTACTGTGCTGACTGATTCCCAATTCTCCTGTCTTTGGAATATAGGTTTTAAAAGATGTGAAAAAAAAAGGATTTAAATCAATGATTATATTATAAATAAATAAATAAAATAAAATAAAAAACAACTGATTTAAATCATGCTAACCCTGGTTAATCTGTAACATAATTTATTATGTATTTCTTTGATATTGTTCCATCTTGAGTATTTTCTCTTTGGATTAGTACATAAATGATCATAGTGTATAACATATATTAAAGAATCGGAAAGGTATTTTCATTATGTTCTTTCAGACTCATGTTTTATCCAGTAAACCAATTAGTGTCATAATCATTTGTTTCAAAAGAAATTCATGAGATATCAGTAGTATTAATTTTATTGTCTACAAGCATCCTCAGAAGATTTCCATGTACACGCACAGCTTGAAATTAAGTAATTCATAATAGGAATTATTGAAATAAACTTATTGTTTTAATAAGATAGTATTATTGGAACAAAACTTACGTTTTTACCTTGCAGGATTTTGCAGGAAGATTTCGCAATAGAACTTCCTGGGCCAAGATCTCTAGTTGTGGAGTTGCGAATAATGGTATTGCATCAAACTATTAATATTATGTTGTCTTGACATCACAGTGAAATAAATAAGAATACGGGGTGAGAGGGGAGAAAAATGCTTGAGTTTTTACGTACAGTAACACAAAAAAGCATAAGAATAATAAAGGACCAGAGAATGTGGATTCAGAGTAAAAACAGTTAAACTGGTCAGACAATTAGAATTTAATGGAATACTACAAGAGCAGTACTAAATATTTTTTTTATTTAAAGTATAATTAAGGAAAGCAAGAAGATCTCCTAGAGACTGTTGTAACACAGGAATTCGAAAGCTAGGATGGAGATCCAGAAGCCGATTTCTCAGCCAATAGAATTTCAGAAGTCCGACCAATGGCAATCTTAGGATTTCACCCTCCAAACTTGGGGCCCTAAAGTAAGCTGCTGCAACCAAGCTAGCAGTGGTGAGAAGAGTTGAGGTTGAAAACTCGAAAGAGTGGGGGAGGATTGAAACCTAGTCGTTTTTACCCACAGAATTTATTATGGGATTCTTGATATGAAGTATACAGTATCAGTACAATAAATAATATTTGTTCTTGATACCAAGAAGGGATGGAGGAAGGGGGGCAAGTAAACCTTACTATAAATGCGTGTGATTTAATTCTTTTTGGCTTTCACAGTGCTAGTAAATGGAGTTTACTAAGGAATGATATATTTCTAATGCACCTTGAATTCATAATCCTCCATTTTTTCTGGCAGTCTATTTCAGTATTATGAAATAAATCATGAATGTGAAATATTCTTTTTTATAAATCTATTAGAGTAGGATAATTGGTTGATTTGGAGCTGCCGCAGCAAAGTTGGTAAAGGCCTCGATCTCACACCCAGAGGGCGTTTGATGCTCGAGCTGGCCAAAGATTTGCCATGTTCATTAATGGCAGTTTGTGTTTGTAAAATTGTGAATGGGGTAGCAGTGTCTTCCAAACGATACTTCTCGAAGAAGCAGGCTAAGCCGAGGGGAGGATCTTCTGCTTGGTAGTAGTAGTAGGTTTCATCAGAGCACCTGGGCCCAAGGCCGAATCTCCAGTTATCAATGTTTGAGAATCGTTGAGAGTGGGCTTCTTAAACTGGTGTTCCATTAGTTGAGAGAATAAAGGTTAACAATTTACATACAAATTAAGAGAAAATTTAAGCCCTTGATAGCGATTAAAATCATAAGATAATGAAATAATTTAATGATAGTAAAGATAAAAGGGGAAGAAAGGATAGAGAATATTTTTGCAAATGAAGCATCCATTTTAAAATTTTAATAATTTTTTTGGTTCATTTTTTTTTTTGTTTTTATTTATTTTTTTAATTTTAGATTAATAAAAAAGTTAAAAAAGAGAGGGAAAATTGTAGGTGGAAGAGGAAATACTATGGATAGGAAAGGAAAGTTTTAAATTAGGTTGCTAACTTGTGGAGTAGCAAGTGTCATAGTGGCGCCATCTTGTATCGGCGAGAGTAACTGTTAGAATGAAAATTTGGAAAATAAAATGACTTTAATGACTTTAGGGAAGCATAGAAGCACGAGGCTTTTTACGGTTATAAAAATGTGGAACGCTTCACGATTTTGCGTGTCATTCTTAAACAGGGGCCATGCTAATCTTGGCCTTTTCCAAGTTTACGGGGGCTCCGGAACCCAGTTCGGTAGGGAAGCCAAGCGTGGAAGATATTGCCACATTCTAGAACCCTATTTTCTGGCAAACCTTGCTCTTCTTTTCGGACTCTTCCACCACCCATAAAAAAGGCGGGGGTATCAATCGGCGCTTTTATTTTAGGGTATTGAGGGAAATGATACGTGATTTGAATATCTGGCCCTTATTGGTTCTTGTAACTAACAATACTCCAAGACCTCTGAATTTGGATTTTCTATCGTCCATTTCAAGTCTTTGTCCATTTCTGTTGTGCTCTGGAGGTTTGTCCATTTTGCCTGAGCTCTTGTATTTTTTTTTCGTTTTTTAAATTTAATACTGGAGATTTTCCAGGAGAAATCTTAAAATTTGGGAACTTTTTCACGTCCTTAAGTAACTCATACTTTATTCAGGATTCTTATAACTATCATGCTCATTAGAATGCAGGATGATAGTTGCATTTGGATGGTTTACTAGATTTTCCAGGAGAAATCTTTAAATTTGGGGATTTTCCCCCTTCCTTAAGTAACTCATACTTTATTCAGGATTCTTATAACTATCATGCTCATTAGAATGCAGGATGATAGCTGCATTTGGATGGTTTACTAGATTTTCCAGGGGAAATCTTAAAATTTGGGGACTTTTTCACGTCCTTAAGTAATCAAAGTATTATTGGTAACAAAATGAACAATCGTTCTAAATTTGAGTAATATAGTAGAACCTCTTTATGACGATCCCACGATACAACTACCTCTTCTTCCCAATTATTTTACCATAGGAATAATATTAATTTTGAATCTTTACAACGACCCCAAGCGTATTATTTTTCTTTAGAGAGACCTTCAATTTTAGACTGCAGAACTCATGAGTAAGTGGGCTATTTCAAAATTATTGTACTGTGGTGCAACTTCAAGAAACCTGTACTCATCTCTTTGTGTTTGTTTAAAGGACCCTTTCGTCACGTACGACATTGATGTCCTAGGTAGATGACACTCCAGACACTAATCAAATGAGCCAGCTCCTCAGTGTAAAATTTCCGGATCGATCTTCAATTATCTTTTGATGAGTTAGTTGCGGTAAACGAAACTTGACGGTGCTGCGAAGAAAATTTGAATGAAGATGAATTTATTACCCACCCGCATTACCGGAAATGAAGAAATCTGCGATTCCGACGACGGAGAAGAAATTGTCCAAGCTTTTGAAAAAATGAATGAAAAAGAAGCCTTCAATGCAATCAATGCCTTGCTTCGATATTTTGAAGGACAATTTAATTCTGAAGATATTCTTCAAAATCTAACGGATATGGAATCAGTGATAATGAAAAATTCCCAAATGAACTTGAAACAGGCGTCAATCAAAGACTTTTTTTTTAAAAAATTCAGTAATTGAAATACAAATAAATAGAAGTGCTCTCTAGGTATGTACTGTTGCGCCATTTTTTTTTGCTAATTTTATTATTATTTTTTCAATTCGTTATAACGACCATACGATGTTGGTTTCACAGGGGGTTATTATACCGAGATTTTACTGTACCTACAAATTTTGAAAATGTATGGTTCCTTCCCGCCACACACATGTATATACGCTTACGTATTCGATACAAAATATTCGCATCTTTTATTTGCTAGCAGTAGTTTTACATTACGTTCATTATTTTCATGCAATTCGAATTCTCTTTTTTGAAAGCCAGTATAAATGCAATATTATGTATTAGCAACATTCGCGAGGTACATGTATTAGAGGGCAACCTTGTAGAGGGACTTCCAGCTTTTATATAAAGACAATAAAAGTCACACTCATGATAATAAGCTTTATTTAAGAATTACTTTTACAGACGTCTAGGAGGTTTTTTTCAACAGTTACAGTTATCGTTTCACAACCGGTAACTCATCAGTTTTCAACCCCAGGCAGGGACCACGTCCGATCCTATCCGAAGTCTTCTCTTTACGCAAGTACACCTTTGTGACCACTCGCCAGCGCAGTAACCAGCGATTCTACCTGCTCTCTTGCAGAGGGCGCTGCAGGAAAGCCAGCTGAAGGGGCACATGTTGTTTCTGCTATGGCTGCTATGCTGTGGCATGGACGATACGAAACTGGCTGCAAACGAGACAAAGATTATGGATTAAAATTCCTTTTATCCGAAAATATTTTTATACGTAGAGTATAGTTGTATTTGTAACTACTAGGATTTGTAACTTCTTTTTATTGTTAACTGTAACTGTGTGTTAAGTACGTTAATCCCTTGCCTGTAACGACCGAACTTACTTCGGGCAACGCAAACGCGCCAGTTTAGGAATGCTCGACCTGAGTTGGACAAGAAAAAAAAAAACGGTATTTTAATTCCGTGAAGCCCGAACTGGGTTCGTCCAATGCATATCTAAAAAGATGAGAGATTGATGCGGAGGTCCCAGAGAGATTGGGGATTTGTGAAATTCGAAGGAATCCGAGGCACATGGAATTCATGACAGTTGTGATGACGCGATTTAGATCTGTTATATAATTGATTCATTCATACATGAAGTAAAATGTTCGGGATCTAAATCTGACCTCATCACATCGTTGTAAAGAGATAGAGGATCATAAATTTCTTTTCAACGGATATTGTTGTCTTGTACGTACTGGTGTGGGGAGCTATACTAGCGTGTGACCTGCCTTCCAGTCCCAGATTAGAATCCCGTCTCCGTACTTGACATTAAATAAGAATGTACCTTTGTGGAGTATTTATGAGTCCCTAAGAGACAGTGCCCAATTAGAAGGGATAAGGTTTTTCACGTTGGCGGTCTCAGGGCGGGGTTTGGTCAGACCAATGAAATCCTTACAATTATCCCGATTGGAAGACAAGAAGGAGGAGGGGACAAGGTTGAAATAATAAAATATCAAAAACAGAATTGTAAAGTACCCTTTACTCCTTTAAAGGTCACTCTTTGGAGGTCCCAGAGAAGAGTTTCGGGGTCCGACGGAAGTTGTTCGTGAGTCCAGAGGAGAAGGTGCTCGATAGTCCGGACTAGGAGAGTCCAGCCAAGTCCGACAGGAAGTGTTCCTGCACCAAATAGTACGGCCGCACCCCAGAGACTCAGGAGGAAGCCCCTGACGAGACCAACGGATGATATAGATTCCCTCTCCTGATCAGCCATAGATACCCTTCAACCAGAAGTGTTCCGGGCCCAACATTTTAGACCCACAAAGGTACCCCCATTTTGCATACATTTTTGAAATCGAGATTAGGTCCTTTATCTATTTACAAAATTTCTTAAATGTATAAAATTTGTCAGAACGAAATTAGAAGAGTTTGACAAAACTCACTTATGAAAATTAGCATCATTATATTAGCATTAGCATTGTTTGTACATAGATGTATATATATGTTAATAAATTTATTTTTTTTTATATTAAGCTAGTCTCGGTTGCTGTCAATTTAGCTGTTAGTTTATTTTTATATTTATGTCTGTAGTTTCTCAGAACCTGTGATTAAATTTAGTACAAAAATACTTAACACAACGCAATTAAAAATAAATCACCACTATACATTTGATCACAGGTTGATACTCAAATATAAAGGAGGACTACACGACAACAGTTGATATAGATAATAATATGGATCTATTAGTCCATTATATACGTCCAGAAAATTATGTCATTTATTTTGCTGCCATTTGAGCAAAAATTACTGTCAACTAATTCAATGCAATTGAATTTAACGGAGTACTTAGTGAAGTAGAAATCTTCCCTTTAACTTCTGAACGAAAATGATCAAAGCATAATTTGAAAGATCAATGCACAGTAACTATAAGGCACCACTTGATTTTGGTTTGGTTTGGTTTGGAGTCTACGGTCTACTTTTTTGCAACACGAGGGCTAATGAGACCGGGACCTACAGCTTAAAGCCGATTCCGAACGGCTACGAACATCCATGCCACAGTGGGATTCGAACCCACGAACTCCTGTTCCGAAGGCCAGCACCCTAACCAATCGGCCATCGTTCGGCTCTCTGTGATTTAATGAAATTAGTTCATAAATGCGCCTACTTAACTGGGACAGGTATGCTTTCTGTTCGTAGACCGTCACTAGGATGCATTAAACTACCTCCGAAACTTTAAGGATTACAAATAACATGTATTTACAAGATTGATGAAAATTAAAGGTAGAACAAAAACATATTCTCTCTGTGGTTCGGAGCCTGACGCAAACATATCAGATGGACGAGCGTTCCATATCGAAATAAAAACGACGTTGCCTTCCCTCATTCCAACCAGAGATATCTCCTCAGGTCGCAGGCTCTATCTGGACTCCCGACCTCAACTGAACTGCCCTTCGATCTTCTCTCTTCTATTCGTGGGGGGGGGGGGTCAGCTTGTGAAAACTTGATCCATTCCGAAAATGACGGGAAATCCATATGACGGGATCAGTAAAATTTTTAATTTTCTATAAATGTAAATGCATAATTTTTTTTACATTTTTGAGGAGGGGTGGTGGAATTTAAGGGGTGGTTAAAATGCAATATAAATTCTTTGGATTGTTATTTAAAAGGGTATGATAAAGAAAAACTAACCAATTTACAGCCGAACGATGATCACATAATACAGCGCTGCTTTTAGGTACAGGAATGTATCAATGAACTTGTACCAAACATAAACAATTTATAAGTGTGGTTTGGATAGAATTTATTAATGCTTATAAGTAAAAAATCCAGCCCCTTGTATGGAGTGAAAATGCTTTTTTAAAGGTTTAATTATGCTGCGAGAACATTCTTGTATACTCTCTGTTGTAAGTTGGAAATTCATGGGTTAAAATCCCACTGCAGGTATGGATGTTCGTAGCAAATTCGGAATCGGCCTTAAGCTGTTGATCTCCGTCTTATTCACACTAGTGTTGAAAGACAGTAGACCAGAAAGATTTAACAGGTGGTTTTGCCCCGAAACCACTGAAAAAAATCATATTACTGACTTTTCCAGGTAAAGTAAGTTTAACCACGTATATTTCAAATTAAGTATAGAGCAAGCAGATAAAAAAATGATTTTTTTTGGCTGAGAATGTCATAAACATAGAGAAGCTGAAACCTATCCTACGTCTTTCGAAAGCAGAACATGGTAAAATATAAAATGAGGAATTTTCACGTTTTCTAATTTTGATTTTAAACGATTCCGTTAAAGGGTTAAAAAGTAAGCAGGACAGTAGCTATTTTTCTTTCATTTGGGGGCCTAATGAGTGATTTCTAATGGGTTTTATAGCGGACTGTTTAACGTTTCTGGTACACGCTCAATAATTTTCTTATCTTCATATTCTTCTAAAGTCTCTCGATACTGTGAATACAGTTTAGATACATGATTATTTGTCCGTGACTTTATATTCCTCGAATTTATCTTAAAAGTTTAAAATTATCTCGAAAAGTTTTGATCGTTCATGTAAACACCGAGCTCCTATGCTGTTTACATGTTAAAAGGCGACTTTTAAATTTGTTTTTTGTGTAAAGTATCGCAGATAAAAAACTGTGCTGACCGTATGCTAAAGAAGACAAATTGTCATCTTACGTGATAGGATGGACAGTAGAGGTTTCATCTCTCAAAAACGCTACTTTTCTCCGCCGAGTTTGTGACGTCTGAAACGCTAGATATTTATTAGTTCCGTGACTTCAAACGCTTCAAAGGTGGTGATGCAATTGCCAACTTTAATTTATTTATGTATATTCTTATTTGTACTTACACAAAATGTAATTATATTGACAGTGATTATTCGACGGTATATATGAATGATGTCCAACATTTAGGAAATCGATTGCAAATCGTGTGGTTATGTATAAAAAACAATCACACAGACTTCTTAGATTTTAAAGATATATAACTGAATTGATATAAACAGCAGGTACGATAAGAGCGGCGAGCCTGGACCATATGGGTCGAGTCCTTCAATCCAGAGGCTTCTGTCAGTAAGCACAAAAATGGCAACGAGCGAAAAATAAGCACATAAAAGAGCAAAGAGATAGAAGGGTGGATTCGTGAGTTTATAACACAAAACTAGAGAGTAGAGAGTTTAGGGATAGAAAAACATAAAATATTTTTGTGGCCAGTGACATCCGTACGAAAAAAAACAGGGCTTCGAACCGTAATTTTTTTTGTTCCGGTTTTCGTTCCGGTTCAACTAAAAAATTAATATCGGTTCAGTTCCGGTTTTCGCTCCGCCAAAAATAACTGTTTTCGTTTCAGTTCCAAATGAATAATTTCACTTTGGAAAAATAAAAATATAAGTTTTAAAAATAAATCTATCAAAATTTAGAAGATTTTATTCTTTTTTTAATTGGTACACTATCAAAAAAGGGCCTAAATAATAATTTTTAAATAGAACAGTATTGGCATTGTTATCCATTATCAAAATCTCATTTGACAACTAGGTTCATGATTACCCACATTCGTCGTTTGACTCTCACATCGTGCACTTGGCCTTGCAATAATTATGTAAAAAATATATTATTTATTTAACATATGAAAATTGCCTCTAATTATTAATATATTTTCTAACGTGGTTTCACTGAGATTACTTCTGTTGTCTCGGAGAATAAATTTCAAACCTGAAAACGCTCTTTCAACAAAAATATCAAAATAGGAAATCGAGAAGCAGTATACATGTAATGATAATTATAAAGTTGACGTTAAATTAGAAAATATTGATAAGTTGGTAACAGTAACAAAATGACTGAAAGATATATCGAACCGAAATAAACCGATATTTTTTTCGGTTCAGTTCCGGTTTTCGTTCCGACCAAAATAACGGCTTTTTCCGGTTTTCGGTTTAGTTCCGGTTCGAAGCCCTGAAAAAAAAGCCGAAAATATTAGAACAATATTGAGCAAGATCGAAAAAATTTGAAAATTTTAAAAATCCGAAAAGGGCCTAAATAAAATTGTACTAAAAATCATAAACTTAACTTGCTTTGAATTTTGCTAAAACTAATTCATCAATTTTTATTAACTTAGTTTAGGTGTTATAGATTTTTGTTTATTGAGTAAAAATGATCAGAAACGAGAAAGTTGAAAATTTTGAAAAAATAAAAATAAACGTTTTAAAAATAAATGAATTGCATTTCTAGTTTCTTTTTTCCCCAAATGTCATTTGAAAAAGCTAGCTTTTAATGATAAATAAACGTAAAAAACAATTTTTATTAATTTGTATGAGTCCGGGAAATAGACTCCTAGATTTTTATGAAAAGAATTTGTAATGAATACCGGTGATAAAATTTTCATTGCAACAAAAAATAATCGATGATTAAATTTAAAATTATCCCATATGTACTTAATCTATTATTTAAGCCAAATATAAAAGAAAAGTATTTAAGTAATATCTAAGTTCAGTGATAAAACGTATGAAAATAATGCAGACGGTATTTAAATAATTTAAAATAAGAAAGGATTAAATGATATGGTTAAAGGAATGACGTCATAATGCTAGGAAAAATTTTATTTTTACCTATTTAATCGCCTGCTCTTAATCGGAAAAAATAGGACTTGAAATAATGGCATTAAACTCTCGAAAACGGGGGAAGAGAAGGATTTCGAACGTTTTAAGAACGACAGTATTTTTTGCTGTAATATGAAGCATATTTATACCAATTTATTTTGGTTACCGATAGTTTAGGAGAAGATAAACTTTACTTGCTTTGAATTTTGCTAACCCTAATTCATCAAGAATCCAATATGGATTCTT
The DNA here is from genome assembly GCA_032207245.1 of Pardosa pseudoannulata. NCBI lineage: Eukaryota > Metazoa > Arthropoda > Arachnida > Araneae > Lycosidae > Pardosa > Pardosa pseudoannulata. The sequence continues at coordinate 18,985,127 of CM063509.1, read as the reverse complement.
TATCCATTCCAGGTCCAACAGCTTCATAAATTCGAGGAGAGACGGACAGATAACTTAGGCTATTATTATATAGGGGATGAATAAAAAATATAATATACTTAAAATGTAAATGTATCATTAAATGAAATAAAAATTTAGTAGCAGAGAAAATTTAATTAACACATATAAGTATTTAATACTACATAAAGTTTCTCAGATATACCTTGTCGCTTTTCGGGTCATTTGTAAACATTATTCTAGACAAAACGACAAAAAAAAAAAAAAAAAAAAAAAAAAAAAAAAAAAAACAACCTGAAAAAGGATTTAATTAATTTTGATTTACGATACAGAAAAAAAAATTATCCAATGTGTTGAAGACAATTTTATTTTATTTTTAAGAAAAAATTCAACTTCGAGAAATAAATCGTAATTAGAATTTGTTACTGGATAGAACTCAAACGAGAAATATTTTTTTCTTAAGGCGAATAAAAAAAAAAAAAAAAAAAAACCCTGAACTGTTTGCTTCGCTTTTAGAATTAATTTGATTAATTATTTACACTGAGAATTTGGGAATTCAAAACAGATTATGAATACAATCGTAAGATAATTTTTAACATTTTGATTTGACTTCTGGCTTGAAATATATTTTGGACGACACTTCGTGATTTTTTTTTTTAAATGAAACAAATGTATAAGGTTATTCAGTTGTGAAAAACTTCGGTTTATTCAACATGTTTTAAAATAAGTTTTACAAATGATGATATTATATACCATATATTCTTGTGTATGACGTGCATTCTGTTTTTTACAAGAAAAAAATATCAGAGAATTGTATCTTCAGAAAAGTTTGAAAGTCAAGTGACAATTCATTTTGTAAAAAAATTGCTATAGAACATACAAATGTAGGATAAACATACAAATGAAGGTACATTTATGGAAATACATGCATCAGATTAAATATTTAAAAATAATATATCAAGTAAAAGTTTATGTCTGAAACCTTAACTCTTAATATTTTAAAAGATCATGACGTGCTCTCGAAAATTATATTAGTATAGAAAGTACAATCCCCTATATAATAATAGCCTAAGTTATCTGTCCGTCTGTCCTCAAATTTATGAAGCGGTTGGACCTGGAATGGATACAGGCATCATAGCAAGAAATTTTTATTTATTTATTATTCAAAGTTTATCTTCTCCTAAACTATCGATCCGATTCGAAAATAAATTGGTATAAATAGGCTTCAAATAACAGAGAAAAATACCGTTGTCTTTAAAACGTTTGAGATTCACCCCTTCCCCTTATTTTCGAGCGCTTAATGCTATTATTTTCATCCCTACTTTTCCCCGGTTAAGAGCAGGGGATTAAATTTATCCATTTATCACGTAATAAATAGGTAAAAATAACATTTTTTTTCCAGCATTATGACGTCATTCCTTTAACCATCTCATTGAATCTTAAAGTTAAAAAATTAAAAATTAGATTCAGCTTAAAATTCATGGCGAGAAAACCTCAGAGCAAATGACAAAAAATGAGCTATTGAAGAGTTGACCGGGGTACCTTAGCCGAAGGCCTTATCCCCTGTTGCAAGTTAAGAATTCAAAATCAGGTGTCCAGTCTTTTAAGATGAAAAACAATAAGTATAAAAATGCAGGTCTTAATGATGGGATGAGATAAATTGCTAGGCCCATACTTAAAATGTTAAATAAAGATGAAATACATTTAAAATAAAAAGAAGAAAGTTTAAGAGCAGGTTCTGTGGCGCATTTGTTGGATGGCCTCGTGTTCGGGAAGTGCATTGGGGAGCGTTAAGAAGGGAGATGAAATTCTACCAGTTTAATATTTCTTTTTTTAATTTAAATATTTATTAATTTATTTATTTTTATTACTAAATTACTGTACAAGACAGTGAAGATATAGGTGAATGTTGATGAGAGAAATAATAAGGGAAATTACATTAAGTTAGTACAAGAAGTAAAAAGTATGTACTAGATAATGCTCAGCCAAAAATCAAACCATTTTTTTTTTTATAGAATATTTGCATCATATTAAATACTTAAAAGAAAGATAATATTTCACGTAACTAAAAGTTGGAATCATGGCGGCTCTAGGCCGCTTGCGATGTTTAGCTTTCCTATGATCATAGTCAGGTAATTCGGCTATGATCGGATTAGGTAGCTATACACCTGACCATAGAATTTGGAAGAAAGCTTAGTGCAAATAATTTTAAATGTATCTATGTTCAAATCCCTTCGAATAATTTTATTGGTTAGATACCTGGGGGCCTGACTGAATTTAGATATCGCGTAAATAATTTTTCCTTTACATTTGTATTAAATAATATATTAGGTACATATGTGTTAATTTTAAATTTAAACATCGATTATTTTTGCCGCAATGAAAATTTTATCACCGGTATTAACAACAAATACGTTTAATAAAAGTCTAGGAGTCTATTTCACGGACTAATAAATATCTAGCGTTTAGGTTATATATATTTGAAAATTAAGGAATTTGTTTGTTTCTGTGTTTGTTTTTTACATGGTTTGACTAAATGAATTCAACTTGATTCTAAACTACTTACATAGTATCAGGAGACTTTAGAGGAGTATGAAGATAAACAAATTATTGAATATTTGCCTCAAATTAAATATTTAAAACGAAGAAAATATTCTACCTCATAGGTTATTTTACAGTTCTGGAAAATTAAAAATTTTACTGATCCCGTCATATGATGGGCTATATACTAGTTAAAGAATAATGTACATTTATCTAATCTGACGTCTGTAATATTTTTAAAAGGTTGTGAAGTGCTATTGTGAATAATATATATTTCTGACGTCTGTAATATTTTAAAAGGTTATGAAGTGCTATCGTGAATAATATTATTATAGACCATACAAATGAAGGATAATGTACATTTATCTAAATAATTGTATCATATCAAGAACTTAAAACAAAGATAATATTTCACGTAATTAAAAGTTCCTGTCTGACACCTGTAAAAACCTCAAAAGGTTATGTAATGCTATCGGGAATAATATTTCAAGTAATTAAAAGTTCTTGTCTAAATATTTGCCTCAAATTAAATATTTAAAACGAAGAAAATATGTGAAGTAATTAAAAGTTCTTGTCTGACGTCTGTAATATTTTAAAAGGTTATGAAGTGCTATTGTGAATAATATTATTATAGACCATACAAATGAAGGATAATGTACAAATGTACATTTGCATCATATTAAATACTTAAAACAAAGATAATATCTGACGTGATTAAAAGTTTTTGCCTGACACATGTAATATTTTAAAAGTTATGAAGTGCTATTAGGAATAATATTATAATGGATAATGTACATTTATATAAATATTTTAATCTAAATATTTACATCAAATTAAAAGAAAGATAATAATTGACGTAATTAAAAGTTCCTGCCTGACGCCTGTAATATTTTAAAAGGTTATGAAGTGCTATCGAAAATAATATTATTATAGACCATACAAATCTGACGTCTGTAATATTTTAAAAGGTTATGAAGTACTGTAAAAAATTATGTTAGTATAGACCATGCAAATAAAAGATAATGTACATTTATCTAAATATTTGTATCCAATTAAGTACTTAAAACAAAGATAATATTTCACGTAATTAAAAGTTCCTGCATGACGCCTGTAATATTTAGAAGGTTATGAAGTGCTATCTAGAATAATATTAATGATATTGTTAATTAATGACATGTAATTGCTGATAATGAGTTTATTAATGATATATGAATATATTAATGATATTGTTAATTAATGATATGTAATTGCTGATATTTCTGTTTTATTAATATCTGATAGGTTATTTCATCTTTAATGCCATTTTTGAAACATATGTTTTGAATATGGCCTGCATTGATTGGAAATTCTGGTCCTTTGGTAAATCCAAGTAGAAGAGACATTTATAACAAATTGAGATAGTTAAGCTATCGAGATTGATAAAATATTAATACAGACCATGCAAATAAAGGATAATGTACATTTATCTAAATATTTGTCTCAAATTTAGTACATAAAACAAAGATAATTCTCAAATTTAGTACATAAAACAAAGATAGTATTTCATGTAATTTAAAGTTCCTTCCTGACGCCTGTAAAATTTTTAAAGATTTTGAAGTGCTACCGAAAATAATATTAGTATAGACAATACAAATAAAGGATAATATCTAAACATTTGCAGCAAATTAAACACTTAAAATAAAGATAATATTTGACGTAAAAGTTTATGTTTTACGCCTGTAATATTTATTTTAAAACGTTATGAACGAATTAAGTAAACGAAGGAAACTAAAGAGCATTGTATTAGTAAATAACATATAATTAAAGGATTAATATTTTGAAAATTAAAGTTGTACATAATTTCAAAATCTCTTTAAACTCACCCAAAACGATAAAAGTGCAATAAACAGCAATCAGCTGAATTTTCATCACGATAGTGAAAGGAGACAGGGCGAACTGCATCAGTTTATAATTACAAATAAAAGCCTATCCCACTGCAATGAACATACGAGAAATTAAAAATAATACTAAATACAAATATCATTTATGCGAACTTTCAATCTCGATTCGCAGAAAAATGAGTAACGTAGAATTTGCAGAATTTATGAAACAATGATTAAATTTTTCCGCGTTAGATGAAATTTAATATTTACATTTTTGATGAAAATGTTCAGTTTGGGATGAAATGAAGTAGGCAAATTCGACAAATATTTGTGATGACGTGGAATTCCTGCGATATCATTTGCTTACTTCATTTCTTTGGATAAGGTGGCAACAATTTGTGCAATGACATAGAAAAGGATAATGTACATTTATCTAAATAAATGGAATGTGATTTTATGTAATTAAATGAAGTAGGCAAATTCGACTATTCAGTAGACGAGTTTTGGAACAGATTTAGTTTAGGTTACAATTGGCGACATTTTACATTTATTTTTATAAATTATAAGGAACGAAAATTAGGGGAATTCAGATTTTTCATCTCAATTTATCTATAATTTATGGATCTACAAAGTTCACGTTATTTCTTTATTGTACTAGTTTTTAATATGTATAAGATTATCTTAGTTTTAAAAACCAAACTAAGCTAGCAAGTACTTGTTACAGTGAGAAGAATAATTGTTAACACTACACTACGTAAGCGTTAGTAAAAACAATAGAAGACAAAAAAGTAAGCAGGACAGTACCTATTTTTCTTTCATTTGGGGGTCTAATTAGTGATTTCTAATGGGCTCATAGCGGACTCTTAAAAGATGTTAAATTTTTTTCTCACATATTTTTATAAAATGAATTTTCACGTTTTCTAATTTTAATTTTAATATGATAACTGGGGACCATGATAATATTGCTGCAATAGTAAGGTTGTAGCAAATGAGATAGTTAAGCTATCGAGATCGATAAAATAAACCTCCAGGTTTAAATTAAAATAAATTTTGATAGCTAGAAAATTTCAAGAACTTGCAAAAACAAAATCGCGCCAGCCAAATTACTTACTTCACAACCAATCCCCGAGCGTTTTGATGTCAACAGTATACATAATTATTAATAGTTATTCTTATAGTATG
>CM063509.1:18969545-18972045 GCA_032207245.1 Pardosa pseudoannulata | reverse complement strand
TTGATATAATGAGAATTTGCTTCTTTGAGTAGTATTTCAAAATATAATTTTTACGGGACAAACAAATGGTTAGAATTTCAAACAGAAATACGTGTTTAATATAATTGCATATAACTAGAATAAAAATTCTATATTGGCATTTAATGTTTCGAAATTAAATACTCTAATGTCATGGGTTTGTATCTATTTCTTACTTATTATTTCGAACAGGAACATGTGTGTCTTATATAATTGCAGATAAATGACATTAAATTTCTATATCTAAATCAGTTTCTTAGATTCAGTTTTTTTGGATATAATGAGAATTTGCTTCTTTGAGTACTGTGTTTTAGTCTGTATTAGATGCAAGTAATTGGGTTTCAGAAACTAAACGAATTAATTCTTTAGTGGATTTTTTAGAATATTGGAGAGATATAAATGTTATTAAAGGATTTTTAATAATATAAATCAGCTGAATTGAACAAATCTTTCAAGAAAATCAATTTTTGATGATCAGTTTGGAACAAGGATAAAAAACACTTTTTAATTATTATTTTGAACAGACAATTTTGAACAGGAATATTGTGTCATATATAATTATTAGTAAACGACTTCAAAATCCTATGACTAGATTTAATGTTTCGAAATTGAGTACTCTAGTGTCAAGATTTGGATATCTTTCAAAATAGAAACTTTTCCTCGCTAAGGACAAGAACTCTTCTTACCTATTGTTTCGAACAGACACTTTTGAACAGAAATATGTATATGATATATAACTGCCAATAAATGGCATTAAATTTATATATCTGGCTTTAATGTTTTAGTACCCTAACGCAAAGGTTTGGATCTATTTCAAAATAGAAGCTTTTCGGGACAAACAAATACTTAGAATTATTCTTACCTACTATTTCGAACAGGCACTTTTGAACATGAATATGTGTGTCATGTATTTAATTGTCGATAAATCGCTTGAAAATTCTATTTCTGGTTTTGATGTTACAGAATTCAGTACCCTAACGCCAGGGTTTGGATCTATTTCAAAATAGAAGTTTACCGGGACAAACAAACGCTTAGAATTTTTCTTACCTATTATTTCGAACATGAATATATGTGTTATGTATATAATTATCAATAAGTCACTTGAAAATTCTACTTCTGGTTTTGATGTTACAGAATTCAGTACCCTAACGCCAGGGTTTGGATCTATAATTCTTTAGTGGATTTTTTAGAATATCAGAGATATAAATGTTATTAAAGGTTTTTTATTAATATAAATCAGCTGAATTGAACAAATCTTTCAAGAATATCAATTTTTGATGATCAGTTTGGTACAAGGATAAAAAAGCACTTTTTACTTATTATTTTGAACAGGAATATTGTGTCATATATAATTATTAGTAAATGACATCAAAATTCTATAACTAGATTTACTGTTTTGAAGTTGAGTACTCTAGTGTCAAGATTAGGATCTCTCTCAAAACAGAAACTCTCCTGACTACGGACAATAATTCTTCTTACCTCTTGTTTCGAACAGACACTTTCGAAACAGATTTATGTATATCATATATAATTGTCAATAAATGGCATTAAATTCCTATATTTGGTTTTAATGTTTCATAATCCAGTACCCTAACGCCAGGGTTTGAATCGATTTCAAAATAGAAATTTTTCGGGACAAACAAATACTTGGAATTTTTCTTACCTATTATTTCGAACAGGCAATTTTGAACATGAATATGTGTGTCATGTGTTTAATTGTCAATAAATCGCATTAAAATTCTATTTCTGGTTTTAATATTTCAGAATTCAGAACCCTAATTCCAAGGTTTAGATGTATTTCAAAATAGAAGCTTTCCGGGACAAAGTACCCTAACGCTACGGTTTGGATTTATTTCAAATGATATGTGTGTCATGTGTTTAATTGTCAATAAATCGCATTAAAACAGTACCCTAAAGCCAGGGTTTGGATCTATATAGAAGTAAAATAGAAGCTTTCCGGGACAAACAAACGCTTACAATTTTTTGTTACCTATTATTTTGAACATGAATATGTGTGTTATTATATAATTGTGAATAAATCGCATTAAAGTTCTACATCTGGTTTTAATATTTCAGAATTCAGTACCCTAACGCTACGGTTTGGATTTATTTCAAAATAGAAGCTTTCCGGGACAAACAAACGCTTAGAAATTTTCTTACATATTACTTCGAACATGAATACATGTGTTATGTATATAATTGACAATAAATCGCATTAAAATTATACTTCTTATTTTAATATTTCAGAATTCAGTACCCTAAAGCCAGGGTTTGGATCTATATAGAAGTTTACCGGGACAAACAAAGGCTTAGAATTTTTCTTACATATTATTTCGAACATGAATATGTGTGTTATGTATATAACTGTCAATAAATCGCTTGAAAATTCTACTTCTGGTTTTAATGTTTCAGAATTCAGTACCCTAGCGCCAGGGTTTGGATCTATTTCAAAATACAAGTTTTCCGAGACAAACAACGAAAT
>CM063509.1:18957045-18964545 GCA_032207245.1 Pardosa pseudoannulata | reverse complement strand
AATACAACTCTAAAAAATGTAAAGAAAAACTCACTTATTGCCAGATTCACAATCACTAAATACAAACATCAATAAAAAAATTCACAGTAGAGCGAAAGGCGTGTAATACGTTTCATTGACGCTATAAGCAGTTAATCTCCAAATCTATATTCAAATGATTGAGCGATAATACTCATAACAAAATAAGATAACAAAATTATGGCTTTGTTTTGCGAGTTAATTCACAATGTAAATTCATGACCCTACCATCGTAATGGAGATAAAAATCAAACTGGACAGTAAAGATTTTATAACATTACAGCTATAAACTTTTTATCCTCAAATTAATGTTTACAGCTGAATAATATCTCTCATAGGTAAAAAAAAGCTGTACTTTGTTATTGAGGTTAATTAGCAATGTATATTCATGACCATACATAGTAGATAGAAACGCTTATTTGAACTGTTTTATCTCTACGAGTAAAGAAACATCATATTAAATATCTTCAACGTTTAAATTCCTTTTCTCGAACACTCTAAATTATTCGAAATTTTTTTCTCCTCTTTAGTGCTTTCTTATCTCTGAAGAGGATATTAAAATTGAGATAGGAAGAAAAAAAATGGACCAAATTTTCCACTGAGAACAGAATATTTCCTTAGCCTTTTACGATGTAAGCTTCATTAGGGCAATACAGTTATTTAAAAGCCGAAATAACAAGAAGCATATATATTTATATCTATACATATATATATTTAATTATATATATACATATATATATATTATTATATACATATGGTTGTTAAGATAAGAACTTTCGTAGAAGAAAACATTATATTTATATATAGAGATACTCATAAGGCACAAAAACCTTTTATGAGTTTTGCTTTAATTTGGCAGCGAGACGGTGGTATTAGCGATGAACGCTTATGCGTGTTAAGTATTTTCCTCTAAGCCGTTAAGTGGTGGAGCGTTAGCCATAAAAATTTCGAGTTATTGCCCTTGTAATCGCTTTAACATCGTTTCTTTTCTTTTCTTTATTGCACCTGAGTATTACTATTGTGTGTTTCTGGATTTCTTAAGGGAGGTTACTTAATGACCTCCAGACAATTAATATTTAATCGTATTTCCTATTTTTAGAGAGGATGGAGTTACGGGGAATGGGTATTGTTAAACGATAAATAGAAAGTTATCTCTAAATTTTGTATACGTTTTTTTCTTTAGCTCTCTTCTTAAGCATCGACCAAAGTGTTGCATTGAAAATTATCTTTAGTTTTAATACTAATGCATATATACATCTATATATTATATATTATATATGTATATATAAACATATATATTCAGATGTATATATATACATACTACAATATATATATCTTTAATTTACGGAATATTTTCTTTTAACATTGGATACTAGTTATATATATATATATATATATAAATATATATATATATATATATATTCAAACTGAACAGTAAAAGCTTTTATAACATATATATATATATATATATATATATATATATATATATATATATATATATACATATATACAGATGTATGTATACATATATGTATATACGTGACATTGACGCTATACGCAGTTAATCTCTAAATCTATTCTCAAATGATTGAACGATAATATTCAAAGAGATAACCAAATTATGGCTTTGTTATGGGAGTTAATTGACAAAGTAAATTCATGACCCTATCATCTTAGAATTCTTTGTAATGGAGATAAAAATCAAACTAAACAGTAAAGCTTTTATAACATTACAGCTATAAACTTTTTACCATCAAATTGACGTTTACAGCTGAATAATATCGCTCATAGGTAAAACAAAAGTTGCATTTTGTTATCGAGGTTAATTAGCAATGTATATTCATGACTCTACACAGGAGAGACTGGCTGTTTTATCTCTACCAGTAAAGAAACACCACATTAAATATCTCCAACGTTTAAATTCCTTTTCTCGAACACTCTAAATTATTCGAAATTTCTTTTCTGCTCTTTAGTGCTTTCTTATCTTTAAAGAGGATATTAAAATTGAGATATGAAGAAAAAAATGAACTAAATTTTCCACTGAGAACAGAATATTTTTGTAGCCTTTTACGATGTAAGCTTCATTAGGGCAATACAGTTATTTAAAAGCCGAAATAACAAGAAGATTTAGATGTTTATTTTTTTTCGCCTATGGTTGTTAAGATAAGAACTTTCGTAGAAGAAAACATTATATTTATATATAGAGATACTCATAAGGCACAAAAACCTTTTATGAGTTTTGCTTTAATTTGGTAGCGAGACGGTGGTATTAGCGATGAACGCTTGTGCCTGTTAAGTATTTTCCGCTAAGCCGTTAAGTGGTTGAGCGTAAGCTATAAAAATTTCGAGTTATTGCCCTTGTAATCGCTTTAACATCTTTTCTTTTCTTTTCTTTATTGCACCTGAGTATTCTTATTGTGTGTTTCTGGATTTCCCATGTGAGGTTACTTAATGACCTCCAGACAATTAATATTTAATCGTATTTTCTATTTTAAGGGAGGATGAAGTTACGGGGAATGGATATTGTTAAACGATAAAACGAAAGTTAACTCTAAATTTTATAGAAGCTTTTTCCTTTAACTCTCTCTTCTCAAGTATCGATCAAAGTGTTGCATTAAAACAACGATTAGTTTCAATACTGCAGTATTAAGGTAATACAAAATAATAAACTACTATGAATGTCATTATTATAAGCTTAAAGTTACGGAATATTTTCTTATAACATTGGATACTATTATATATATATCTATATCTATATATATATATATAGATATACATATACATATATATACATACATATATATATATACACCTATATAATATGTATTTATATATATGTATAAATATATGTATATATATGTATATATATATATGTATACATATATGTATATATATGTATATATATGTATACATATATGTATATATATGAATATATATATATATGTATATATATGTATATATATGTATATATGCATATGTATGTATTTATATATATATGTATATATATACATATATGTATATACGTTACATTGACGTTATAGGCAGTTAATCTGCAAATTTATGCTGAAATATTGAACGATAATACTCATAGAGATAACCAAATTATGGCTTTGTTATGGGAGTTAATTGACAATGTAAACTCATGACCCGATCATCTTAGAATTCTTTGTAAGGAAAAAAAAATCAAATTGAACAGTAAAGCTTTTATAACATTAAAGCTATAAACTTTTTATCCTCAAATTAATGTTTACAGCTGAATAATATTGCTCATAGGTAAAAAAAAGTTGTACTTTATTATCGAGGTTATTTGGCATTGTATATTCATGGCCATATACAGGAGACACGGGCTTATTTGAATTGTTTTATCTCTCCGAGTAAAGAAACATCATATTAAATATCTTCAACGTTTAAATTCCTTTTCTCGAACACTCTAAATTATTCGAAATTTCTTTTCTACTCTTTAGTGCTTTCTTATCTTTGAAGAGGATATTAAAATTGAGATATGAAGAAAAAAATGGACCAAATTTTCCACTGAGAACAGAATATTTTTGTAGCCTTTTACGATGTGAGCTTCATTAGGGCAAAACAGTTTCCGTTATTTAACAGCCGAAATAACAAGAAGATTTAGATGTTTATTTTTTTGTTCGTATATGGTTGTTAAGATAAGAACTTTCGTAGAAGAAAACTTTATATTTATGTGTGGCGATACTCATAAAACACAAAAACCTTTTATGTGTTTTCTTTAATTTGGAAGCGAGACGGTGGTATTAGCGATGAACGCTTCTGCCTATTAAGTATTTTTCTCTAAGCCGTTAAGTGGTTGAGCGTTAGCTATAAAAATTTCGAGTTATTGCTCTTGTAATCGCTTTAACATAGTTTCTTTTCTTTTCTTTATTGCACCTGAGTATTTCTATTGTGTGTTTCTGGATTTCTTAAGGGAGGTTACTTAATGACCTCCAGACAATTAATATTTAATCGTATTTTCTGTTTTTAGTGAGGACGGAGTTACGGGGATTGGATATTGTTAAACGATAAAATGAGATTTATCTCTAAATTTTATAAAAGTTTTTTTCTTTAATTCTCTCTTCTGAAGTATCGTTCAAAGTGTTGCATTAAAAATTACCATTAGTTTCAATATTACAGTATAAATGTAATACAAAATACTAAACTACTATGAATGTCATTATTATAAGCTTAAAGTTATGGAATATAAGTATTTATATATATATATATATATATATATATATATATATTTGTATACATATATACATATATATATATATATATACATATATATAAAATATATATATGTATATATATATATATATATATATATATATATATATATATATATATATACATATATATATATATATATATATATATATATATATATATATATACATATACAGATGTATACATACATACATACATACATATATATATATATATATATATATATATATATATATATATATATATATATATATATATGTTATATAGCTATAAGCAGTTAATTCTCAAATCTATGTTCAAATGATTGAACTATATTATTCCTAGAGATAACCAAATTATGGCTTTGGTATGGAAGTTAGTTGACAATGTAATTTCATGACCCTCTCATATTAGAATTCTTTGTAATGGAGATAAAAATCAAACTGAACAGTAAAGCTTTTATAACATTACAGCTATAAACTTTTTATCCTAAAATTAATGTTTACAGCTGAATAATATCGCTCATAGGTAAAAGAAAAGCTGTACTTTGTTATCGAGGTTAATTAGCAATGTATATTCATGGCCCTACACAGGAGAGACAGTCTTATTTGAACTATTTTATCTCTATCAGTAAAGAAACATCATATTAAATATCTTCAACATTTAAATTCCTTTTCCAGAACACTCTAAATTATTCTAAATTGCTCTTTAGTGCTTTCTTATCTTTGAAGAGGGTATTAAAATTGAGATATGAAGAAAAAAAATGGACCAAATTTTCCACTGAGAACAGAATATTTCCTTAGCCTTTTACGATGTGAGCTTCATTAGGACAATACAGTTTCCGTTATTTAACAGCCGAAATAACAAGAAGATTTAGATGTTTATTTTTTGTTCGTATATGGTTGTTAAGATAAGAACTTTCGTAGAAGAAAACTTTATATTTATGTACGGCGATACTCTTAAGGCACAAAAACCTTTTATGAGTTTTGCTTTAATTTTTAAGCCAGACAGTGGTATTAGCGATGAACGTTTGTGCTTGTTAAGTATTTTCCGGTAAGACGTTAAGTGGTTGAGTGTTAGCCATAAAAATTTCGAGTTATTGCTCTTGTAATCGCTTTAACGTCTTTTCTTTTCTTTTCTTTATTGCACCTGAGTATTTGTATTGTGTGTTTCTAGATTTCTTAAGGGAGGTTACTTAATGAACTCCAGACAATTAATATTTAATCGTATTTCCTATTTTTAGTGAGGACGGAGTTACGGGGAATGGGTATTGTTAAACGATAAATAGAAAGTTATCTCTAAATTTTGTATATGTTTTTTTTCTTTAGCTCTCTTTTTAAGCATCGACCAAAGTGTTGCATTGAAAATTATCTTTAGTTTTAATACTACAGTTTTAAGGAAATACAAAATAATAAACAACTATGAATGTCATTATTATAAGGTTAAAGTTACAGAAAACTATCTTATAACTTTGGATACTATTATATATATATATATATATATATATATATAGATACATATACAATATATATATATATATATATATGTAAATATATATCTATATATATTCATATACATATATATATATATATATATATATATATATATATATATATATATATATATATATATATATATATATATATATATATATATTATATTAATATATATATATATATATATATATATATACATATATATATATATATATATATGAACATATACATATACATATACATATATATGTATATATATATATATATATATGAATATTTATATACATATATATACATATAACATATATATATATTATATATATATATATATATATAATATATATATATATATATATATATATATATATATATATATATATATATATACATATATATATATATATATAATATACATAAATATACACATGTATATATACATAAATACATACATATATATATATATATATATATATATATATATATATATATATATATACATATATGTATGTACGTTACATTAACGCTATAAGCAGTTAATCTCCAAATCTATGCTGAAATGATTGAACGATAATATTCATAGAGATAACCAAATTATGGCTTTGTTACGGGAGTTAATTGACAATGTAAATTTCTGACCTTACCATCAGAGAATTCTTTGTAATGGAGATAAAAATCAAACTGAACAGTTAAGCTTTTATAACATTACAGCTGTAAACTTTTTACCCTCAAATTGATGTTTACAGCTGAGTAATATCTCTCATAGGTAAAAAAAAAAGCTGTACTTTGATATCGAGGTTAATTGGCAATGTATATTCATGTCCCTACACAGGAGAGACTGGCTTATTTGAGCTGTTTTATCGCTACCAGTAAAGAAACATTATTTTAAATAACTTCATTGTTTAAATTCCATTTCTCGAACACTCTAAATTATTCGAAAATTTTTTTCTGCTCTTTAGTGCTTTCTTATCTTTAAAGAGGATATTAAAATTGAGATATGAAGAAAAAAATGAACTAAATTTTCCACTGAGAACAGAATATTTTCTTAGCCTTTTACGATGTGAGCTTCATTAGGGCAATACAGTTTCCGTTATTTAACAGCCGAAATAACAAGAAGCTTTAGCTGTTTATTTTTTGTTCGTATATGGTTGTTAAGATAAGAACTTTCGTAGAAGAAAACTTTATATTTATGTATGGAGATACTCATAAGGCACAAAAACCTTTTATGAGTTTTGCTTTAATTTGGTAGCGAGACGGTGGTATTAGCGATGAACGCTTGTGCCTGTTAAGTATTTTCCTCTAAGCCGTTAAGTGGTTGAGCGTTAGCCATAAAAATTTCGAGTTATTGCTCTTGTAATCGCTTTAACATCATTTCTTTTCTTTTCTTTATTGCACCTGAGTATTTCTATTGTGTGTTTCTGGATTTCTTAAGGGAGGTTACTTAATGACCTCCAGACAATTAATATTTAATCTTATTTTCTATTTTAAAGGAGGATCGAGTTAAGTTAATGGATATTTTTTAACGATAAAATGAAAGTTATCTCTAAGTTTTTTTTCTTTAGCTCTTTTCTTAAGTACCCACGAAGGTGCTGCATTAAAAATTATCCTTAATTTCAATGCTACAGCATTAAGATTATACAAAATAATAAACTACTATGAATTTCATTATTATAAGATTAAAGCTATAGAATATTTTCTTATAACATTGGATACTATGATATATATATATATATATATATATATATATATATATATATATATATATATGTATATA
>CM063509.1:18932045-18952045 GCA_032207245.1 Pardosa pseudoannulata | reverse complement strand
CTATTTTGTATAGTATAGTATAAGGTGATTTCACGCAGCAGGGAACACCTCAACGTATGACAACTCTGGTTTTAATTTTAAACAGAAGGGCATTTTATTGTTTGCCTATTGGCTGTTGTAAACCGGAAAACGAATGGGAAGGGCATTATAGTAGTTTGTGACGTTGCGACAAATTGCTCCATTGTATACCATTATTCTCGATTAGAAATACTTAATTGTATTATTGTTTTTTTTAAACTTTTGATGAATTTCTGTTGTATTTTGTATTCAGAAATCTATACAATCCATAAATCCCTAAGCTCGCAATGAAATACCACGTGGTCTAAGAGAAACTTCCCCTATATATGAGTACATGAGTCCCTAGTGGCTGAACCGTTCAACCAATCGAAATGAAAGTTTAGATATAGTTATTTGAATGTATGAGGTTCAGATTGTGATGATTTAAAATAAGGCGATTTCACGCAGTAGGGCAAATCTTAATTTATGACAATTCTGGCTTTGATTTCGAACGGAAGGGCAGTTTATTGTTTGTCTATTGGCTGTTATAAACATGAAAATGAATGGGACGGGCATTATAGTAGGTCGTGACATTGCGAAAATTGCTCTATAATACAACTCTCACAATTACTGTTACAGTGACAAAATTTCGAAATTTTCGAATGGCAACACTCACTGTTTTCGTGTGCAAATTGATCAGAGCAGGGAAAAACCTTAAACGGCTTTGGGACGACACATGTATTGCTTAAATTGGTGGGGTAAAACATTTGCAAAAAAGAGCAATTCACCTCGTTTTTTCTCTCATCTTCTTCGCACGAAACGAGACGGATTAGTACGAACACGAAGAAATAATTTTCCCACACTGCTTATACCACAAGGAATGCTTTACGAGAGTGTTCTGTGATTGGTGTTTCTACAGCCTATCCCAGTGAATTTTGCAAAGGACATGAATACACCTTTCCTTTTATTGTGATTGGTTCTTTACGATACTCCTCTTTGCAAATGTTTTACGCAGCCAATTTACATCATAGATGTCTCAAGCCAACGGCACTGAAGGTTTGTTTTTCCAAGCTCTGCACACGAAAAAAAGTGGGTGTTGCCATTCGTTAACTTCGAAATTTTGTCACTTCGTAATTGTGAGATGTTTATTGTTTTAAATCATCACAATAAGGTGATTTCACGCATTAGGGCAAATTCTCAAATTATGACAATTCTGGCTTTAGTTTCAAACGGAAAGGCAGTTTATTGTTTGTCTATTGGCTGTTGTAAAAGTGAAAATGAATGGGAAGGGCATTATAGCAGTTCGTGACAAATTGCCTTATATGGATCCCAAATATTCATATAACTATATTTAAACTTTCATTTCGATTGGTTGAACGGTTAGGCCACTAGGGACTCATATATCGAGGAAGTTTCTTTAACACCACTCTGTATATTTTCTGTTCTTGTTTGTCTAAATATCTCCAGAATACAGATAAGAAAGCCATTAAAGTAGAAAGAAAATTATGAATACTTTAGTTTATCAGGAAAGGAATTTAACCATTATTAGATATTTCAAATAACATTTCCCTACCGGGAAAGATAAGCAGTCGAAATACGATGGGAAATCCTCCGTAGGGTCATGAATATACATTACCAATTAACCTCGATAAAAATGCAGCTTTTGTTTTCTCTTTAAAGCAATATTATTCAGTGAAAAATAAGAAGTATATTTGGAGCCATATATGAAAATAACTCATGGAGAAGAAGATACAACCATGAAAGAAAAAGACTGGTTAAAGAGATAAACATTAAGATATATTAAGGTATAAGAGATGGTTAAAGAAATGACGTCATAATGCTAGAAAAAAATTTAATTTCCGAGAAATGTAAAGTATTCTATTCAGCAGGTAACAAAAATGGTTTGTTTTTTTGGCTGAGGATTATCTGGTACACGCTCAATAATTTGTTTATCTTCCTATTCTTCTAAAGTCTCCTGATACTGTGAATGAAGTTAGAATTACATTTAATTCATTTAGTCAAACCGTGTGATTACGTATAAAACACAAACACACAAGCGAACAAACTGCTCAATTTTCAAAGATATATAACTTAAAAGCTCGATATTTATTAGTCCAAGAAATAGACTTCTAGAATGTTTAATTTAAAAATTTAAAAATATCTCGAAAATTTTGACCGGTAAAATATAAAATTAACATTAAAAGAAATCGATTGCAAACAGTGTGGGTATGTATAAAACAAACAAACAAACAAACAAAAAAAAACAAACAAAAAAATAAAACCGAACTAACTTCTTAATTTTCAAAGATATATAACTTAAAAGCTAGATATTTATTAGTCCGTGAAATAGACTCCTAGACTTTTATGAAAATAATTTGTTGTTAATACAGGTGATAAAATTTTCATTGCAACAAAAAATTATTAAATTTAAAATATTCATGTATGTACCTAATCTATTATTTAAGTTAAAAATAAAAGAAATTTTTACGTAATATCTAAGTTCAGTGATAAAACGTACAAAAATAATGCAGACGATATTTAAGTAATTTAAAATAAGAAATGATTAAATGAAATGGTTAAAGGAATGACGTCATAATGCTAGAAAAAATGTTATTTTTATCTATTTATTATGTGAGACAAATTGATAAATTGAATCTCCTGCTCTTAACCGGAGAAAATAGAGCTTGAAATAATGCATTAAATGCTAGAAAAGGTGGGGAAGAGGTGGATTTCAAAAGTTTTAAAGACGACAGTATTTTTCGCTGTGATATGAAGCATATGTGTACCAATTTATTTTAGAATCGAACAGATACTTTAGAAAAAGATAAACTTTACTCTTTTTGAATTTTGCTAACCCTAACTCATCAAGAATTCAATATGGATGCTTCTCTCCATTCCGGGTCTAACCTCTTCATAAATTCGGGGACAAAAGGGCAGATAACTTAGGCTATTATTATATAGGGGATTTGGTGATTAAAATATCAAGTTTTTTTCTTTAGATATTGTTTGGCACATCTAATGATTTTTTTTTGGCTGAGAATTATATGGCACACGCCCAATAATTTGTTTATCTTCACACTCCTCTAAAGTCTCCCGATACTGTGAATGCAATTTAGAATCACGTTGAATTAATTTAGAAAGATAATTCAAAGTTTTCTTAGCTAAGTCGAAATTATCGTTAAGTCCTTCCCAATTTTTTCGTCAAAGTAATTAATAGAAGTAAAGGAATGAAACTATCATTTCCACTACACCCTGGAGGTAGACAGAATTTGTTGTTAATACCGGTGATAAAATTTTCATTGCAACAAAAACAAATCGATGATTCAATTTAAAACTATCACATATGTACTTAATCTATTATTTAAGCAAAATTTAAGCATTAATCTATTATCCAATCCCTGAATGACGGAGAAAATTCTTGAAATTTTGAGTATAAATATCTAGGTCAATTTTTGTTTTAACCCCTTTACGCATTTGCCCGTGTATGACACGGGCGAAATTCAAATTAAGCATGTAATAAAATCGTTTACACTTTGTTTGTATAACAATTTTTTATATACTTTTTACTCTTTCCAAGCTCCCTAGTCACCCCCAAAACTGAAATTGCAAAAAATAACTTACATTGTACCTATATATATCCCTTTTCTGTGAAGAAAATATGTCATATTTTATAATTTTTTCTACGCTAAACTCGTGCTTTAAGGGGTTAAGATAATATTATTTTTATTTGCTTTTTTATATTGATATTTTATTGCTATTGTATGTTAATTATTCTTTTGTTGTACACCTGTACTCTTATTTCAGATAATATTAGTACACGCTAATCATTATTACTGTTATATTTACAGATGTCATGAAAGCATATAGTTAGAATTAAAAAAATTTTTTTTATAGGAACCATAACGTAGTGCTTTGTTTTTGAACTACAAACATATAGTAACGTTGCTACTCATCATTGGCTTCCCAAAGGGGTTTTGCCAAAGTCCAGGGCAGGGCGACACTCTGTCTGGTTTTTGACACTACACTACAAAGGGTTGTCGCTTCGACCACGCCTTGAGATATCCGAGGTGAATCGGAAGGGCAAATGGGACAACGAAATGTCAGACAATGAGGCGTCACCGAAGGAGCCAACCAGAGGCTACCAGAACAGCGACGCGGAAAGAAAAAGCCAATGGGAAGAGGCAAAAGGTGACGTCAGGCGGCGCGAGATTTTCTCCGGAAAGTCAACAGGAGAAGAGAACGGACAGTTCGACTTGTGGCGGTTGGTTTTTTTGGAGAGCTTTTCTCCAGCTTTGCGGGAGACTCAAGGAGACCCAGTTGTATCCCTTGTACAACGGTACCTGTCGGCACCTGTCAGCAGATTGTTTTTTTTAAGGTTCGCCTTGAACCCTGGACTTTTAGGTCGGCACCAGCCTGCCTGAGCTCTGTGATTTCCATTTGGAAAATTTGTACATACTCCATTTTAATCAAGAATAAACGTTGTTATTGTTTCTAAACTGCACGTCGTGTCATAACCACTTTGACACCCACAATCTACCCGAGGATCTCGTGACGTTACAATATGCTTATGTAATATTGCAAGCAATGTGACAAGAGAGGGAGTAGGGTATGTTGTAATGTAACATTTTGTGACAAAGTGGGAGAGGGGTCCACAATAGTGAATAAAAGTGGGACACCATTTATTGACGGTTCTTTCAAAGTCTACTTGGAATACCAAAATTGTATGGTTTCAGTATTATAAATAATATATTTTTTGCCTTTTATTCTTATTTGATTTTGATATCAAATAAAATGTCATAGAAATAAATGTAAGGCTTCAAAGAATATAATAAAACGATGATAGATGTTGGGCTATCTGGAGACCTAGTGTTACTTAATGTTAACATTCACGTACGATAAAGAAATATGGGGAAAATCAAAGAAACAAACTTCTAAATCGATTACAGATGAGAAATAACTCGTAAGTTTTATGGTGACCGTTCAACTACTTAACGGCTTAGAAGATAGTTATTGGTTGATACATTTGTTGTTAATAGCATTCCCTCTATATAGTATAGCAAAAATGACTATTTTACCCTTCGTATATCGGCAACTACGATTTTAAAAATTTTACTAGGATGTAGAATATAAAGACTTAAATAATTAAAAAAATTTAAAACATAAAAATTCAAATATATCGACAATAAAATGATTTTTCACAAACAATTTTATTTCTTATAAATATTGTAAATTATTTATTTATTGTAATTAATAATTACAATAATGTTATAATTATATACATTGTTATTTTAATAATATTGTAATTAATTATTGAAAATTATTTAAATTACTTAAAAAACAAACAAACAATTGCATTTCTTATAAATATTGTAAATTATTTATTTATTGTAATTAATAATTACAATAATATTATAATTATATACATTGTTATTATAATAATATTGTAAGGAATTATTGCAAATTATTTAAATTACTTAAATAACAAACAAACAATTGTATTTCTTACAAATATTGTAAATTATTTATGTATTATAATTAATAATTACAATAATATTATAATTATATATATTGCTAATATAATAATATAGTAATTAATTATTGTAAATTATTTAAATTACTTAAATAACAAACAAACAATTGTATTTCTTATAAATATTGTAAATTATTTATTTATTGTAATTAATAATTACAATAATATTATAATTATATACATTGTTATTATAATAATATTGTAATTAATTATTGTAAATTATTTAAATTACTTAAATAACAAACAAACAATTGTATTTCTTATAAATATTGTAAATTATTTACTTATTGTAATTAATAATTACAATAATATTATAATTATATATATTGTTATTACAATAATGTTGTAATTATATATTGTAAATTATTTAAATTACTTAAATAATTTTAAAAATTTAAAACATAAAAATTCAAACATATTGGCAATAAAAGTATTTTCCACAAACACACATTTGTATTTCTTACAAATATTGTAAATTATTTAATTATTTATTGTAATTAATAATTACAATAATATTGTAATTAATTATTGTAAATTATTTAAATTACTTAAATAATTTTAAAAATTTAAAACTTTCAAACATATCGGCAGTAAAATGATTTTTCACAAACAAACAATTGTATTTCTAAAAAATATTGTAAATTATTTAATTATTTATTGTAATTAATAATTACAATAATTTTGTAATTAATTATTGTAAATTATTTAATTTTTTTAACTAATTTAAAAATTTAAACCATAAAAGTTCAAACATATCAGCAATAAAATGATTTTTCACAAACAAACAATTGTATTTCTTATAAATATTGTAAATTATTTAATTATTGCTTGTAATTAATAATTACAATAATGTTGTAATTATTTATTGTAATTAATAATTACAATAAAATTGTAATTATTTATTGTAATTAATAATTACAATAATATTGTAATTAATTATTGTAAATTATTTAAATTACTTAAATAATTTTAAAAATTTAAAACATAAAAATTCAAACATATCGGCAATAAAATGATTTTTCACAAACAAACAATTGTATTTCTTATAAATATTGTAAATTATTTAATTATTTCTTGTAATTAATAATTACAATAATATTGTAATTATTTATTGTAATTAATAATTCCAATAAAATTGTAATTATTTATTGTAATTAATTATTGTAAATTATTTAAATTACTTAAATAATTTAAAAAATTTAAAACATAAAAATTCAAACATATCGGCAATAAAATGATTTTTCACAAACAAACAATTGTATTTCTTATAAATATTGTAAATTATTTAATTATTTCTTGTAATTAATAATTACAATAATATTGTAATTATTTATTGTAATTAATAATTACAATAAAATTGTAATTATTTATTGTAATTAATAATTACAATAATATTGTAATTAATTATTGTAAATTATTTAAATTACTTAAATAATTTTAAAAATTTAAAACATAAAAATTCAAACATATCGGCAATAAAATGATTTTTCACAAACAAACAATTGTATTTCTTATAAATATTGTATTCTATGGTATATAATATTCTGTAATTTATATTCTATTCTATTACCAGGCCGAATGATGCCCAAATGAGTAAAGTTATTTTAAGAAGTCTAGTAACATCAAATAGACATGTTTAATTTTAAAATATTTTTTTTAATTAAAAGAAAATTAGAGCATTGCTTCTTCTTTTCTCCAAGTCAATTTTTGCAATGAAATAAAATTTTACTGTCAAATGTTAAGTTCAAATTTTAATTGCATTCTTATAATGAAGATAAAGAACTCAGAGAATGATGTAGCAGTAATTTCAGGTAGATAATCCGCGGATGATAGTGTTTACAAAGAAATAATATTCTGATCTTCTTAAATATAAGAAAAATCTATCATAAGAAATGTGTATCATAATAAATCTATCATAAGAAATCATAATAAATCTATCATAATCTCTAATCATAAGAAATGTTTTAATAATAAATATGTCCTTTTTTGTATTACTGGATTCATTAAGAAAAAATTAAATTTGGGTTTCACATGACCGATAACGATTCGGTACTTCTAAGAACAACCAAGCCAACAGTGGAATTCGAACCCAGAAACCCTAATACCGAAGAGCAGCGTCCTACCAAATTGTCTTTCATTCTGCCGTAACTTGTTCAGGAATAGTCAATATGGATATTTTAAGTTGCAAAGTTAAAGCATCTTCGTACAAACAGAAAAGTGATGCAAAATTTTAACAATCGATGGTTAATAGCTTTTGAGTTATCTGAAATACATATGTATGTACATATGTCGACAAAACTAGTCATTACTAGTTTAGAAATGGTCAAAATGGATATTTTAATTTTTAAAGTTTCAATGAACATACATACAAACCATGCAAAAATGTGACCTTCTGGTAATAGTGTTTCAGTTATACGAAATACGAACGTACGTACATACGTCGATGAAACTAGTCTAACAAGTTCAGGAATGGTCAAAGTTTATGTTATAAATTTCAAAGTTAAAGTTTTCTTGTACGAACACGGAAACAATGCAAAATTTTGACCTTCTATGGCTAATAGTTTTTGAGTTATTCGAAATGCGTACACACGTACAACTAGTCGCAACCAGTCCTGGAATGGTTAAAATTGTTTTTTTGAGTTTCGAAGTTAAAGCCTTCTTGTACGTAGACACAAACAATACAAAATTTTGACCTATGACTGCTAAATGTTTTTCACTTACACGAAATACGTAGGTAAGTATATACATCGATAAAATTAGACATAACCAGTTCAGGAATGGTTAAAGTGTACAGTTTAAATTTCAAAATGAAAGTTTTCTTGTACCCACATGCAAAAGATGCAAAAGTTCAAAATTTTTACAGCTAATCGTTTTTGAGTTATACGAAATACATACGCATGTACACACGTCGACAAAACTGGTGATAACTAGTTTAGGAATGGTCAAAATAGTTATTTTAAATTTTAAAGTTAAAGTTTCCTTGTACATACATACAAACAGTGCAACATTTTGACCTATTGCTAATAGTTTTTCAGTTATGCGAAATGCGTTCACACGTACATACTTAGATTAAACTAGTCACAACCAGTTCAGGAATAATCAAAATTGATTTTTTAGTTTCGAAGGTAAAGCCTTCTTGTACGAAGACACAAATAATACAAAATTTTGACCTTCTCCGGATAAATGTTTTTCACTTACACGAATTACGTAAGTAAGTACATACATCGACAAAATTAGACATAACCAGTCCAGGAACAGTTAAAGTGGATAGTTGAAATTTCAAAATGAAAGTTTTCTTTACCTACATACAAAAGATGCAAAAGTTCGACCTTTTTAAAGCTAATCGTTTTTGAGTTATACGAAATACATACGCATGTACACACGTCGACAAAACTGGTGATAACTAGTTTAGTAATGGTCAAAATGGATATTTTAAATTTTAAAGTTAAAGTTTCCTTGTACATGCATACAAACAATGCAACATTTTGACCTTCTATGGCTAATAGTTTTTCAGTTATACGAAATACGAACGTACGTACATACGTCGACGAAATTAATCTAACCAGTTCAGGAATAGTCAAAGTGGATATTTTAAGTTTCAAAATTAAAGTTTTCTTTACCTACATACAAAAGATGCAAAAGTTCGACCTTTTTAAAGCTAATCGTTTTTGAGTTATACGAAATACATACGCACGTACACACGTCGACAAAACTGGTGATAACTAGTTTAGTAATGGTCAAAATGGATTTATATTTTGAAGTTAAAAATTTGCTTGTACATACTGAGAAACAATGCAAAGTTTTGACCTTCTACTCTAAAAGTTTTTCAGTTATACTATATATGTACGTATATACGTACATAGAAAAAAAAACTAGTCATAACTAGTTCAGGAATGGTTAAAATGGATGTTTTAAGTTTTTAAGTTAAAGTTTTCTTATATGTACAAACAAACGGGACTCTGATTTTGACAAAATTAATTCAGGTGTGCTACTAATGAATATTTCCATTGAAATTTCAGTATTCAGATTTCAAATTGAAATTTGAATACTGAAATTTTCCGTGATTATAATCATTCCCTTCCCTTCCTTATTTTCCCTTATTGTCCCTTAAGGAAGTAAAAAGACAAAAAAAAGTTTTAAAAATCAATATTCCGTTCACGCAACAGATGTGTTTTATTTTAATTTGACTTTCTTTATTGAATTTTAAAGTAATTAAAAATCTGTGTACTCCAGAAAATAATTTGCGAAGCGAACTTGCTCTTCGGTGTAATTACAGCATGAAGTGTTTTTGTCATTCTTTCATTAAAGCAAAGAATGTTTGTGTATTCAGCTGATATTCTAATTTAAATAATTCTTTTGTAATCAGGATAATGGGAATGTAAGAATGGGAAATTTACATATTTTCATTTCTGAAAATATCTTTCATTATGTATTTTAAATTGGAATAAGTATTAGGTTGTGTATATCTGGGTATCAGCGTATTGCAGTTTCACTGTATAGTTTTAAAATTTCAATTTATTCTCTTAATTAAAAAATATACGTCTTTCATTCGGAAAATTTGTTTTAAAGATAATTAGAGTAGGTATCTTAGAGTAGTTTCAAAAATTGAATCTTATATATAATTAGATTGATATTCTTGAGTAAAAGAGATATACCCTGGAAAGTAAATTGTTTGAAAACAATGACAAATGTGAAATGCTTTTAATTTTCTATTGGTTAAGAGGGGATGAATGTCTCAACAAGGCTTAGACCCGTAATTTTTTTCGATCCCGTTCAACTAAAAAATGTATAGCGGTTAAATTCCGGTTTTCATTCATCCGAAAAATACGGTTTTCTGTTCTGTTCATACTTTTATTTTATGTATATTCTTATTCTTATTTATTATTTAAAATGCGCAAGTCTTACGGTGCCAATCTCCGTTTGCGTGACCAAAGGCCGTGGGGTGCGAAGTTCCGGTTAGGTGGTCAATCTTACGCGGAACCAACAGTGTTTAGTTCCCAGGCATGCTTGGTCCTCAAATTCTCTACCCACTGAAGGAATGAAAGGCCTTGCCTAGCAAGGGGATCGAACCCCGGACCAGTGTCGTGGGAGCACGAAGCGCTACCCCAACGCCACTGGGCTTCATGGACGCCCTTATTTGTTCTAAATATATAAGTCTATCATAAACAAAAAAAATGTAATTCTATCAAAAATTAGAAGATTTAATTTTTTTTTATTTGTACAAAAAAAGGCATACTTATTATTAAAACATTTCTTATGATTATAGATTATGATAGATTTCTTAAGATTTCTTATGATAGATTTCTTATGATAAACATTTCTTATGATAGATTTTTCTTATATTTAAGAAGATCAGAATATTTTTTCTTCGTAAACATTATCATTCGCGAATTATCTACCTGAAATTACTGCTACATCATTCTCTGAATTCTTTATCTTCATTATAAGAATGCAATTAAAATTTGAACTTAACATTTGCAAAATTTTATTTCATTTCAAAAATCGACTTGGAGAAAAGAAGAAGCAACGCTCTATTCTTCTTTTAATTAAAAGAAATATTTTAAAATTAAATGTGTTCATTTGGTGTTATTACATTTATTAAAATAACTTTACTCATTTGGACAACATTCGGCCTGGTAATAGAATAGAATATAAATTACAGAATATTATATACCATAGAATAATGCATGTTAGAAATACAAATGTGTGTTTGTGGAAAATACTTTTATTGCCGATATATTTGAAATTTTATGGTTTAAATTTTTAAAATTATTTAAGTAATTTAAATAATTTACAATAAATAATTACAATAGTATTGTAATTATTAATTACAATAAATAATTAAATAATTTACAATATTTATAAGAAATGCAAATGTGTTTGTGGAAAATACTTTTATTGCCGATATGTTTGAATTTTTATGGTTTAAATTTTTTGATACAATTAACCAGCATATATGATATGAGTGATGAACATTGGCATTTTTATCTACACTTGTGTAGAAAAATTAAGCAACAGGTGGTTTTTTTTACCATAACTCCACGAGAAATCATCTGAGAGACAGGTAATTCAGAAATGAGGGAGAGTATTATGTACGTAAAGGATGACGAAAGCATCGGCGCTGAAAAAGGAATACGATGCATACGGTATGGAATCAAACAAAAACAAGCTTTATTGAGCGCATAGTATTTTGACTCATGATTGTCTATTCAAGAGGAAGAACAACAAGAACATGTTCCTTAATATAGAATATGATCTCCCCTAACTGCAATGGTTGCTTCACACCGTCTCTGCATGCTCAGAATCAGCTGGTCCAACATTTTTGCGGTAGGAGGGCCCATTCCGCTATCAGCATCTGTTTGAGTTGTTAGATATTCTCCGAAGGATGTAAGCGTGCTGCAATGCGTCTCCCCAAAGCATCCCCCACATGTTATATATATGTATATATATGTATTTATATATATATGTATATATATGTATTTATATATATATATATATATATATATATATGTATTTATATATATATGTGTTATATATATATAGGTGTGGACCTTACAGTATGGCGAGACGTAGGTAAGTTAGGAGAGAACGCTAGACAATATATATTAACTGCTGTTACAGGTCGGCTGATACCAGATGGCAGGGAACAAAATAGTTTTGTTACTTAACTAATACAAATTTGCAGTTTATGTTATACGCTAGAGAGCGAAAGCATTATGAGTGCTTTAAATTTTAAACATTTTCATAAATAAAAAAATAGGTCATTTGTTCACTAACTTTGGACATCTTAAGATCATGAGTATTCTTAAACTCATACTTTCCAGTGGAGTTTTGGACACTTGAGTAGTTAGGTGAAGATCCCCATATAAAAAAGAAAAAATATGTTTTAAAAATCTGCATTATAAATATATGTAAATAAATTTTTGATATATTACACACACACACATATATATATATATATATGTATGTATATAATATATCAAAATTCTTTAACATTTATATATATATATACATATATTTATACATATATACATATATGTATATATATATACATCTATATATATACATATATTTATACATATATACATATATATACATATATATATATGTATATATATGTATATGTATGTTGCTTCGCACCCTCTCTGCATACTTAAAACCAGCTGGTCCAACATTTTTGCGGTAGGAGTGCCCATTCCTCAATCAACATCTGTTTGAGTTGTTGGGTGTTCTCCGGAGAATGTAAGCGTGCTTCAATGCCTCTCCTCAAAGCATCCCACACATGTTCGACGGGATTTAAATGAGGGGTGTAAGCTGGACAATCCATTCGAGTGATATCTTCACTTTCCAGTAGCTCCTCAACAGCATAAAACAGAGTTACGTCAAACCTCAACAGAGTTATGGCAAAAAACCCACCTGTTGCTTAAGTTTTGCACACCAGTGTATTATCAAACTTGCATTTGACAACTGAACATTCATTGGAAATAAATCTACTTTCTACAAGTAGTTTCAAGCGAAACTAAAACAGAAAAATACTAGTGAATATCAAAATATCCAGAAGCAATATACATGTTGTTTGTCTTGGTTTGGAGCGCTACGGTCTACTTTTTTGTACAGCACGAGGGCTAATGAGACTGGGACCTATTGTTTAAAGCAGACTCCGAACGGCTACGAACTTCCATACCACAATGGGATTCGAACCCACGAAAGCTGGTACCGAAGGTCAGCTCTCTAACTATTCGACCATCTTTCGGAACAATGCACATGTAATGACGATAATTATATGATTGGTGTTAAATTAGATAACATTAACTCATTGTGTGCGTGTACATTTAGCAGCGGAATTGTAGCGGGCGTTTTGCCCGTAAATTTAGTTATTCAGTTAAATCTCAATATATAGAAAATTATTTAATTTTTAACCAACTTTTCGTATTTTGCATTGAAATATATAAACAAATATATAAATAGAAATATATAAACAACCGTCAGAATTTTTAAACAAAATATATATTTTTTGGTGGATAAATTTATAATAGTATCGTAAATATGAAAAATCAAATAGAAATAGTAGTATATAAGTGTTAATTTTGTCGAATAATGTTATATATAAACATTTTTACATTATGAGAAAATGAAAAGAGCAATCATAAAACTAATAATGTAAAAAATAGTTTTTATTTGTCTCAATTTTTCCAGAATCTATGTAGTACACAAGAACATTCGGCTTCGTTTTCCTGAATATCCTGTTATTTTTGTACCCACACACAAACCATGTTGTTACACTAACCCGTACTAGTATGTGTATCGCGCTCAAATATCAATCGTCAGAAAACCTACTAGTACGTGTACCGCATACAATGTGTTAATAAGTTGGTTTTAGTAACAAAATGACTGAAGATGTATCGAACCGAAATAAACCGATATTTTTATGAATAACGAGATGTTTGAATTTCAGATAAAAACTTATTGAAATTATGCAGATGGTATTTAAATAACGTAAAGTAAAAATAAATGAGATATTCAAAAACTGACGTCCTAGTATCAGATACAGTGTTACTTTCTCCGATTTATGGTTTGTTTGGAGGTTGGTTTAGAGCACTACGGTCTACTTTTTGCAACACGAGGGCTAATGAGACCCCCCGATTTATGACGTTATATATTGAAAATGGATAGCCTGCATTTAATCAGGGTCTTCAAAACTTTCGAAAAAGAGGAAATGAATTATTCTGAACGTTTCAAAGTTGACAGTATTTTCTGCCGTGCCGTAATGCATATTTATACCAATTTTCTGTACAATGGGAGCCGTCGTTCAGGGCTACAGTGTATCCTCGCCACTCTTCGCTTCATGTTTTGCGGCTCCGGTACTTCGCGGATTTTTCCGAAATATTCATCAAAAAATAAAAATGAAAAAATGCAACTAAGTCGGTAGCCACATTGCGGAAAGGAGCGTTGTTTCATGTTGATGGGAGAGCGAGAAGGAACCCTGCATGTCAAACAAGAGTTGAGATGAGTTGAGTCAGAGTACATACTACGGGCTCTTGAGAGGACAAAGTCTGCAAGTAGGGAAGAAACTGAAGAGGAAGACGAAGAACAAACTGAAAAACTTGGCCTTACCCTGGAGAATCTGCAACAATTGTGCAACATGGTAAGAATTTGCACAAGACATTGACGACAATAAGGTTCGAGCTGTCGAGTTCAGCAATCGCGTTGACGGCGTTATATGATTATACAAGGGAATTTTGAAGGAAAAAGAAAAACAAAGACAACAACTACCCATCAGCATGTTTCTCTCCAAGGTAAAGCCTCCTTGCTCTACCGTCAGCGCCTCCAGCAGAAGAGTCTCCGAGTGAGCCTAAAACTTCTACGAGTCAAGTGAGAGCCTCTCCTCTGCCACCAACACAAGACTCTTCGCCTCTCTCAGAAAGCAATGTTGATTAATGTTTATTACTCTATAAGGTTTTGTAATTAACCTTATTAATTAGCACTGACACGTTTAAGTAAATACGTATACTGTTGTAATTTTTGTCTTAAATGTGTAAAGTATAAATACTGTTTACATATTTAAAACATTCGTGTACCCGCATACACGAAAATTCCTAGGGGCAAATCCTACTTCGTGATTTTTCAGTTTTTGCGGAAGGTTCTGGTCCCATTAACCGCTAAACATGAGGGATCACTGTAGTTGTGAAACATACATGCAAGGAATATTTATTTATATAAAGATACATTTAAAAATGCAGTCGAACTTCGATAACTCGACTTCCTATAAGTCGAATAATCCGCTAACTAGAACTTTTAATCGTCCCTAATCATTTCTATACTTTTCTTTAAAAACTGTCTCAATAACTCGAAGTGAACACTTCTAAGTCGAAGTTTTTGTTGTAGATTTCCCCGGTAAAAAAACGCAATTCGGATCAAAACTTCGAATGCCAGTCCACTCGTGACCTTCGAGAACCTTCATTTTCGAAGGTCACGAGCAAGCACAGGACGCTATAGAGAAAGTGCCTGTTTGTAAACAAATGCGAGTGCTGACTACAACTCCACTTTTCGTTGGCAAAACATGGCTCGTTTTCACTGTATCTTATGAGCCTCGATATGGATCACGTATACAATAGAATTAAATTTTATTGAAGGGAAGGGGAAGGAAACATCAGAAACTGGACAAGTAATGCAAAATAAATTTTTTTAGCACTTACAAAATTATATATTTAAAAAAATTAAACATTTTACACAGTACTATTATGTATCAAAGTATAACTACTTTGATTATGTTTAACAGTCACAATAAACTATTACATAAATAAGAATCTAATAAAAATGGGCGAAATCTGATTATTTTTAGGACAAAAAATAATGACATCTATAGGTACAGTACTTCTCATAAAAGCATAGAAAATACATTAGAAATATGAAAAAAAAACTTAGTAATAATAATAAAAAAAATTCTTAGAGCATAATAATTTTATATAATTAATAATAATTATAAAAAATATAATTTAAATAAATTAATAAATTAAATTAATAATTAATATTATAAAATTGATAATTAATATTATTAAAATATTATTTATTAAATTAATGATTTAATAAATTAATTTTAATTAATAATAATTATGTAATAATTTTATATAATTTTACATTACAGTAAGGTTAACGTTTTATGACCATTCTGAAAATGTTTGCCGCAAAATTCTCGAAAAACTTGGAATCCAGTCTTGCCTTTTCGAAGCTTTCATCCAAAATCTTCGCAATGTAGGATGGATCTTTAGGAAAGCAATAAATTCCAATATTTTTACCTTTTTTGAAACGCTTAGTACACCCATACGCACAACAGCGTTTTACCATTTTCAGATAATTGACAAAATTAAAACCCCAATAACAAACACAATCCGTAGGAAATCCAAATGTTTTGCCAACGAGAAAGTGGAGCTGCCACTTTTGCTGCACCTGACGTCATGCGCACATTCTCTATTCACATCTTACAACAATACCTGGAGACCACCAAAGGCGCAGACACAACCCTATTTAACTGTGTTCGAAAATTAGGTGACTTTGTGAATGCCAACAACCTTAAAAATAACTGCTTTTTTCAAATGAGATTTACATGGTATGTATACTAATTAAAAAGTAATGAGGCCAATTTTCTTGAGTTTTAAACCTTTTGAACCCATTCTTCTCTTGTTATTTACATAGGTTATTAAAAAATTGAAATGCGTACAACTATAGTATTATGGTGCATATCAAACCATTTAAACCATGTCGACCCATCTTAAGTGCCAGTTGAGAAGAATGGGAGGTAACTTCAATAATTCGAACTTCGGATAAGTCGAATATTTTTGGGGGTCCCCTGGGACTTGGAGTTATCGAAGTTCGACTGTATATGTTAAAAAAGTATATAATTTAAGAGCGATAGATTGTTTGTTTGTTTGGAGGGACAAAACCGCTAGAGCGTGACACCTATATATAACTCTTATGAGACTACAAGTCTTCTTTAATCAGATTTTATATACTTTACTTACTTTTAAATGCGCAACAGCCCCTAGGGGGCCAAGGATTACGGTGCCAATCTCCGTTTGTGTGACCAAAGGCCCTGGGGTGCGAAGTTCCGGTTAGGCGGTCAATCTTACGCGGAATCCCCAGTGTTTAGTTCCCAAGCATGCTTGGTCCTCAATTTCCCTACCCACTGAAGGGATGAAAGGCTGAGTCAACATTGCCCAGCCCGGGGATGATTCTATATACAGTGTGATGAGGCGATTTAGATCTGTTATATAATTGATTCATTCATACATGAAGTAAAATGATCGGGATCTAAATCTGACCTCATCACATCGTTGTAAAG
The DNA here is from genome assembly GCA_032207245.1 of Pardosa pseudoannulata. Classification (NCBI taxonomy): domain Eukaryota; kingdom Metazoa; phylum Arthropoda; class Arachnida; order Araneae; family Lycosidae; genus Pardosa; species Pardosa pseudoannulata. The sequence continues at coordinate 18,934,679 of CM063509.1, read as the reverse complement.
AGATAGAGGATCATAAATTTCTTTTCAACGGATAGTGTTGTCTTGTACGGTGGTCTCGGGCGGGGTTCTGATTCCAGTCCCAGATTAGAATTCCGTCTCCGTACTTGACAATAAATAAGAATGTACCTTTGTGGAGTATTTATGAGTCCCTAAGGGACAGTGCCCAATTAGAAGGGATAAAGGTTTGGCACGTTGGCGGTCTCAAGGCGGTGTTGAAGCAGGCCAATGAAATCCTTACAATTCTCCCGATTGGAAGACAAGAAGGAGGAGGGGACAAGGTTGAAATAATTAAATATGAAGAATCAAAAAAGATGAGAAGATAGTTCGGAGGACCCAGAGAAGGGGTTCGGAGGTCCCAAAAAAAGGTGTTCGAAAGTCGGGAGTCCAGTCGGGTCCGACGGAAGTTGTTCGTGAGTCCAGAGGAGAAGATGCTCTAGAGTCCAGACTAGGAGAGTCCAGCCAAGACCGACAAGAAGTGTTCCTGCACCAAATAGTACGGCCGCACCCCAAAGACTCAGGAGGAAGCCCCTGACGAGACCAACGGATGATATATAGATTCCCTCTCCTGATCAGCCATAGCTACCCTTCAACCAGAAGTGTTCCGGGCCCAACATTTTAGACCCACAAAGGTACCCCAAATTTACTTACATTTTTGAAATTGAGATTAGGTCCTCTATCTATTCACAAAATTACTTAAGTAGATAAAAAATTTTTCAGAACTAATTAAAAAAAAGTTTTGTATGTAAATAGATGTATATATATATTTTATAATAAATTTACTTTTTTTTATATTAAGCTAATCTCGGTTGCTGTCAATTTAGCTGTTAGTTTATTTTCATAGTTATGTCTGTAGTTTCTCAGAACCTGTGGTTAAATTTAGTAAAAAATACTTAACACAACGCAATTAAAAATAAATCACCACTATACATTTGATCACAGGTTGATACTTAAATATAAACGAGGACTACACGACATACAGCATTATAAAAACTAAATTCTGAATCCACTGCAATGCTTTATAATAATTAGATGAAGGAATCGAGTATGCTTCAATTATAAAAAGAATAAAACACCGTATTATTGAATAATTCCAAGTGTTAAATCAAAAGCAGGAACACAAAGAGTCTTAATGAACACAATTCATGATAAGAATTCTGCATGGCATGAGTTTATCAAGCGTGGAATAATAAATGGAACGATGGTGTAAGCCAAAAATAAAACAAAATAGAATAAAATAAAAGCACTGGAAATAAGATGAAGGTACAAACAGGAAAAGTTGGGATGACAAAAAGAAAAAAAAAATGAACTCTTTGTATCACTTTAAAAAACACACAGCGAATTGAACATAAATAAATATAACTTAAGAGAACAATAGAACGCAGAAGATTCAATCTGACAGATCTTTTCTAGTTGTTTTGCCTGCTGAGATAGGAAAGTAATGAAAACTTTGTACAATAAAAGAAGCGAGAATAATTAATGATCCTTTGTGTCTTAAAATTTTTTTGGAGAAAAGCCAGTAGTTTTATAGCTACAATTTTAACTCCATTTTTTCTCGATAGATGGCAGCAGCAGTACGAGTTTAAAGATTTTTAAAAGATTCATGATTTATGACTACGGGCAGATACTTCGAAAATATGCAAAATTAATGAGCATTGATATTAAAAGTTATCTGGGATAAAAAGTTGAAATTAATTAAAAAGTAAAAATTTCCCTCTCGAAAATTTTAGGAAAAAAAATTAAAAGCTATAGCGTTTCTAAAGGAAATTAATCTGAAAAGTTACTTAAAAAATGTTCTTGGACTGGAAGAGAATAATACCCAAGTTTAATCTCATGTTGGCAACCTCAGAATTCGACGCAGCTGCTTTGAACGTTAATTTTTAAATTCATTTGCTGTGCTGCATTGGTTATTTTTGTGATTTTATGCCGTTTTTTTCCTTTTCTTTACGGGATAAATTAATGTTGTGTTTTATTTAAGATTTTTCAAATCTGAGTTCTGGTATTCTTATGTTTCAGAGAATAATTTACGATATTTTGATCTGTAAATTACTTAAATATACAAAAAGAAATTTTCAGACCCACATTTGAAGTAAGTTCGGATCTAATAATTAATATGCATTTATTATTTCACTGAGATATAGTTGTAGACCTGCTGTATCAATAATTTTTCTTTTCTTCTTTGTAAAAAATAAACATAGGTCTTTTAGGTGTTATAAGAAACAGTAAAAAAGAGAAGATTATCAATTTTGTCTTAAAGAATTTTTTCACCCTTTTTATAATATATTATCTACCACAAAATTATTTAAGTTCTTTTTTAATTGCCTTATTTTCTCTAACTTTAATATAACTGATGATGTTTGCAACCAGAATTTTAAAGGTTTTGTAGTAAGGTTTTTCAGTTAAAAGGTATGAATCATTTAAAGTATTAAAAAAAAACAAACAAAAAAAAACATGAATATTAGTAGTAAGGAGTACATTCTAACGTATATTTATGTAATGATATTTTCTGACAAAAATTAACCTGTGTAATTATATCTCTCTTGAAGTAATTTCAGGTGCTTTGCTCCTTTTATGGTATTCTTTTCTAACAACCTTATTGAATTTCTTTGTTTCCTTTACTGATTTCTTACTGTTTCA
>CM063509.1:18919545-18927045 GCA_032207245.1 Pardosa pseudoannulata | reverse complement strand
ACATATATATATATATATATATATATATATATATATATATATATATATATATATATATATATATATATATATATATATATATATATATATATATATATATATATATATGTATATATGTATATATATGTCTGTATATGTATATCCAAATGTTTTATAAAGTCATTGGAACTGTGTTGTACTCCACGTTTCAACCCTTTCAATAATGTATTTCTCATTTCAGTACTTGTAGGGGGTGGGTCAGTATCAAGTGGTTTTTCATCTGACTCATCAGTTCCATCATTCGTCTGTTTTCCTATGACAATCTGACAGACTTCAGATTCTGTTAATGTGGAAGCTACTGGAATGTTTTATCTACTTTCACCCATGATTCGAACTCTTCAGAGGTCATATCCAAAGGATTTTCTATCATTTCTTGAGATTTCTGGCAATTTTTCTTCTCAAAATCAAGGGACGGACTCCTATGACTCCTATGACAAAATCAAGGCATCTCACAGACTTCAGATTCTGTTAATGTGGAAGCTACTGGAATGTTTTGATTTATTTTCACCCATGACTGGAACTCTTCAGAGGTCATATCCGAAGGATTTTCTATCATTTCTTGAGATTTCTGGTAATTTTTTTCTCAAAATCAAGATATAAAAATGTGAATACGCTCATTCTCAGCTCCGATAAGAATGTGCTGCCTTCTGCTTATCTGACAACCATTGATCACCAGCAGGGTGTGCGTATTTTTGAAAAATTCCAGGAGCGTGTAGTCCCCACTCTTTTGTTAATTTCCCATTTCCCTAAGTGCATGAGGAGAATTCTCGGAAATTCAAACAGAGAAAGAAAAGAAAAGAATGGGTTCCTTCTGAATATATTGCGAATATTCCTTTGCCAGTTAAAATGAGGTTCGAAAACTGATAACATTAACCGATGTAACGATCACATAAAGCGATAATTTTAACATACAAATGAATAGAGAAAATCGGGACCCAGTGATTTCGATAACAATAAGCGATTGATAACATTAACCGCAATCACATTAAGCGGAGTCCACTGTATCATGCATATCACCTGTCATGAATTCCAAGTCCCTTGGACTCAGTTGAATTTCACAAATACTTTACCTTATCCGACAAATGGCTCGAAACTACTCGATCTTTACTTGGGAAAATAAAGCCATTTATTGGGAAAATGGTAAATTATATATTAAGCATTGGAAGAACTGAGTTCTGGCTTCACAGAATTGAAATACCGATTTTTCTCTTTCCCGAACTCAGGCTGGGCATTCCGAATTTGTCACATTTGCGTTGCCCGAACTGAGTTCGGGCGTCACAAGCAAGGGGTTAAAGAAGTAGATACAAATAATATTGATAGTTTAAAGTGTCAAATATATAGAAAATTGAAAAAATCGCTTATATGTCTCTAAAAAGAAGAAGAAGAAACTTTTTAAGAGGTGGTTGGTTTCCTAACGAAACCACTATTTTAAAGCAGAGGTGGGCAAAAGACGGCCCGCTGGCCGGATCCTGCCCTTTTGCTTACTTTATCCGGCCATTTCAAAAATCCTGCATGCATTTTTTTAATCTCTTATATGCGATTTTGTTCAAATCAACAGTATTCGATTAAATAATTTACTAAAAGAAAATTTTCACTCAAACGAGTTGAGTGTTTTCTACGGTGCTTTGAATACAGAACATTTCAAACATTTTTTGAACTATGTTCAAAAAATACTTATTTTTATTTGGTTCAACATATATTTGTGAAAGATCTTTTTCGTTAATGATTTACACGAAAAATAAATATCGACCAGAGATTACTGACGAAAATCTACACTCGGTATTAAGGATTGCTATAAGTGATTTGGATCCAAATTTTGAAGAAGTAATATCAAATGAGCATTCTAGATTTCACTTTTCGCATTAACTTAAACTATTCCATTTTAACGTTTGATGTTTGTCTTTTCTTTTTATAATTCTATTTACTATTTACAAAATGTAATATAAATATAAAAAGGTAATAACTAGGATCAAAAATAGAATAATTTGTATCTTTAAGATATAAATGAATATCAAAATAAAATCTTTCCTTAACTGATTTATTTCATGATCCTTAATTTACTATAATGGATCCTATTTCTTTAAAAATGACGTGACATATTTTACTGGACACAAATTACATATACACCTTAGTAAAAAAATTTATTATTACTATTATCTTTTATTAACTGTCAAATTTCTCTTCCCAAATGCTTTAAAATGATACTTATAGTGTTTTCGTCAAAATAGGGAAAAAACTCCACCCAAAACATTCGCGTGTGCACAGCGCACGCGGTATAGTCCTCCGGCCTAGGAGACATTTTGAAAATTTCATTTTGGCCAGCACTTAAAAGTATTTTCCCACCCCTGGCTTAAAGTTTCAAATATATAGAACATTGAAAAAATCACTTATTTGTCTCTAAAAAGAAGAGAAAAACTTTTTAAGAGTTGGTTTCCTAACGAAACTACTATCCTTTAGAGCAGAGGTGGGCAAAAGACGGGATCCGGTCCTTTTGCTTACTTTATCCAGCCCGTTGAAAAATCCTGCATGCCATTTTCTTAATCTCTTATATGCGATTTTGTTGAAATCAACAGTATTTGTATGCGTAGTTCTGTGTTTCTGTAGAACTTTTTCGTTGATGATTTACACGAAAAATAAATATCGATCACAAATTACTGACGCAAATCTACACTCGGTATTTACGATTGCTACAAGTGATATGAATCCAAATTTTGAAGAAATAATATCAAATGAACATTCCAAATTTCACGTTTCGCATTAACTAAAACTATTCTGTTTTAACGTTTGATGTTTGTCTTTTCTTTTTATAATTCTATTTAATATTATATTTACAAAATGTACTAACTATGATCAAAATAAAATAATTTGTATCGTTAATATATAAATAAATATCAAAATAAAATTTTTCATTGGCTGATTTATTTAATGACCATTTATTTAATACAATGGATCCTATTTCTTTAAAAATTACGTGACCTATTTTACTGGGCACAAATTGTTTGCATACACACCTAAGTAAAATAATTTATTATTCCTATTATCTTTTATTAATTGTCAAATATTTCTATCCAAAAGCTTTAAAATGATACTTATAGTGTTTTTGTGAAAAACATTTCTTTTTTAGGGAAAAACTCCACCCAAAACATTCGCGTGTGCACAGCGTAAGTGGTATAGTTCTCCAGCCCGGGAGACATTTTGAAAATTTCATTTTGGCCCGATCTTAAAAGTATTTGCTCACCACTGCCTTAAAGTGTCAAATATATAGAAAATTGAAAAAATCACTTATGTCTCTAAAAAGAAGAGAAGAAACTTTTTAAGAGGGGGTTTCCTAACGAAACCACTATCCTTTAAAGGATTAAACCAAACCGTTTCACTCTTCTTCTCGTATGTTCAATTAAAAATATTAAGGTGTTATGATTAGTGGTTCTTTTTACGGCATTTTATAAAAGTGGGAGCTTAATTATAATTACTCTGTGTATATCTCACTGTATGGGGGATCCAAAGTACACAGGTATTTTAAAGAAACTTTCCAGGAACAAGAAAAATTTACTTTAAATTTACCTTATTTAATCCCGGGATTAAATCTCTGAATGCAATTTCTGTGTATTTTATTTACATAGTAAAAGAGTCCCAGAAGAAGAAAGAGTGACATCTCTTTAACGAATTGTATCCGGTATTCAGGGGATCTTTTATCATGACTAACAATGGTGTTAACTTTCTTTCGGTTGTTCGGAGAATGTGAAAGCAGGGAATAGAAAGATAGGTATTTTAGAAGAGCCTATATAATTAAGTGATTGTAGAAGTAGACGGGAGTCTGCCTCTCACTAATTGGAGTGTCGAATGAAAAACAAGCATATATTTTCTGAAGTTCCAACTGTGCATGCAATGAAATCATGCTGTAATGCACTTGGTATGATTAACTTTCGAAGTTACTTGCAGATCAGTGGCGTGAGGTAGGTTTTCATGCACGGTGTGCAGAGAACATGGATTTTCCTAGATAAATATTTAATTATTGAGACATTTCAGTTCTTCATTCTGAAACAGGTTATTGATTACTAATATAAATTTAAAGATTACAATAAATCAAGGCCGTAGGCAGGGGGAGGGATTTGGAGAACTGGTCCCCCCCCGAAATTTTGAAAGACCATTTTGTAGATAGATAATGTCCCACGGTTGTGTGTGTGCTATCTGCCTAGCTGTTCATGAATATAAACAGTTATTCTCTTAAAAAAAATCGCTCAGATCCTAAAAGTCTTCCTGGACCGCTGGCCGGAAATACAGTACTGTATTTCCGCCACTGTATTGTGGAAATACAGGGTTTTCCCGCTCATTAATTGAAGTATCATTTACAAATAAAGATGTCTTTCTCCCTTAATCCCTCTCCGTAAATAATTTCTGGCTACGGCCCTGCAATAAATAAAATATTTACCTACGAGTAGTTGAGTTATAACTATAAAAACAGCTAAACTTATGAGAATTCTACTAGCACTGAGACAAAAATCATGTATTTTGTTATATGGTGTTATATCGGAGTCGAAAAAGCAACGCTTCGGTCTTCCGCGAAAAACTTATATGTTCAACAAACGTAGCACTACATGGCGCCCACCGCTGCGGTGCCTCATCTGGATTCTCATTGGTTCCGACAAACCGAACGTCTATTCCACGTTCAGAGGATTTCACTGCACGCTGGCACAATAGAAGGATCTGTTTCTCGTTCGGTCAGTGGATTAAATTATATTTATTAATTGTTTTTAACATTTGAAAATCATATATTCTGCGAAAAACATCTTGACAATTTTTAAAAACAAAACCAGGGATATGGTGTTACAGATATAACTTATATACAGTCTGTACGACACAATGAATGGTAAAATTTGGACCGTTCTGTTAAAATTCGTTTCTTTTCTGTCTAACAAAACAACATTGTTTTTCAGCGAATTATTACAATAAATATAATACATCACAGAAATTACTTTACCACACTAAAACATTTCACTTTATTTTGATGAAATACTTCTTTTATATTTCCATGAAAACAAAATCTTACAATATATAAATTTAAACATTAACCGTCTACAAAATCGTATGGCCAGTTAATCAGTTAAAAAATCAAAAGCGCTTCAGCACGTAAGTCCCCGCTCTAATACAAACCGTACCTTCGGATGATTCTGAATGCCAAGTGCAAGAAAAGTAGCTGCACTTGCCTCAGTGCCATAGTATGCTGTGCTTTTCCAGTAGCCCATAAATATAAAGCGGGAATTTTAATTTAGTGCGCAGTACGTACACATCAGAAATGCCTATGTTCGTTTGCTTTTGAATTCGCTACGTGGTGAAGCACTTAATACCGCAAGTACTGCGGGAATACAAGCAATCAAATCAACATAATATTTGAATATATTATAAATAATATTTATTATATATCATATAAAGTTAGGTACATCACTTTTTTCAGTGCTCGTTGTATTTTCACCATTGTCGGCCTGGGATCAACTTCAGAGACCCATACTTTCCTTTCTTGACGTGTTGGAACCTTTATTGATGTGTTAGAACGTCAAAAAAAAAATAAAATAAAAATAAAAAAATAAAAAAAAGTCACACATAGCTAGATCAGGTGAATACGGCAGATGTCTGTCACTTTTGGTTTTTGTTTAAGAAACTCAACTATTAATCCGGCTGTACGTGAAGATGCATTGTCATGGTGAAGCATTAGTCCCCTAACATTCACTTCTTGTAGAATTTATGGAAGACATTTAGTGGTATACCAGTTTGCTGTTACTGTCTTCTGTCCTTCCAACTTGATGGCTTTGACCAATCCCGTACTTCTGCAGAAAACGGCATACACCACTTTTTTTTTTCACTTTTTTTGTCTTTTCACCATCAACTTCAAAGACCCATACTTTGCTTTCTTGACGTGTTGGAACGTCAGAAAACGGTATGTACGTTTCATCACCCGTTACAATTTTAGAAATGATGCGGCGGCCACCCTCATTTAACAATTTGAGAGTTTCTTTACTGATTCTGACACTCTCCCCTTTTTGGTGCTCAGTTAGATTATGGGGAAGCTAACGGCAAGCTACTTTTTTCATATGTAATTCTTCATTAATAATTTTGTGTATGGCTGCGGATCCAATGTTAAGTTCCTTCTGTATAATTTGATGGGTACAGCGATTATCATTCATTAACAGTTTTATTATGGCAGACACATTATCCTGGATTACTGCCGACGGCGACCTTCCTGTGTGTTCTTCATCCTGAAGAAAATAGCGAACTCTGGTAAATTCTGTAAACCATCTGAATACAGTAGCACGAGCTGGATATTCATCACCAAAAACCAATTGCAACCGTTGAAAGCATTCCTCTTGATTTAATCCTGCTCTAAAATCGTAGAAAATCATATCTCAAAAATGTTCTCTTGTCAATTCCATTTTCTCTTCTGTTTAAAATTTATTCTACACTAAATAAGTTGAAGTAAGTCAGAAAAAAGTTGTCTGCTGTGTTAAAATACGTTGTAAATTAAAAATAAACCATTATTTTTATTTTGTAAATTCTAGTCTTCGCGTATTTCAAAAATTTAAGAGTAACCCTCGAATTTCTAGACATAGTCTTTCAAGTATAATACTAAATATACACTTACCAATTGTTTCAGCTATATCAGATCCATAGCTAGATCAGTTGAATACGGTGGATGTTCTATAAGTTTCATTTATTATTATTTATGAAACTCAACTGTCAATCCGGCAGAAGAATTGCATATGAAAAAAGTAGTTTGCCGGAAGTAAGTCAGTAAAAAATCGTCTCCTGTGTTAAAATACTTTGTATTTTAAAATTAAACCGTTATTTTTACTTTGTAAATTCTCGTGTTTGCGTATCTCAAAAATTTCAGAGTAACCCTTGTATTTCTAGACATAGTATTTCTAGTATAATACTAAATATATTTCTATTAAACTGGATGAAATTGAAAAACTATTTGATTTTAAATTTACACTTACCAGTTGTTTCAGCTATATCATATCCATAGCTAGATCAGTTGAATACGGTGGATGTTCTATAAGTTTAATTTGTTCTTGTTTATGAAACTCAACTGTTAATCCGGCAGAAGAATTGCATATGAAAAAAGTAGTTTGCCAGAAGTAAGTCAGTAAAAAATCGTCTCCTGTGTTAAAATACTTAGTATTTTAAAATTAAACCGTTGTTTTTATTTTGTAAATTCTCGTCTTCGCGTATTTCAAAAATTTAAGAGTAACCCTCGTATTTCTAGACATAGTCTTTCTAATATAATATTAAATACATTTCTATTAAACTGGATGAAATTGAAAAACTGTTTGATTTTAAATTTACACTTACCAATTGTTTCAGCTATATCAGATCCATAGCTAGATCAGTTGAATACGGTGGATGTTCTATAAGTTTAATTTGTTTTTGTTTATTAAACTCAACTGTTAATCCGGCAGAAGAATTGCA
>CM063509.1:18894545-18904545 GCA_032207245.1 Pardosa pseudoannulata | reverse complement strand
ATATATATCTCTATATATCTATGTATATATCTATCTATTTTTATCTATTAATTTATATATCTCTCGAGAGAGATAGAGAGTAAGTGAAATGGATAAGAAAAGATTCTGCAAACAAAACATGTATTTAGGTTATGTTTATTATTAACTAAATTTGCACCGACATCCATGATTTCAGTAATACATAAATAACCATCTATACGAAACAAATTTTAACAAATTCATAATACAAGAGTTTCCTCTATTTAATAATTAAATTTAGAATGAATTAGAATTATGCTCTAGGGACGTCCTAATAGAAAATGCAGTTGATGAAAAAGAGAAAAATCGTGTTTCATTTTGCTGGGAATCAAGACTTTCCATTTCCCCACTTTCCGATTTATTACTGAACACACACATAAAAGACTGTTTTGTTCGGTTTTGATGATTGTATGATGAATGACACTTAATGAAACTTTAATGTCTGTAGTACTTTACCACCGCTCCTAAATTGGTTTCGACTGTAAGTGCGTCATTGTGAATCCTATTATTAATTCCCGAAATTAGATATGTTGCTGAAAGTTTAATTGTCGAAAAAGAATAAGGACTTTCATAAAATCAAATTTATCAATGTTTCATTTGTCGATTCAATTGTGGGATCATTTAATTGTCATTAACCACTTATGATCCCTATCTATAAATATGAAAAGGCTGAAAATAAATTTCATCCAGTTTATAGAAAGCTTTATTGAACACATTGTTAGTTCTTTGAAATTATCGAAAATAAATTAAATATTTTACTGAATACTTATATATATGTCTATCTGTCTATCTATCTATATCTATATCTCTCTGTTTATCTATTTATTTATCTATCTATCTATATCTCTCTGTATATCTCTATCTATATCTGTGTGTATATCTATATATTTATTTATCCATCTATATATCTATGTATGTATCTACCTATTTTTATCTATTTATTTATATATCTCTACCTAAATTATACTCATTAAACTCTATCTATGTATCTGTATATTTATATATCTATTCATGCACCTATATCTATATTATCTCTCTCTCTCTCTCTCTTTCTATATATATATATATTTATCTATATATGTCTCTTTATGTATATCTATGTATATCTATCTATCTCTATCTATATACCTATATATCTACTTGTATATGTATATGTATATGTATATGTATATCTGCCTATCTATCTATTTATCTCTATAGCTATTTCTATTTATTTATATATCTATATCTCTCTGTATATCTCTATCTCTATCTGTCTGTATGTCTACCTATTTATTTATCTATCAATATTTCTCTCTATATATCTATGTATTTATGTATCTATCTAGTTTTATCTATTTATTTATATATCTCTATATATCTTTCCAGAGAGAGAGATAGAGAGAGAGAGAGTGACTGAAATGAAGAAGGAAAGATACTGGAAACAAAACATGTGTTGAGGTTTTGTTCATTATTAACTAAATTTGCACCGCCGTCAATTATTTCAGCAATACATAAATAACCATCTATGTGAGACGAATTTTAACAGATTCATAATACAAGAGTTTCCTCTATTTAATAATTCAGTTTAAAAGGAATTTATGCTGTAGGGACGTCCTAATAGACAGTGCAGTTGATGAGAGAGATAAAAATCGTGTTTCGTTTTGTTGGGAATCAATACTTTCCATTTCCCCACTTTCCGATTTATTACTGAACACACACATAAAAGACTGTTTTGTTCGGTTTTGATGATTGTATGATGAATGACACTTAATGAAACTTTAATGTCTGCAGTCTTTTACCAGCGCTCCTAAATCGGTTTTGACTGAAAGTGCATCATTGTGAAACCAATTATTAATTCCCGAAATTAGATATGTTGCTGAAAGTTTAATTGTCGAAAAAGAATAAGGACTTTGATAAAATCAAATTTATTTATGTCTCATTTGTCGATTTAATTGTCGTTTGTGGCATCATTTAATTGTCATTAACCATATATGTTCCCTATCGATAAGCATGAAAAAGTTGAAAATAAATTTCTTTTATTTTAGAGAAAGCTTTATTGATAACAATGTTAGTACTTTGAAATTATTGAAAATAAGTTAAATATTTTACTGAATACACCCCCTTATATATATATATATATATATATATATATATATATATATATATATATATATATATATATATATATATATATATATATATAAATATATATATATTATACATACATATATAGATACATATATATATATAAAATATATATATATATATGTATCTATCTATCTATCTATCTATCTATATCTATATATATATATATATCTATATATATATATATATATATATATATATATATACATATGGATAGACACACACACACACATATATATATATATCTGCCTATATATATAATAATCTCTCTATATATTTATTTATCTATCTATCTATTTCTATCTGTATATCTCTACCTATATCTGTCTGTATGTTTTTCTATCAATCATTTAATTGACATTAACCACTTATGATCCTTTTAAATTAAATATTATATATATATATATATATATATATATATATTTGTCTGCCTGTCTATCTATCTATTTATCTCTATATCTATCTCTATATCTATTTTTTCATCTATCTATCTACATCTCGCTCTCTGCATATCTCTATCCCTGTCTGTCTGTCTATCTATCTATTTATTTATCTATCTATATTTCTATATATCTATCTATATATTTATTTATTTATCTATCTATATTTTTATATATCTATGTATGTATCTATCTATTTTTATCTATTTATTTATATATCTCTATCTATTTTTCTCTCGAGAGAAATAAAGAGAGAGAGTGAGTGAAATGAAGAAGAATAGATTCTGCAAACAAAACATGTATGTAGGTTTTTTTTTTCATTATTAACTAAATTTGAAATGAATGATTTCAGTAACACATAAATAACGATGTATATGAAACAAATTTTAACAGATTCGTAATACAAGAGTTTCCTCTATTTAATAATTTAATTGTGAACGAGCTTATGCTCTAGGGATGTCCTAATAAACAATGCAGTTGATGAGAAATACAAAAATAGTGTGTCGTTTTGTTGGGAATCAAGACTTTTCATTTCCCCACTTTCCGATTTATTAATGAACATACACATAAAAGACTGTTTTGTTCGGTTTTGATGATTGTATGATGAATGACACTTAATGGAACTTTAATGTCTGTAGTCTTTTACCACCGCTCCTAAATTGGTTTCGACTGTAAGTGCATCTTTGTGAAACCAATTATTAATTTCCGAAATTAGATATGTTGTTGAAAGTTTAATTGTCGAAAAAGAATAAAGACTTTGATAAAATCAGATTTATCAATGTCTCATTTGTCGATTTAATTGTCGTTTGTGGCATCATTTAATTGTCATTAACCACTTATGATCCATATGTATAAGCATGAAAAAGCTGAAAATAAATTTCATTCACTTTATAGAAAACTTTATTGAACACAATGTTAGTACTTTGAAATTATCAAAAATAAATTAATATTTCACTGAATATTTTAATATATATATATATATATATATATATATATATATATATATATATATATATACATATATATACATACATACATACATACATACATATATATATATATATACATATACATATATATATATACTCCCTCACACACACACACACACACACATATATATATATATATATATATATATATATATGTGTGTGTGTGTGTGTGTGTGTGTGTGTGTCTTCGACTTAAAATTCTTTCAATACATTTCCCAAAGCTTTCTGTCCTATAGCTGTTAAATTTTCTGTCTACACGTTTCCTAGCTGTCTCCGGAAAATGGGTTCTTGTTTTTTCTTGATCATAACACTTAATTCGCTGAGTAAGTTTCTTCTACATTGAGAAAATTCTTTCTGTCTTCGCTCTTGGATTCACCTCTGCCCGAGTAGAGTGATTTTTGTGTCTTTCTTTTGTCTGCCGTTAATAGTAAAGATGTCCGTTTTAGCAGCTCTGGAATAAAGTTCTAATTAGACTTGTGCCGTTCTCTTCAATGGTAGCCAGACTGCATCATCGTTATTACTGTTAGCTGATTAGCTTTCTCCTGTCTCAGTAGCCCAAGCACGTAAAAAGAATAGGGGTTACATAGTTACTATGTCTGGAGGAAATAGTTGATACATATATATACATGAAATGATTGGCAAATGTGACCCACATTTATAAAGGAAAACCTTTTGAATTTCTCCTATTATTTACCTCAACCCGGGCAAACTGGGATGCCAAGTGTCCCGTAAATATTCAGTAATGAATAAATACATGACTTGTCGTAGCCGAACGTAATTTTTATTTCATCTCATCAAAATGAGGACAAAATCCAGAAAAAAAACTGAACCGGACAGTGTCAGAATGCTCTCTGCATAGATGTAGCAACTCCAACCTTGAGCGAGAGAGAACCAAGTACCAGTTGGGGTTTAAGTCTGGTGAGAAAATGGTGAGCCAACAATTAGTTTCTTAAAGAGAGTGACTTTTGACTGCAGATATCTGCCAGAGTGTGACGCTCAGGATGACTATTATTGCTGATCGTTACAGATTTTTCCTGGGAGAATTATTACATCCTTATTAAAATACCAACAATATCATTTTTATTTTTGAGAGTCAAAGGAAGAATTTCCGAGTTCGGCTGAAGGAATGAATAGCTTCCTCTTTCGAATTTGATGGCTGGGATAAAAATGATTAATATAAAGAAGAGAAATTAAGATTTAGATTAATGGATGGAGTAAAGGGATAATTTTGGATAGACATTAGGGGCTTAGATATTGGTATTATTACTTGTATATAAACTTATGTAATAATTTACAAAGTGTTTCAAAAATGACCGGTATATTTGAAAAATCAATAAAAATTAAATGGGCAGTGATAGAGTTACACAGTTTATTGAAGTATAAATGGGACAATAGTAAATTTTCAGGCAGACAAATTTTTAAAATTAGTTACATTGTACAACAACAGATGGCGCTGCAGTCTGAAAAAAAATCTAAACTACGGTATGCTCCAAATAACCACCATACGCAGCAATAATATGGCGTATTCTCAGAACGAAATTATCAGAAACCCGTGTAAACGTCTCAGGCGGAATGGCTTCATATGTAGAACGGATGTACTGTTCCAGTTATTCAATTGTTTCTGGATAGTGGCGGTACACCTGGTCTTTTACGAGTCCCTACAGAATAATATCGTAATTGAGATTTTTCCAGACCGCAGCGCCATCTGTTGTGGAATATTGTAACTAATTTCGAAATTTTGTCTGCCTGAAAATTTATTATTATCTCAAGCATATTGCAATAAACTATGTATTTCTATCACTGTCCATTTATTTTTTATGGATTTTTCAAGTATACCCGTCATTTTTGAAACAGCTTATATAAGTATCAATTTATTTATCGAGAATTTAATTCATAAATAGTGATATAAATTTGTTTACAAAACAGATGATTCATAATGAAATATAACAATGCAATTAAATTAAGTTATCAATAAATAAGTAAAGTTATCAGTAGTAAATAAACTAAAAAAAATTTGACAAACAAAATTTTTTATTTTACTCTTGTCATTGGAACATTGGTTGCATTTTATAAGCGTAAATTTGAAGTTGGAATTTATTATTTATACGTTTAATTGCATGTAAATCAACATTATTTTCAAAACTAGTTTTCCATTTCTCTTAATGAAATTTCGGATGCGTCGATCGTAAACTAATTATTAATTTTCCAGATTTGGTTTGTTGATAAAACGTAATGTTCAAGATGACGGCAAGAGTATAATTATCGAGTAATCATTTATGAAACATTACCTTGTGGGATTTTTAAGTTTACTCTGAAGCTGAAAAATAACGTACGATTCCATTTAATTGCTTTAATGTATTTCGAAAATGAGTATTGAACACAATATAGCATAAAGTAATATGAAAACATAATTATGGGTAATTTTATTTTGAATATTACATAAAGTACTTATAAATAATTAAATTACAGAAACCACTTGACATTAGAAATAATTATATCTGAATGTTAATTTCTACTTTTCATTCTAGAATGCTCGACTGCTTTTATTCTCATAATAACACAGAGAGAGATATAGAGGAAGAAAATACCTTGACCCTATTTAGCAATTTTAAATAGCTATAGTAAGTGTAAATTTAAGTAATTAAATTATTTTTGCATAAATATAATTAGTTTAGTTAACAACGAAATAGAAAATGTCGTCACTAGATTTGTGTCCATGTGCAGAAATCCATACAATATATATTTCTTTCGATTAGGAATGACAAAGTTATATTTAAATATACAACTTAACACTTGGCATGCGGGTATACTACACTGGCAACTTAAAACAATAGTAAAAACAATAGGTGCTAGTAAACTCTAGTAAAAACAATAGGTACTACATAATTTTGTTGTGACCAGCAGTTGTTATTTTGTTGGATCAGTGCATGCTCTGTCACTTTTTTCTCTCTTTTTCTCTCTTTCTTTCCCTCTCTTTCTATCTCTTTTTCTTTCTTTCTCCCTCTTTCTGTTTCTTTTTTTCACTTTCCCTCTCTTTCTCCCTCTTTCTTTCACTTTCTCCCTCATTCTTTCTCTTTCCTTTTATTTTTCTCTCTTTTCTCTCCATCCCTTTCTTCTCTTCTCTTTCCTTTTCTTTTTCTCTCTTTTCTCTCCATCCCTTTCTTCTCTTTTTCTCTCTTTCTCTCTTTCCCTCTCTTTCTATCTCTTTTTCTTTCTTTCTCCCTCTTTCTTTTTATTTTTTTCACTTTCCCTCTCTTTCTCCCTCTTTCTTTCACTTTCTCCCTCATTCTTTCTCTTTCTTTTTTTTTTTCTCTTTTCTCTCCATCCCTTTCTTCTCTTCTCTTTCCTTTTCTTTTTCTATCTTTTCTCTCTATCCCTTTCTTCTCTTCTCTTTCTCTCTTTTTCTCTTATATTTCTCTCCCTTTTCCCTCTTCTCTTTCTGTCTCTCTCTCTCTTTTTCTCTCTTTCTCTTTCTGTCTTTCTCCCCCCCTCTCTCTCTGTGTAACAAATAAATAAATATTACTTAATGTAAATAACCGAACTATTTTTAAAATAGCTGATTAGCCGATTATTAATTATAGTACCCTAGCCTAATTTTTTCCTTTACCTAACACTGACTATTTTTATCTGTAATCTTTAAAATTCTATCAGTCAATAACATTTTATTTGTCTTCATGAATTCTTTTCCCAAAGGGACTTATAATGTTATTTAAAGTGAATTCTTTCTCTTCTATATATACAATTACATAGCACAAAACGAAACTTAAATTTTGTCATTATCTTGCCTATATCTTTTATTTGTAACAAATGTATATTTTAAAGGGAGATAACATATTTTATCTCGTACATCGGTAAGTATATTGCACTGCCTTGGTATTAATACTTGGCATGCGGTATACTTCACCGCCAACTTACCCGTGCAGCGGGCGTTTTTTTGTGAATCTCTCGAAAGTTTAGTTATTCAGAAAAATCGCAGTAAATAGAAAACTACTTTATTTTTATGAACGTAACATTTTTTATTTTACACTTTAATATATACTGTATGATTATTTAACAACAACAACAAAAACAATATTTCTACGAAATCATCAAAATAAACAATTTTTAAAACTAAAGTCCGATAATCTGTCAGCGCGTATTTCTTCATCACTATCTTTGTCACAACGGCTCATTTTATCAATTTTGTATTCAACAATAAACAGACCAAGCTTCAAATTGACAAAACACGACTCGTAAGTTCTAGAGCTAGGAATTCGATTGAAGACGAATTAACGCAACAAAAGACCGAGTCACTCGACAATCATAACTTGTGGAAAGAAAAAATGAAAAAGCGTTGCATAGCAAAGCAAACAACACGCATGTAATGTCACACTTACATGTAATTATCCGTATTTAGTAGATATGTGGTGGTTAGCTTATATCCACCACAAATCTACTAAATACGTATTTTTACGTGACTCTGGCTCCAGTGTCAGACTGCAAAAAACGTAAAAATACGTTGCCCGCAAGCGAAGTGTTAAATATCACTGTTCAGAAAAAATATTATTTTATGGTTTGGAAACTAGGATTAAATTTTCATATAATTTGAACCCTTATTTCTGGAATGTTCCGAAAGTTTGGCTTGGTTTGAACTGAGTGTTAGAGTCTACTTCTTTGCTATATGAGGGCTAATAAGGCATACTGCATATAGCCTACTTTTCCCTATTTCTATGCTGTTTGTCAAATTCGGTTTGGTTTGAACTGATAGTTAGAGTCTACTTCTTTGTTATATGAGGGCTAATAAGGCATGCTGCTTCAAGCCTATTTCCCCCTCTTTTCATGCTGTTTGTGAAGTTTAGTTTGGTTTGGAATGAGTTTTAGTGTTTACTTCTTTGGTATATGAGGGCTAATAAGGCATACTGCTTAAAGCCTATTTTCCCCTCTTTCTATGCTGTTTGTGAAGTTTAGTTTGGTTTGGAATGAGTGTTAGAGTCTACTTCTTTGGTATATGAGGGCTAATAAGGCATATTGCTTAAATTCAATGATTCATCTTTCTATGTTTGTGAAGTTTGGTTTGGTTTGATCTGAATGTTAGAATCTACTTCTTTTCTATATGAGGGCTATTAACACATACTGCTTAAAGACTATTTTCCCCTCTTTCTATGCTGTTTGTCAAGTGTGGTTTGGTTTGAACTGAGTGGTAGAGACAATTTTTTTTCTATATGAGGGCTAATAAGGTATACTGCTTAAAGTCAATGTTTTCTCGTTCTATGCTGTTTGTCAAGTTTAGTTTGTTTTGAACTGATTGTTAAAGTCTACTTCTTTGCTATATGAGGGCTAATAAAGCATACTGCTTAAAGCCCATTTTTTCTGGTAAGAATATACATGCCAGCAGTCGAGTTCAAAACCATGAGCTCTGGAATCGAAGAGCAGCGCCCTACCCATTCTACCACTTTGCCATTATCCCTGTAGTCGTCTCTTATGTACTTCTGTGCTGCAATCGTTATGATGTGCATAATCCATCACGGTATATGCATGAAGCACATTTTATACTAATTGCTTGCTTCATTCTGGAAGTTGCAGTTTAGATGGTTAGGAAAATACCTCAAATTAATCTTATTCCCATTTATTTGCTATATAGATCATTAATTATTTTAACTATATTTTAAAAATTTGAAGTTGAAGAATAATAATTTTTCCAGTCCTTGCTTTAACAATGAAGAAGACTAAATGACAAAAATTTAAAACAAAACAGCTTTCATATAACCCTGTCTGAAAAAGAATGTTATTATTAACCGAAAACAAAGATTTATGATTAAGAAATTCACTAACTTAATAAGTAAAATATTTTTAATCGTGTTCTCTTTTGTTTTAATATGCGAAAAAAAAAGGAAAGAAAATATTTAGATTATCGAGAAACGTAGATATTTAAAGCAATTTTCTCGGTCTAGTATGTTTTAATATCGTCTGTAAATATTTATGAGGTTGTATTAATGCAAGAATCTTGTAAAATTAACAGTGCTATGGGACTATTCATTATATTTTGTGGATATTGAAATGAAATATAATAGAATTATAAACAAATGTGTAGAGAGAAAACAGTTAATTAGTGAGTCACATAGAAACCAAGGGGCTGTCCATAAATAATGTCACTATTTTTTTTCAAGATTTTGGAGAGAACCCCTGCCATTGTCAGGATGTGTCACACTTTAAAATCTTCTTTGCCATCTCGAACCATTTTACCAATATTACATAAACATATACATGTAGTTCAGAAACAAAGAATTACGTTGTAGATAAAATACCCTCTTCTCCCTTATCCCATTTTATGTAATATTACATAAACATATAATTGCAGTTCAGAAACAAAGAATTACGTTATAGATAAAATACACTCTTCTCCCTTGTCCCATTTTATGTAATATTACATAAATATATACTTGCAAA
>CM063509.1:18874545-18887045 GCA_032207245.1 Pardosa pseudoannulata | reverse complement strand
AACATGGTTTGTTTGTGGGTAGAAAAAGATTGGTATATACATGAAAACGAAGCCGAATGTTCTTGTCTGCTACACAGATTTTGGAAATATTTAGACAAATAAAAACTAGTTTTTATATCAGTCGATGCGGAATCACAGAACAGGAAGGTTGATTAAAAATATCAACTTATATTTAAAATTAACATTTTATTTATCCTTGCAAAAATGATATTATATATATGTATATATATATATATATGTATATATATATATATATATATATGTATATATATATATATATATATATATATATAATATATATATATATATATATATATATATATATATATATATATATATATATATATATATATATATATATATATATATATATATATATATATATATACATATATATATATATACATACATACATATATATATATATATATATATATATATATATATATATATATATATATATATGTTTATTTGTCTATTTATATATTTGTTTATATATTTCAATATAAAATACGAAAAGTTGGTTAAAAAATTAAATAATTTTCGATCTATTGAGATTTAACTGAGGTACAATTCCGCTGCGAAATGTACCCGCACACAATGTGTTAAAGAAGGTAATTGTAAAAATTTCCTTATCTCGTCGCTCATTTTCCTAATTCAGGGGAGCCTAAAAATCCATAGTTATTGACATATATAATGTGAAAAAGGTAAAATTAATAATAAAGTCTATATGAAATTTTAAATTTAATGTTGATGCTGTAACATGATTGATATCAGGTTTATAATGTGTTCTGGATATTTAAATAAAAAAACTTAATCACTTTCTTCACTTGTTTTATTGAACTTTATTTTGATGTTTCAACCATGTGTCTTTTTTCATTCTTAGAGGTATCGTGAGAGAGATTAATTACTTTGACTATTCTTGTTTGATGAATGACGAAGATTAAATGGTAAAAAATTCCGAAATAAATCAGATAACATAATAAAGTATCCGAAAAAAATGTTATTGTGTTTCGATAAAGACAAAAAAAAGAGATTAAGATTTATGATTACGATATCCAATAATTTGATTAGGAATTTTGAAAAAAAGATTTTTCTTGTTAGGTTTATTAGGATGGAAAATACATTAAAATTGTTTAGAATGATCTTGGAGAAAAGGAGAATGTCGCATGTATTTAAAGGAATTTTTCGCGTTCTAGAGTTTTTAATATCGGACTGGTATGGTTTTTATTTGTAATTTTTAACCTGCAATAATCTATAAAGCTGTCAGAATATCCTATATAATAAAAGCTTAACTTATCTCTACTTCTCTCCACGAATTTATGAAATGGTTCGACATGGAATGGATAGGGGCATCCATATTCGATTTTGATTAGTTAAGGTTAGCAAATTTCAAAGCGAGTCTTTAAAAAGTTCAAAATCTACCCCATAGATCTACTACATAGATTCTGGAAAAATTTAGATACATAAAAACTAGTCTTCACATCAGTCGATGCGGTACAACAGAACTGGTAGGTTGAATAAAAAAAATCAATTTATATTTAAAATTAAATTTCTATTTATCCTTCCGAAAATGATATATGTATATATATATATATATATATATATATATATATATATATTATATATGTATATATATATATATATATATATATATATATATGTATCGTTATATATTATATGTATGTATATTTATATATTATATATATGCATATTGATATATTATATATATGTATATGTTATATATATATATCTATATATATATATATATATATATATTTGTCTATTTATATATTTGTTTATGTATTTCAATATAAAATACAAAAAGATGGTTAAAAAAGGAAAAAAATTTCGATTTATTGAGATTTAACTGAATAACTAAATTTAAGTGCCAAACGCACACTTCCGGTACAATTTCGCTGCGAAATGTACCCGCACACAATGTGTTAAAAATATATAAGCGATTCTCTGCTCAGTAAAAAATTCACTGATATGAATAAATAAATTTTTAAGCTAAATAAAGGCTGTAAATTATTACTGCAAAATTTTGTAGCAGTTAAAATTTATACCAAATAAAGTAATTTTGTTTTTTGTTTGTTATGATGTCTTATGTGACCTTAATTGCATTTTAGTTAATTTTGTTCTGGAATAAAGAAACATTTAAATTATTATCTGGGGGAACACCTCAATTTTTTTTTATCTTTTTATTGTTTATGTCCGTGTAAATATTTTTTCTTCTTTGTATCCAGAAAGGAATGTAAATTGCCAAAATATTTCAACGGAACATTCGCTTAAACATTGATTTTCTTTTGAGAAACTTTTCCCCGATTTCCTGTAGTACCTTTAATTACTGTGTCTCTATGTTCGCTCGCATAATTACAGCGGTAAAGAATTGATTGCTTCGCATACTTCTGTTGCAATGCTCTGCACTGATAGAAAAATGCCGTTTGAAGAGAATGGTTTGAAATGATTCAGGCGAAATAGAGGTATTTCGATATACCAACCCAGGCGCAGTATCGGAAGACAGCTACGGTTAGCGGGAAGGTTTCTGAATGTCAGAGGAATGTTATAACATAAATTAAATGAGCTTTGATGCGTGGCCCCATCCATTATTCAAATTTTTATAATGACAGTTTTTTTTCCGTCTAGCCAAACATCTTATTTTTAATATTGTATGTATTACATAGAAATTTAATTTAACACATTGTGTGTGGGACAAGTACTTGTACGTTTTCTAACAATTGATACTTGAGCACGGGTTACGTAATAATACGTTTTCTGACGATTTATACTTGAGCGCGTGATGCGTACTAGTACGTTTTCTGACGATTGATACTTGAACGCGGGACACGTACTAGTACGGGTTAGTGTAACAACATTGTTTGTGGGTACAAAAATAACGATATATACAGGAAAACGAAGCCGAATGTTCTTGTCTACTTCCTAGATTCTGGAAAAATTGAGACAAATAAAAACTAGTTTTTACATCAGTTGATGCGGAATCACAGAACGGGAAGGTTGATTAAAAATCAATTCAGGTTTAAATTTAACACTTTATTTATCCTTGCGAAAATGATATATATATGTATATTTATATATTATATATATATATATATATATATATATATATATATATATATATTATATATATATATATTTATATATATATATATATATATATATATATATATATTTATATATATATATATATATATATATATATATATATATATATATATATATATATATATATATATTAATTTTTTTGTGTATTTGCCTATTTATGTTTGTTATATTTGTTTAAATATTTCAATATAAAATACGAAAAGTTGGTTAAAAAAGGAAATAATTTTCGATCTATTGAGATTTAACTGAATAACTAAATTTAGCGCAAAAAGGCCGCTCCCGGTACAATTCCGCTGCGAAATGTACCCGCACACAATGTGTTAAAAATATATAAGCGGTTCACTGCTCAGTAAAATATTCATTGATATAAATAAATAATTTTTTAAGTTAAATAAAGGCTGGAAATTATTACTGAAAAAATTTGTAGCAGTTAAAATTTAGACCTAACTAATTTTCTTTTCTTTGGTACGGTGTCGTATGTGACCTTAATTGCATTTTAGTTAATTTTGTTCTGGAATAAAGAAACATTTAAATTATTATCTGGGGGAACACTTCAGTTTTTTTTATCCTTTTATTGTTTATGTCCGTGTAAATATTTTTTCTTCTTTATATCCAGAAAGGAATGTAAATTGCCAAAATATTTCAACGGAACATTCGCGTAAACATTGATTTTCTTTTGAGAAACTTTTCCCCCGATTTCCTGTAGTACCTTTAATTACTGTGTCTCTATGTTCGCTCGCATAATTACAGCGGTAAAGAATTGATTGCTTCGCATACTTCTGTTGCAATGCTCTGCACTGATAGAAAAATGCCTTTTGAAGAGAATGGTTTGAAATGATTCAGGCGAAATAGAGGTATTTCGATATTCCAACCGAGGCGCAGTTTCGGAAGACAGCTAAGGAAAGGTTTCTGAATGTCAGTGGAATGTTATAACATAAATTTGTTCAGCTTTGATACATGACCCCATTTGGCGATATTTTTGTAGTGGCAGTTTTTTTTGGTCTAGCCAAACATCTTATTTTTAATATTGTAATGTATTACATAGAAATTTAATTTAACACACTGTATACGGGACACCTTCTAGTACATTTCCTGACGATTGATACTTGAGCGCGGGTCATATATACTAGTCCGTTTTCTGACGATTGATATTTGAGCTCGGGTCATATATACTAGTCCGTTTTCTGACGATTGATACTTGAGCACGGGTCACGTACTAGTATGGGTTAGTGTAACAACAGGGTTTGTTTGTGTGTATAAAAATAATGGTATATACAAGAAAACGAAGCAGAATGTTTTTGTCTAGTACATAGATTCTGGAAAAATTTAGAGAAATAAAAACTAGTTTTTACATCCGTCGATGCGGAACCTAAGAACGGGAAGGTTGATTAAAAATATTAGTTTAGATTTAAAATTAACTTTATCCTTGCGAAAATGAATATTATATTTATGTATATTTATATGTTATATATATATTTGCATTTATATATATATATATATATATATATATATATATATATATATATATATATATATATATATATGTTTATTTGTCTGTTTATATATTTGTTTATATAAGTCAATATAAAGTAGGAAGAGTTGGTTAAAAAAGTAAATAATTTTTGATCTATTGAGATTTAATTGAATTACTATATTTACGGACAAAACGGCCGTTCCTGGTACAATTCCGCTACGAAATGTACTCGCACACAATGGTTAATATATAGTACAAAACAATACAGAAAAATAGCTTAAACTTTATATATCCAAAAATTATGCAGCAATGTACACATAAATTTTTAATTCATTTCCTTCCAATTTACTGTTTTTATAATTTATGTAAATAAACGTAAATTTGCACGAAATGTAAAAAATCGTCATTAGGATTGTGCAATACAGCTGCACCCAGAAATTGCTCAGTAGAAATTTACTGATGAAATTAACATAAATTAGGTAGGATTTGATTTATGACTCCATTGGCGATATTTTTATGTTCACAGATTTGTGTAGCCTAGCAAAACATTGTTAATACCTTATGCCTTACATAGATATTTAGTTTTTAAATATATATTATATATATATATATTTTGAAAAATTAAGATAAGAAAAATAGCTTGAACTTTGTAGATCCAGAAATTGTAAATAAATTTACACAGAAATTTTGAATTCTGTCAAATGTATTTTCCGTATAACTTTTATAAACAACTGTATAAATAGGTAAAATATAGAAACACATACACACACACCAATCGCCACTGAGCTCTTATACTGAAGCTATACTCAGAAATTTAATAACAGAAATTACTCATGAAATCACAGGCGATAATTTTAAAAACGATAAAATGAACCTATAAGATTTCTACATAGAAATTTAAGGGTACATAGAACCTTCCAACTATCAGAAACAACTGTCTTAAAAAATGAAGTTTGTCTTAAGTTTATTAATATATTTTCTAATTCCAATATTCCAACAGAAACGCTATTTTAGAAGGCAGGTCTTTCGAATAGTTTGCGGAAACCAGTAAAATTTTATAAAATTTATTAGGTCGAATTTCATATATATATAATACCATTGGCGATGTTTTTGTACTGGGGATTTTAGGTTGCCTTGCCAAAGACCATATTATTAATATGATATTAATTGCATAGAAATTTAATTTTTCAATATATGTATTAAAAACAATACTTAAGGAAAATGGTGAGAACTTTGTCAATCCAGGAATTATAGACAAATTTACACAGAAATATTGAAATCTGTCAAATTGAATTTCCTTACAATTTCTGTAAATGTAAAAATGTGCAAAATGTATTAAGTCGCCACTGTGGTCGTTTACTGAAATTGTAACCAGAAATTGCATAAGAGAAATTTTTATTAAATATATATTAAAAACAATATTTAAGGAAAAGGGTGAAAACTTTGTAAATCCAGGAATTAAAAATTTAGACAGAAAATTTGAATTCTACCCAATTGAATTTCCTTACAATTTCTGTAAATGTAAAAATGTGCAAAGTGTATAAAGTCGCTGTTGTGGTCTTATACTAAAATTGTAACGAGAAATTTACTGATCAAATTATAGATGATAATCTTAATAACAGTAAAAGGAATCTATAGAATTTCCTATAGAAGTTTAAAGGTACAAGACTTCCAAACTATCAGAAATCGACTAAAATTATACAATTTTTTTTGCTGTAAAAAAGTTTTTTATATGCTTTATTAATAAATCGACATTTTCTAATTAAAGAACTATTTTCATTCAGTAAAACCTAGTTTTTGCGATGAATCATTATAATGAACTTTAAAATCTTGTATTCCTGCTTGATGATTTTGGTATGTAATAAATAAATTTATAATGTTCCAGAAGCATTATTTTATTCTGTCTCTTACAGTCGTGAATATAATATGTTATAAAACTCAAAAAGTTTTTTTAACCTTCAAATGTTCTGTGCAATTACAGAGAGTTTAATGCTGTGAAATATTTAAAGAAATTGCATAATTGCACGCTTCTAGCAATTGCCTAATTTGAAATAATTATTATAAATAAATTTAATTAACTGAAATGAATTTTGATATCCAATTTTTTTTCTATATAAATGATGAAAAAATAGTAAACAATTAAATTAATTAAGTAAAATGTTGTCTCTTAGAAACATTTTTATAAATGTTGATGTAGGCGCCAATTTTTTTTCAATGTCTCATATTTTGATAAAAAAATTTCTAATAGATTTCAGTATTTTATATGATTACCAGAAAAAATACAAATATAAATATATGTATATCTCATTTTTTACGAAGCATGACACATTTTACCCTGAACTGAAGTAAACAATTTATTGAAATTCATTTAGTTGTAATTCTTAGAAATAAAACACTTTTAGTTGCTGAAATTTCTATGAAAGTAGAATAAAAGAAAAAACTCTGAAGTGTTTACGGCTAGAAAAATAAAAAAGGATGCTGGTAATTAACTCCTGCAATTAGTTTTAATTTTTATTTTGAATTCGTTTGCCTGCTTTTTAAAAGTCGAAATTGTGAATAGTAAATAAAATCGATGCAATTAAACACGGTAAATAACTGTTTTACCTTACAAAAACAAATGTTTATTTTAGGTAAATAAGTTTGTTGTAGCTGTACAGCAAACATAATTAAGTATAAGGAATAGAATTTTTATTTAAATTAAGCTTTTTTACCGCTTTTGATAAACATGTTAGTGACATCAATTTGTTGTTTATATTTTATAATTACTGAAACTTACGGTATTGCTCCAGGCATATGTATCACACCTGCTCACATAAATGTATACTGTAATTTAGCTTAGGTATGCCCTAAGGTATATACGCCACACATGTGATAACTGACCTAAAAACATGAAAGTTTATTGGCTAAGCTGCCCGGCATATACGAGGGTTATTCTGAAATTTTTGAGATAAGAGCAGATGAGAATTTACAAAATAAAAATAACTGTTTAATTTTAAAATACAAAGTATTTTAACACAGGGGACAATTTTTTACTGACTTACTTCAACTTGTTTAGCTTAGAATAAATTTTAAATAAAAGAGAAAATGGAGTTGACGCGAGAACATTTTCGGGCTATGATTTTCTACGATTTTAAAGCAGGATTAAATCAAGAAGAATACTTTCAAACTGGTATACCACTAAATGTCTTCCACAAATTCTACAGCCGCAGATGTTAAATTTCCAGTATTAAACACTTATAAACAGCTACCTACTTATGTGATATTACTATAACGCAAACACTAATGTTTTATGTAATATTTAAGAGTATGTAATTCTTGGAAAGTAATTAGCTCTTTTTTAGATAGCCGCTAACAGACTCGTCAAATTAGTTCACAATATTAGCCCCCTCCATTAAATTCACACAAATACTAAACGAAGTCACAAGTTTGATAACACATTTTAATTCATAACTCTCGGAACCCGAACTGCAGTCGGAATGTGTTCGTTTTTGATCTTTTGAAAATAAATTTTTATACCGGGTAGTCAAAAAGTCCTTTATGGACTTTAAAAATTCATAATAACCAAAAAAATAGCCAAAATAAAAAATGGTTTGCAGGGTTAGTATCGCTAGGGCATGGATTTTTTTAAAACAGAAAAAAACATTAACTCAAAACCAGCCAATAGATGGCGCTGGCACGAGAAGCTTCGGTGGAAAAATTCGGCTGTTAAAAGAAGTTGCGTTAATATAAATACATAACCAGTTCACCTCTGTAAACTATGTATGCGAACAAAGACGCTGAGTGCGAAGGATAAAGCTTTGTTGGTGAATGTGTTTTACGTCAACCAAGAATCAGCGACCGCTGCCTTGCGTAAGTTCCGAATTTAGAAGGATTTCAGGAGTGGAAAAGGTTCTTTAACTGTGATAATCCTCATAAAGCTTGTTCAGCGGTTTAAGGAAACTGAAACGTTGGAGGGTCGTGTAAGAAATAGACGACCATGTTTAAATGAGGCACGTTTGTTATTTTTTTTCTGTCTGAAAAACATCCCATGCCCTAGCGGTACTAGCCGAACGATGGCCGAATGGTTAGAGTGCTGGCTTTCGAAACCCACTACGGCATGGATGTTCGTAGCCGTTCGGAATCGGCTTTAAGCAGTAGGTCTCGGTCTCATTAGTCCTCGTGTTGCAAAAAATAGACCGTAGCGCTCCAAATTTTGGTTATTTTTCGGGTTATTATAAATTTTTAAAGTTTATATACTTTTTGATCACTCGGTATTTAAGGAAATGCGAATTGCACAAAAATCTTGCAGACAATATTTTAATTTTATAACTATATTATAAATAAGCTGTTACTAATAATAAAAAGAAAAAAAATCTAGAAAATTAATGGTCTAGATTTCTGTCCAAGCCTGGAACGGTTATTAATTACTCTTCATTATTACAAGTGATTTATTTTTAAAAGCTGGGGATTTTTCCCACGGAAAAATATTTGTAAACCCCACTCTTCATTACGGCCATGTCATATTTAGTATTTGAATGATTTCTAGTTGATTGCAGATACAATCAACTGATTAAAAATAGGAAGGGGAGAGGGGATTCTACACGCGAGATGATAATTCATCGAAAAGTTAGTTCATTGTTAAACTGACATTTGATTTGATTAATGACATACTGTGAGATTCCAGGCTAAAAACAAACTGAAGTATGGCGAATTTTGGATTTTGTGTAATGGAATAACTATTTGAAAAATGCACATACACAAGCTTATTTTAAGTATGCATACAATATTTCTTCATCTATAATACGCACAGTTCCACAGTTCCAGCATGATTTCCAATTAATTGCTGACAAATATTAATGATTAAAAATCAGAGGGAATGTTTATTGCTGTTCATTAAATTTTACAAGCGGGGCAGGAACGTTAATTTCATTGTTTAGCTGTCAATTGATATGATGAATGACTAACTTCTTGTGAGAACTGGGGCTAAAAACAGATGGGCCCGGACGAAATTTGGATTTTGGGGAATCCGATCGCTAGTTTGGAAATTCGAATGTGGGTAGAACTTTATTAATTACAATGATTTTCGGAAGAATGCGAATATTGATTTTTGATTTGTAAAAGTTGAATTATCTCATGAATAGAATGTTCAATTAGGAAATGGTTTAGAAGTATGGAAATTATTTGTTCAAATTAAGTGTATAAGAGATCTTTCGCAATGATAGATATTAGCTAGAAAACGAATTTGTTTTTTCCTGTTAAGAATTAGGATGTAGTAGCAGACATGCTAGTAGCCGAATTGAAAATTAGCTTCCTCGTTTTTTTATGGATATTTCGTGAGTAAAGTTTTGGGATAACCTCAGACTTTGAAGTCACTCGTATATGCATTACTATACAGTCAATTAAACAAGAATTGAATTCAACATTATCATCTTCATGAAGCGTGCTTTTTAAAGATATTTCTTGTGTGTAAAGTTTTGGGATAGCTTGAGACCTTGAAGTCACTCTTGTATGCATTATTAAACAGTCCCTCAAATGTATATGCAATATATTATATACAGTATACAGTCAATTAAACAAGAATTGAATTCAACATTATCATCTTCATGAAGTGTGCTTTTTAAAGATATTTCTTGTGTGTAAAGTTTTGGGATAGCTTGAGACCTTGAAGTCACTCTTGTATGCATTATTAAACAGTCCATTAAAATGATTCAAACGTTCATGGATTTTGCAATATATATATATATATATATATATATATATATATATATATATATATATATATATAATTTTTATCACATTTAAACAAGAATTGAATTCAAAATTAGCTTACTCGTGAAATGTATTTTATATACGTGTTTCTTGTGTGTAAAGTTTTGGGATAGCTTCAGACCTTGAAGTCACTCATAAATGCATTTTTATACAATCAATTAAAATGATTTGAGCAGATTTGCAAAAAAAAAAAAACTGTATAATTATTAGCACATTTAAATAAGAATTGAATTCAAAATTAGATTCTTCATGAAATATGCTTTTTAAAGATAATTCTTGTGTATAAATTTCTTGTGATATCTTTCGACTTGTACTATCTAGACTAAGTCACTTGTATATTCATCATTTTATATTCAATTGAAGTGATGCTGGCGTTTATGGGATATGCAAAGAAAAGTGTATAATTATTAACACATTAAAACAACATTATCAACATTATCAACAACAATAAACAAATTATTAAGGCGTATTAGTAGGCACTGAGTGCTCGAGAGGCCCTACACAATATTAGGCAGGTGTACCAGTTTTTTGGCTCTTTGGTGTGTATGTATATATATATATATATATATATATATATATATATATATATATATATATATATATATATATATATATATAATATTGCATAAGAAACAAGTACAGTGAGACGACTCTTTAGCGGCCACCCCTCCGTAACGAGAATATTTGGCCGCTTAGAGGGGTTGACCTTTCTGAAGGGTTTTATTTACTATTATATGATAATTACTAAAATGCGTAATATAAACAAGTCTGACATATATTTCTCATGTAAATGAAATTTAAAACTTATCTAAAGAGAAAATAGTACTTTATATCATGCTTCTTTACATTTTTCTAAAAAAAGGTTACAATTTGTTTTTGTTTGTTCTGTAGTCTTCGTACTCCTTCAAAATCAAATTCTTTTCTTTAATGACTTTGTTGATTTTAGTTCTTCCGCAGATAAATAATTCAGCTAACTTTCTTGCCGATTTGTAATTCTCATATTCACGCAGAACTTCAATGCTCTGCTCGAGATTTAGAAAAACGCATTTCACTGACCAACTAATAAAATGAAACTATTGTGAATGGCATTTTTGATGACAGATCTGCAATTCTTCCTTAGCTATACCGATTAGAATTCCAAACAAAGGGCCTAGGACACCTTCAACGCTTGATTGTCCAGTTCCTCCCTCAGTTTCTATGGATGGTGCAATAGGGATTCCCTATTTGAAGGGTGTGGGGAGAATACAAAACAGATAACAGATTTAATCTTTCTTAGAAAGGGTGAGAACCGCAAGAATGGACTTATCAAGTTATTTCTTTGTCTTATATCCGAATATAAACATAATCTTGAGTTTTTTCGCTCAAAATTAAAGCATGGAGTGAGTAGAATTTCACGAAAAATGAAAGGGGCAATCTCACTTGGTGGCCGCTGATATAGGTTATTTTACCATTACGTCTATGAGTCCAAAAATCCGTGCCATGAAAAATTGTCCGTTTAGAAGGTGGCCGCTATACAGGGGTGGCAGCTTGGAGAAGTTTCACTGTATTTGTTTCTTAAAGAACTAAGAGCTAAACAAAAGGAAAGATAAAGTGAATACTTAAAATTTATAATTTACTTTTTTAGCATTTTAATACAGTTCATTTTTTCAATATATTAATGACTCCTCTCATATGTTACTAGTACAACAGAGAGATTGAAATACATCTTTATATAACAAAAATATTTTTTATACGACATACATGACTACTTATAGATGTATGCTATCTACCAGTTTTAATGAATCTGAATTTTAGTTTTTTCAACCTTTATAGGCGATAGGAACCCCCGCAATAGTATCTTTTAATTAACGATATTAATATTTTCTTAATTCCAGAAGTTTACTTTAAAAAAAGTAAAAGAATAATTTCTCAACCCATAAAAAAATACTTCACAGTAGAAGAAAAGTATTTCTATCCACCAATGATTTATTCAGGTATACTACTTGATTATCGTTTGCGAGAGATACTTCAAAATTTGTTTTTTTTAACCCGAAATGTATCTGCGAGAATTTTTTCTCTCGTTAATGCTGTGAAATACGTCTTTTTTATTACTTTGTGAAGAATCATTGCTCCTTTATTTCTTTTTTACTGGATTCCTGTACTAATGATTACA
>CM063509.1:18862045-18869545 GCA_032207245.1 Pardosa pseudoannulata | reverse complement strand
ATTATATATATTATACATATACATATGCTACCTACCAGTTTTAATGAATCTGAATTTTAGTTTTTTTCCACCTTCTATAGGCTATAGGAACCCACGCAATGGATTTTTTTTAATTATCAATATTCATATTTTATTAATTCCAGAAGTTTGCTTTAAAAAAGAAAAAGAATAATTCTGCACGCCATATGAAAAATACAACTTCAGAGTAGAGGAAAAGTATTTGTATCCACCAATGATTTATTCAGGTATTCTACTTGATTACCGTTTGCAAAAGATACTTGAAAATTTGTTTTTTTTTAACCCGAAATGTATCTGAGAGAATTTTCTCTCTCGTTAATGCTGTGAAATGCGTCTTTTTTTATTACTTTGTGAAGAATCATTGCTCCTTTATTTCTTTTTTTTTTGATTTAGGTACTAATGATTACATTTACTTCAGTTGTCAGTGTCTCCAGGCCTTTCCTTTTACTTTTCAGGTACTCTTTCTTTCGTTGCGAGCTGACGAAATTCCTATTTTTATAGAATCCGAGAATATATCTTGGAGATGCGATGCTATTTTTATTGACCAACGCACTTGAAGATCTTGAAACTGAATGGAATATTTATAGAATGTCCGTAATTTAACGAAACAGAAACGCATTTTCTTGTGAGAATTAAATTTCAAATTCTATCACTTCTTTTTTTAAATCCTTTATCCTTTGTCTTTATGAATTAATATCAGTGAAATACAATTTTTATAGGTTATATATATATATATATATACATATATATATATATATATATATATATATATATATATATATAATATATAATATATATATATATATATATATATATATATATATATATATATATATATTATATATATATATATATATATATAATATATATATAAATATAAATATATATATACATATATATATGAATCACACAGAAATTGAGTTCTAAAATAAAAATTTCACCTGTAGAATTATCACACACATCTTGAAGAAGAATATGCAAATTGCAGGAAACCACCAGATGGCGCGGATAGTACGTCACAATGACGAGAGTGTATGAAAGGGGTATATAAGGAATGGTAGGAAAGAAGTAAAATTGTTCACAAGCGCTTTAAAAGCCTTTCAGTGCAATAACCGCATAGTTATGGCACAAAGGAAGCATTTGGATGATTTTTTACGTGGTAGAATTATCGGACGACTGGAATGTGGACGTACCCAGCTGGAAGTATCCGAGGAACTTGGAATCGCCCAGAGTGTCATCTCCAGGCTTTGGCAACGATTCAAACATGATGGTAATGTGAGTAGATGTTACAGCACAGGTCGCCCCCGAGTTACTACGCCGAATGATGACCGGTATTTGGCAGTTACTGCCAAAAGAAACAGACGGAGCACAGCATCAGACCTGTCTCGTCAGCTCTCTTCAGTTACCGGTACGACAGTTTCAAGGCAGACCATGTACAGACGCTTAGGGAACATTGGTCTATATGCTCGTAGGCCTGTCAGATGTGTTCCCCTTACCGCAACTCACTGTCGCCTGCGATTATGCTGGGCTAGAGAGCATGCATTGTGGACACCGCAACAGTGGTCTTGTGTGATGTTTTCCGACGAGTCCAGGTTCAGTTTACATTCTGATTCTCGCAGGACTTTCAGGAGAACGCCAGGTACCCGTTACCACCAAGAGAACACCATTGAACGACACCGTTACGGTGGCATAGGATGGCTCGTTTGGGGAGGAATTATTCTTGGTTCCAGAACTGACCTGCATGTTTAGAGTGTAACGATGACAGGCCACATCTATCGGGATGTCATTCTGGAACAACATGTACGTTTTTTTCGGGGCGCCATGGGTCCTGAATTTCTGTATATGGATGACAACGCCCGACTTCACCGTGCAAACATTGTAGACGAATGCCTTCAATCGGAGGATATCACCTGTATGGATTGGCCAGCATACTCACCGGACTTGAATCCAATAAAGCATGTGTGGGACATGCTTGGCCGACGAATTGCAGCCCTTCAACCCCTTCCCAACTGTCTATCGGAACTTCGGAGGGCATTGCTTGATGAGTGGTGTAATTTTCCCCAAGATCAGATTGATAATCCGATACTCAGCATGCGTAGGCGTTGTAACGCTTGTATTGCATCGTCCGGGAGACATACTCCGTATTAACCATCATACTAACCATGTTATACTGTTTTGAATATACTGCCTGAACTTTATTATCCTTAATTTATGGACATGAGTGTATATAATATGTATATTATATATATATATATATATATATATATATATATATATATATATATATATATATATATATATATATATATATATATATATATATTTATATATATATATATATATACATATTTATATACATATATATACATACATATTTATATATATATATGTATATATATACACACACACAGACATATATATATATATATATATATATATATATATATATATATATATATATATATATATATATATATATATAAAATGTGCCTATCATATAGCACCCAAATCAAATCAAGGGTATGATATATTATATTTGCTTTCTTCCACACTTCTCAAACCAAAAAGTTTGAATAATAATTGCTACTCCCAAATTTCTTACACTTATTCTAAAGCAGATGAAAATTTTCAATAAAAACATGCATATCCTTGCTCTTTTTATGCTCTGTTATGCACTTTTGTTGCCCAAACCAGAATCGTGATTTAAAGCTGTCTTACAAGAGAATTAAGTTCTTAGATTACTCCGTCCTCCCCTAGGCAGAAACAGGTGTACTGTTCTTGTATATATAAAACGTGTCCATCGTTTTTTCGAGTTTAATAGAAAGAATAAAGGATCTTTCACTAAGTCGATTCCTGGAACACCTCAAGTAGAAAGACAGCTCGACAAAATATTGACCGATTTTTCCCCTCTTTACAGCAGTATACTAACAGCGTATAAAATTATTTCTTCTATTGTTTTCTTAACGAAAGGCAGTTTACCCCTAAAGGCAATTAATAACATGTGTAAAAAGAAACACCCTGAGGTAGTACGAGGAATGCTATCTTGGGTTTGTATAAAGCATTTCTATTTGCCATTTTCTTTTTTGAATATTGTCTCCCAGATAGATATAGTTCAAAAAATTTATTTTCTTTCCAACCTGAGGTTTAGTTTCGAGAATTCCTCTTTCCTTAATGTTGTCAAATACTTCCTTCTTTTGTACTTTTTCGAGAATCTTTGTCGTTTTATTTCTCTTTTTCATTTCATTGCATTTACTTCAGCTGTCAGAGACTCCAGGCATTCTGTTGTATTTTTCTAAAACTCTCTCTTAAGTTGTGTACTTAAGGAACAGTTCGCAGAATGTATCATGGAGATGCAAACGATTTCTTTTATTGATCTCGGAGTGCTGTAAATGGAATGCAAGATTTCAAGAATTTAGGGAATTTAACGTCAAGGCTAAGAAATTTAACTTGAAGATTGTACAGTGTGACCTTTTATCTTTAGAACTATTTGTCTTTTGTCTTGAATTAGCATTAATTATTTTAAATTGTAAAAATTAAAATACCTGAATTCGGGATGAGCGTTTGCTTATTTGTTACTGAGGATTTCTTGAAATGCCTTTATTTGCATTTTTGCCTTGGAACTGAAGATGACAGTGGTTTAAAAATAATTTGTTCTGTTTCTAATATATCTGTTCGAAAATTTATTATTCTGTCAGCAAGAAATTTCTGTAATTGTGGTTAAAATTAGTGATTAAGTATTAATTAATTTACTAGTTTATATATATATATATATATATATATATATATATATATATATATATATATATATATATATATATATATATATATATATATATATATATATATATATATATATATATATATATATATTAGTTGCTCTAAAGATAGGTAAATTAAAAATACTTGATGCACATTTTTTTATACAGATTAGGGTCATATCTAGAAAGCAAGTTTCATGCTTATGTTTTACACTGATTAGGGTCATATCTAGAAAGCAATTTTCATGCTTATGTTTTACACTGATTAGGGTCATATCTAGAAAGCAAGTTTCCTGCTTATGTTTTACACTGATTAGTGTCATATCTAGAAAGCATTTTTCATGCTTATGTTTCACACTGATTAGGGTCATATCTAGAAAGCAATTTTCACGCTTATGTTTTACACTGATTAGGTTCATATCTAGAAAGCAAGTTTCATGCTTATGTTTTACACTGATTAGGGTCATATCTAGAAAGCAAGTCTCATGTTTATGTTTTACACTGATTAGAGTCACATCTAGAAAGCAAGTTTCATGTTTATGTTTTACACTGATTAGGATCATATCTAGAAAGCAAGTTTCATGCTTATGTTTTACACAGATTAGAGTCATATCTAGAAAGCAAGTTTCAGGCTTATGTTTTACACTGATTAGAGTCATATCTAGAAAGCAACTTTTATGCTTATGTTTTACACTGATTAGTGTCATATCTAGAAAGTAAGTTTCATGCTTATGTTTTACACTGATTAGGGTCATATCTAGAAAGCAAGTTTCATGCTTATGTTTTACACTGATTAGGGGTTTTAACTAGAAAGCAAGTTTCATGCTTATGTTTTACACTGATTAGGATCATATCTAGAAAGCGAGTTTCATGCTTATGTTTTATACTGATTAGAGTCATTTAGAAACTGTATTATGTTATCAGCAATACATTTCTGTAAAATTGGTTAAAATTAGAGGTTACCCATTAATTATTTTACTAGTTCATAAATATGAATTGCTCCAAAAGTAGCTTAATTGAAAATACTCCATGCTAATTTTTTTACCAGGTTAGGGTCATCAAGAAAATATATTACACTATCTGCAACAAATATCTGTAAATGTGGTTAAAATTAAAGATTAAACATTAATAATTTAATACTTCATGTATATTACATGATTCAAAAAGTGTTTAACCCTTTAAAGGTCACCAAAATAAATTCATTGGAATTTAGTGTAATTAATTTATAAATGTTATCTATGACCCTTGTAAATGTAAAATATATGATAAGTTTTCTTTACATTCCTTAGGAGGGTTTGCCTTAGAGAATACCTAAGAAGGGTTTGGTTTGGAGTGCTACGATCTACTCTTTTGCAAGACTAGGGCTAATGAGACCGGGACCTACTGCTTAAAGCCGATTCCGGACGGCTACGAACATCCATGCCCCAGTGGGATTCGAACCCCCGAACTCCGGTCCCGAAGGCCAGCACCCTAACCAATCGACCATCGTAAGGCAAGGAGATTTTGAGGAGTTTTTTAACTGACTAACCACTCCTCTTGTACAGCTTGAACATTATACTTTTTAAAAGTTTAACTATACTAGAAGAACAATAAATATTAATCCTTAAAATGATATAAATAAATAGCTTAATAATTTATAAGTGGGATTTCTATAGATACTTTTATTTGGGATAATAAGAAGGATAAATTGAATTACTAACTTCTCAGGTACAGCAAGTTTAAATACATGTATTTAAAAAGAAAAAATAAATTAAATGGAGAGCTATCATCTGCTGTAAATTTAAAATGTCAAAAACATAAAAAAAATCGAAAAATCATCCATGTTTCTAAAAAGTTTTTTTTTTAATTGCAGAAGCTCTTGATTCTACATTATTGGCTTCCATACATCACAGATGTATGGGATTGGAGCTGTAAGTAATTATGCAAAGATAAAGTAAAGTACTCCTAAAAGTAAAGTTTAAAGGAAAGATGTTTAATAGGTGGTTTCGCTACTAAACCACTGTCCGCTAAAGGGTTAATAGAAAATTCTCCATGCTCATATTTCTTGAAAAGATTAGGGTCGTATAAAAGTTTATTACTCAATGGGCAGTAGATTTACGTAAATGTGGTTAAAAGTTAAAGGTTAATAATTGTTTATTTTTACTAGTTTATAAGTGTTAATTACTGCAAAAGTAGCTTAATTGAATTTACTCTATGTTGATTTTTTTCACACAGATTAGGGTCATCCATAAAGTAAGTTTCCCAAGGTTTGTAAAATGAAGTAAAACGTTATTACCTATAAAGACTTATTGCAAAGCAGACAGCAATATTTTAGCTACTTTTTGAATCGTAATTTCCACTTAAATCGTAACATTTGCCATATAATGAGATAAAGGTTTGTTGTCCAATGTCATAGAAATACGCTGCCTGTGAATGGAGGCAGTATGTCACAATTGTGTTCAGTTTTCTTCTGTGGAGTCCGTACAGGTGTTTCTTCAGATGCAAGAACAGGTGGAAGTTACTGGGTCATGATCAAGACTGTAAGGTGGAATGTCATCTTCTATGAGAGATATACAGATACAGCTCTGGACGTTTTGTCTACCTTTCATGTCCCTAACAACAAAGACCAATTATCTGCTTGCTCATTATATTCAATTCATACATTAGGCACAATTAACGATAGATTTCCACTTTATTTTTTGTACGATGAAAAACTATCGGCGAGAGGAGAAATGAGAGCCCAGATCTTAGTGTTCTTAAATGAAGTTGAATTAAGAAATTGGGAGTATACAGCTTAAGCGTACAATAGCTACACCCCTGTGCCATCCGCTTGGACATACATCACCCAAGGAAGCCTTTTGAAAAAATTAGAATTTCTTCTTTACATGTTTAACTCTCTAAGCGGTTCGCACGTATAATTCCGCCAAACCGATGGTGTCTTCAAAGCTGTTGTCACGTACAATTTGCGACCTCCAAAAACGTTCCGATAATGGATGTAATGTACATTTCTGCCAGTGTTTACCACTATGGAGTTTTGAGGTAGAAGGGTCAGGTCTATTGTTTAGGAACTACACCCCTACTCCCGGAGGCACAAAGACGCTGATAGCTTTTCATGGCTTTGTAAATCTCTATTTAGAAGTATTTCGTTTGCGGTAACAGATGTATCACTAATTGTACCACTTAAGTAGCTTGGATGACTTTTATAAAAAAGATATAAATCATTCTCTTAAAGAATATTTTTATTTGTACTTTTAGAACCCATTATTTCTTATGGGATGATCTTCGAGACTTGACGAGCTTTATGTGTATTAAAAATTAACAATGTATAATGTCTATTTATATAACTATTTATAACCGGAAGTAAAGGGACAGTAACGAGGGTGGGTTTACCGTATTCCAATCTAGTTGACGAAGGGTGAAGTAAAAAATCGTAGAACACTTTGGTCACTGACACAATGAAACTTTAGCATATTTTTGGAGACTTTTTTTTCTTGGTGTGTTCCACTCGGAGGGTTAAAAAAATTATAAATATGTTGTTGAAGGTATAAAATTCACCAGGTGTTATATATCGGTTGACAATTAATTATTTTTAATCTAATAGGTAACATTTAAAGAGCCATTAAATTTTATTATCATAAAGACGGTTAAATGTTTAATACTATTTGTAAATTTTCAACGACAAATATAATTACCAGATTTATTTCAAAGAATGTGATACTCGTGTGACAAAATGTTAAGGCTGTGA
>CM063509.1:18844545-18849545 GCA_032207245.1 Pardosa pseudoannulata | reverse complement strand
ATTATTTAAAATATTTTTGTTTTTATATAAATCACTTAGATCCTAATAAAAATATTTTAAATAAATTTTTCTTATTATTTGGATAAATTTATATAAATTTATATTAAATCACTTAGATCCATATAAAAATCTTTTAATGTAATTGTTATAATGGTCTTACTTGTAATAAAAGTTTCGGATCTAAATCTAACATCAAACAAGTCAGATACTTGACACCCATTAAATTTCAAAATTTAAACACATATAATCCACATTTCTATAAACCAGAAATTAATGTCGTGGCAAATATTTAAGTTCGGCATTTCTTACTTAACAATCCACATAAATTGAGAAAAATCTGACAAAATGGGTAATTTTTCCATCTAATAACATTTACATTGTAAAGATTTTTTTCATCTTTCAAAACAACAAAAACGAAAACAAAAAAAAAGCAAGCTTACGAAACCCCAGAATAGGGTAGAAATTAATTTGTTTTGGGGAGAAACCAGAAAAAGAAGAGAATTTCTAAGTTAATTAACTGTAACTTAGAAAACAAAATAACGATGTTTTCCGTTAAGGCTCTTTCTTGGAAGAAAATGTGCTATAAATTGTGCTATTTCTGTGTGAATAGTTACCGTTAATTGAAAAGTTTTAAAATAAAAAGGTTTACCCAGGTATTACCTTTGTATTTTGTTTGTCGGTGATAATACTTGTGTATGTACGTAATAAAAGTAATATTTATTTTAAAATAACCTAATTTTTTGTTAACAATGTAACTGAACGCGTTGTTGACTACGCCAATGTTAGGATTAGTTGCAATAGGATAAATTTTTAAGAAAAATAAACAAAGGTAAGTTTCTGATATTTTAACAGATTTCCTGTTTTAATGTTGATGTTTAACACTAGTATTACGGATGTTGATCTTATACGTATTTTTACTGAAGTGAGAAAATTTGATTCATATAAGATAATAAAATATTGAAGTAATTAAATATTGACCCAGCCTTAAAATGTCAGATTTAAAGGAGCGTCGGGCCGATTTAAATTCTTTTTACCCGGCTCTTACAATTAACTCTAATATAAATGCTGATTTTCCGTTCATTGGCTACATTTTTCAGTTGTCGCAGTAAAATAGTTTCGTTTCTCTGATATTTAAATTGCTGCTTGTGTAGTTTTCGAGGTATTTGAAATAATCAAAGTTCACTCTTGACTTTGAAAAAATGCCGAATAATCTTTAGTGTCTTGGGGAAAAAATCCCGTGTTTCTGACTCTGGGATGCGAAGATCATTGAAGATTTTCTTGCGGTTTTTTTCACTGAACATTCAATGCAAAGTTGTTGCCTTGTAAAGACGGACAGTTGATTCACTCATTTTTATTCATAATGAATTTAAAGTAAGTAACTTTTTAAATGTGTTAGTAAGAAACTAATTTTTATATCAAATAGATGCTAATTATGATTTCTATTCTGTGAACCTCAATGATATTTATGCCAGCTTATATTCTTCTCATTTTTATTATATTTTGCTGCATGGTAAAGTTTTATTAAATTGTATTTATTTTAATTTTTAATTGGTCCGGTTTTATGCGCAAGTCTATAGTATAAGTCAGTCAATGAAATTTGATTAGGAAAATTAGTTTATAATAGATGTGTTTCAAAAATTTTGCAGCCGAACGATGGCCGAATGGTTAGGGTGCTGGCCTTTGGTACCGGAGTTCGTGGGTTCGAATCCCACTATGGCATGGATGTTCGTAGCCTTTCGAAATCGGTTTTAAGCAGTAGGTCCCGGTCTGATTAACCCCAGTGTTGCAAAAAGTAAACCTTAGTACTCCAAAAACCAAACCAAAATTTATGTTGCGATTTAATTTTTTTTCATTTATGTGATATTATAATTTTTTTTTAAATATTCAAGTTCTTTAAGTGATAAAATTAAATAATTATTGCGAAGATAGAGAAATATTAAAAAACTTGTTTGAAGTTAATATGAAATTGTTATAACTGTTCTACTTGTAATAAAAATTTCAGATCTAGATCTAACCTAAAAACATGTCAGATACGTCTCACACATTCAATTTCAAAATTTAAACACATATAATCCACGGCTTTATGAACCAGAAATTAAGATCGAGGCAAATATTTAAGTTTGGTATTTCTCATTTAACAATTCATATAAAAAATTGGGAAAAATCTGACAAAACGGGTAATTTTTCCACCTAATAATATTTACATTGTAAAGATTTTTTCATCTTGCAAAACAACAACAACAACAAAAAAAAACAAGCTTACGAAACCGCAGAATAGGGTAGAAATTAATTTGTTTTGGGGAGAAACTAGAAATAGAAGAGAGTTTCTAAGTTAATTAACTGTAACTTAGAAAACAAAATAAGGATGTTTTCCGTTAAGGCTCTTTCTTGGAAGAAAATGTGCTATAAATTGTGCTATTTCTGTGTGAATAGTTACCGTTAATTGAAAAGTCTTAAAATAAAAAGGTTTACCGATGTATTACCTTTGTGCTTTGTTTATGGGTGATAATAATTTTGTATGTACGTAATAAAAGTAATATTTAATTTAAAATAACCTAATTTTTTGTTAACAATGTAACCAAACCCGTTGTTGACTACGCCAATGTTAGGATTAGTTGCAATATGATAAATTTTTAACAAAAGTATACAGAGGTAAGTTTCTGATATTTTAACAGATTTCCAGGTTTAATATTGATTTTTAACACTAGGATGTTGATCATATATCTATTTTTACTGAAGTGAGCCAATTTGACTCATATAAGATAATAAAATATTGAAGTAATTAAATTTTGACCCAGCCCTAAAATGTCAGATTTAAAGGAGCGTCCTCCGATTTAAAGTCTTTTTACCCGGCTCTTAAAATTAACTCTAGCATAAATGAGGATTTTCTGTTCACTGGCTACATTTTTCAGCTGTCACAGGAAAATAGTTTCGCTTCTCCGATATCTAAATTGCTGCGTGTGTAGTCTTCAAGGTATTTGAAATAATCAAAGTTCAATCTTGACTTCTAAAAAATGCCGAATAATCTTTAGTCTCTTGGGGAAAAAATCCCGTGTTTCTGACTCTGGGATGCGAAGATCATTGAAGATTTTCTTGCGGTTTTTTTCACTGAACATTCAATGCAAA
Organism: Pardosa pseudoannulata; assembly: GCA_032207245.1. Lineage (NCBI taxonomy): Eukaryota > Metazoa > Arthropoda > Arachnida > Araneae > Lycosidae > Pardosa > Pardosa pseudoannulata. Next base: position 18,846,419 of record CM063509.1, on the reverse strand, counting down.
GTTCTTGCCTTGTAAAGACGGACAGTTGATTCACTCATTTTTATTCATAATGAATTTAAAGTTCCACAACATTGGTCTTCACTTTCTTTTACGGTTGCACGATTGTAAATTACTTAGGTCTTCCTATTGCCCAGTAAGCAAGGACAATACAAATAATTAAAGGTTTATTTCCTGTGTAATCGGTTAAAGATAATTTCTTTAATTACACACATACATATGAGATGTGGCTTATATATATTATATATATATACACATATATATATATATATACATATATATTATATATATATATTATATATATATATATATATATATATATCACATATATATATATATATAATATATATATATATATAATATATATATATATATATATATATATATATATATATATATATATATATATATATATATATATATATAAACACTCATGTATATATATATGTATATATATATACATATATATACATATATATACATATATATATATGTATATATATATATATATATATATATATATATATATATATATATATATATATATATATATATATACATATACATATATATATATACATATATGTACGTATGTATATATATATATATATATATATATATATATATGTATATATATATAATTTATTTAAAAGATTTTTGTATGGATCTAAATCTTTTAGATCCATACAAATATCCTAATAAGATTTAGATCCTAATAAAAATATTTTAAATAATTTTTTCTTATTTAGATAAATTTATATAAAATTATATGTAAATCACTTAAATAGATATAAAAATCTTTTAATGAAATTGTTATAACTGTTCTACTTGTAATAAAAATTTCAGATCTAGATCTAACCTAAAAACATGTCAGATACGTCTCACACATTCAATTTCAAAATTTAAACACATATAATCCACGGCTTTATGAACCAGAAATTAAGATCGAGGCAAATATTTAAGTTTGGTATTTCTCATTTAACAATTCATATAAAAAATTGGGAAAAATCTGACAAAACGGGTAATTTTTCCACCTAATAATATTTACATTGTAAAGATTTTTTCATCTTGCAAAACAACAAAATCCAAAAACGAAAAAAAAAAAAAAAAAAAAGCAAGCTTACGAAACCCCAGAATGGGGTAAATTAATTTGTTTTGGGGAGAAACTAGAAATAGAAGAGAGTTTCTAAGTTAATTAACTGTAACTTAGAAAACAAAATAAGGATGTTTTCCGTTAAGGCTCTTTCTTGGAAGAAAATGTGCTATAAATTGTGCTATTTCTGTGTGAATAGTTACCGTTAATTGAAAAGTCTTAAAATAAAAAGGTTTACCGATGTATTACCTTTGTGCTTTGTTTATGGGTGATAATAATTTTGTATGTACGTAATAAAAGTTATATATTTTTAAAAATAATCTAATTTGTTGTTAACAATGTAACCGAACCCATTGTTGACTACGCCAATGTTAGGATTAGATGCAATAAGAAAATTTTATAACAAAATTAAACAGAGGTAAATTTCTGATATTTCGATGATTTTCTGTGTGAATGTTGATGTTTAACACTAGATTTATAGATGTTGATCATATACCTATTTTTACTGAAGTGAGCCAATTTGACTCATATAAGAAAATTGAAAAGATAATAGTTCCAAATTAATTTAAATGAAATGTTTATTATAAAAAAATTCATGGAAAACATTTTTTACATTTAAAATCTGTTTTTGAAACACATTTTCCTCAAACATTTTCTATTACATTTAGCACAATGGTTTCTACCTCTGTTTCTTTTGCACGATTGTTGAACTTGACAATTCTTCCGTGCTTCAGTAGCATGAATGTCTGTCATTGCAATTACAGTGTGAACCCTCGGGGGAATA